>JAPMOR010084008.1:798913-1020193 GCA_026543865.1 Argiope aurantia | reverse complement strand
ACAAAACATTTTTAATCTTCAAATTTTGATAGTCCTACCAAACTTATTCTGTTTAGATCGTTTCGTTCAATTTACTATATATATTTTGCTAATTTGTTGTCATTTCCAGCAAAGCTTCAACTTTAATTTAAAATGTAAATGAGGAAATTGCAATTAATATTAAGATATTGTTTTAATAAAGCCAAGCGTTTTATTTTATTTATCATCTTTATTATTATTTATTAATTATTATTATTATTGAATGTGAGTATTGCAAACAGAATCGCTCGGTATTTAAGTCTTATGTTAACTACAAAATATTTTTCATAATTTATGTTTTATCTTCAAACAATAATTCAACAAAAATTTCTGAGATTCAGCATAAAATTCAGTTATTAGTTTTGCTTTCAAAAGGATTGAAATGAAATCAATAATAATATTTTGTTCCTGCCTATAAATATATTTCAAAAATTATGAAGTCTAAATTTAATGCAGTAAGGTAACATATTCTGAGAAATATTCTGGACACACCAAATTTTAAATAAATGAATGAATGTTTCTCTTTTCCACGATCAACTAAGACTTATTTATGAAGTTTTAAATGATAAAATTTAAAAAAACTCAACATCTTCATAATCTTAGGCCAATTAATCTTGAGAAACCTGCGCGCTGATTGGCGTATTCTCTTTGAAGCGATCGATGGAAAATCTAAAATTATCCTTTTTTTTATTGAATAGTGATATTCAAATTTTCATAAATCAGTCAGTTTAAGTGATTGGAAATTAATTCTTAAAAGTCAGCGATTTAGTTGATTGGAAATTAACTCTATGACCACCATAAAATCTGTGCTTTCTCTTGTGGTGTATGCATTCTCCTTAATATCCGATCGAATAAAACATCACATACAAAAGTACTACATAGAACAAACACATCAAAAGTAAACATAACATCAATAGTTGCCAAAAACAAAAGAGAGAAAAATGCAATTAATAAGCAGACGATATTTAGAAAAGTACAGATATGTAGACTGGAAAATAAAATTATATGAAATTAACCACACGCGCAGACGATATTTACAAAAGTAAAAATATTCAAACCTGTAAAGGAAAATATATTAGTTATTCCATCAATAAATGTCATAAGTTTGTTTATATCTTCATAGATCATAAAATAATTTTTCTTGAATATATTTTTTAGAAAAAATAATATTTCATATTTGATTCATTTCCTACAAACACGTGCTGAAAATTATATTTTTGCAGATTTCATTTCCAAAAAGATTTAATTTATTTTAATTGGAGCTTTAATCAATGTGATGGCAACACTTTGAAAAAAGCTGATTTTTTCCCATGAATGCGAAACGTGCTTAATTTCAGTTTTTATTTTTTACGAAAAAAATTATTGAAAAACATAGTTAAAATATTTATTTAAAAATTCATTAAAAATAGAAATTTAATTTTAAGATTAAAACATTAGTATCATTTAAAAGATAAATTTTTGATCTTTAACTTCATGTAAAAATCTTTTTTGTGCGGTAATATTTTTGGAAGTTATAGCACAAACACTTCAAAATTTCGCTTAATTTTTAAATAAATAAAATTCTAGTTACAAATTTGAAAAAATAACCCCCAGGTGCACATTCCCGGCCTCCAAGGTGTACACGTGCCAAATTTGGTAGCTGTAGGTTGAATGGTCTGGCCTGTAGAGCGCCAACATACACACACACACACACATTGAGCTTTATTATAAGTATAGATATAGATAATATGTGTGTATAAAATTGTTCACTGCTTATATTTAATAATTTTTTATTGATTTTTACTAACGATTTAATCCACATCCATATTATGAGCAACAATTTAGCATTTTTTTCTTGGTTAGAATCTATAAACTCTGTATTTTCTCTATCATATTTATCTTTCGACAATTTCACTAGAATCAATCAACAAATATTCTTCATATATCATTTATACTTGATATATCATTAACTAATTTATTGATATATCAAGTAATATCAATAAAGAAGACACTGTTCGTTTCAGAATCCTCAAATTAGCACTTTTTTACAATTGTACTTTACTAAGTGGTGGTATTCAGTAAAATTAGTGACTATTACGCCTCCTATTTCCGAGAATAATCTGAGTACATTGTATTGGTATATGTATACACTTTTTTCATTTCATCTTTCCTCTCACTCCTTTTTTGACGAGTTAGATGAGTCCTGAAGCGTGCGCAAACGCGTGGAAGGGTTTTGAATCCGAAAAGGAACATTACCAGCCTTAAAATGTTTAAATAGAAATATATTACTATTTACAAGATATTAAAATTGAACTCAGGAGCTGATGAAACTGAGTGCAATTGTCGGAACAATTCTTTTATGAATCGTCTTTACGTTTTAAACAGCAGTTATATGGTCCTAAAGCTTTCTAAAAGTATTTGAACCTCTATATTACTGATTCATTGACGTAACCTTTTTAAAAGGGAAAGAAACTAATTATACTATGCTGTTCCTAATAGAAGCTCGTAAAAATTTCTCTTGCATTATAATAGAACTGAAGAGGGTATTTTATTTCATTTTTTTATTTAAAGCTAATGAGCATTCAAATACTTTATTGCCAATATAACCAGATTTAGTAAGATATTAACATAGAGGACTAAAAATTTTTTATAACATTTTTATACACAAAATCCTAGTGCATTTTTTATGAAAAATTTCTTAATTTCAGTCTTGCTCCGGTAATCATCTGTCAATTTAAATTGTGACTTCATCTTGAGATTTGAAAGAATGCTTTTCTACAGGATGTGTAAAAATCAGTTATTTGTATTAGCACTATAGAACTTCGAATCATCCAAAAAAATTCCTGAAAAGCATTTATAAATCTAATTTTCAAAATCAGACACTAATTTTTCCCATGTTTACATTTCAGAAGAAAAAAAATTATGAATTTTTAGCAATCAAAAAACATAATTTCAGAATAAATATGAAAAATCAAACTGGTTGATTTTGAAAGTAATGCCATGAAATCAAATGCAATGAAGTAATGATTAGTTGAAAACAAGTGAGACATAATGTTTTTCAAAATTATTTTTCCATTCAAACGAAATAAATATTGTGAGAAATGTCTTCATCTCTATATTGTCTAATATTCCCTCTTGGCATGGCTATTCATATTTAAGACTTATCAAAATAATTTTAATTTAGATATATTTCACATTATGATAATAATAAATTTATATAGACTTTTAAGATTTGTAGAATTTTATTTCGTATTATGAAGCAGTAGTTATATTTAATGCATACTGAAGTTTTTTGCCTCTGTTAGTATGTATAATTATTCTTATAATGAAAAAAAATGAACGAACTTTTTAAATTCGATTAAAAATGATTTCCGCTCTCAACTTTTTTCCTCATACGATCTGTAAGCAAATGCGCCAGAGAATATTAAAATATTCTCTTTCTCGTTCTCGAATGACAAAAAAAAATTGTTAGTTCTTGTTCATGCTAGAATCCATGTTCACAAGTTTGTCGAAAAAATCAATTATTCAAATGGAAAGAATTCTTTCTGATAAAAAGGAAAGAGAAATTTTTTTTAGCTTTGTATGCTTTTCCTCGGAGAATTTCACGGGTCTTTGCCTCTTTTGGCACTGGTTGAACAAAGTATCCTTTTTTTTTCTTTCTATTTTTTTAATATAACTCACTCAGTCGCTTTATATTTTATTTCTTTTCTTTAAATTGCATCAACCTGTTCAGAATATAATTTTGCTTTATGATTCCTCAGCTAACTGCAATTACTGTAAACATTTTTGTGAATGCTTGTGATTTTTTTGTGCATAAAGGATTGTTAAAAAATATATTTTTCCAAAATTGTGCTGATATTTCAATTGAAATTATGTCTGGTATTAATGCTCAAAAACTTCTTGCAAAATTTTTTTAAAAATTACTTCCGACATAAGTTTTGTATTTTGCCTGTAATGTCAATCATGCCTAGTTTTTGAAAATGAAAAAGTCTTTCAGTTTTATATTTAATATTTAGAAATTACTCATTCAAAAATTTTATTCATTTTATATTAGTTTCTTAGGATCTTACAACTAAATTTCATTTAAAAGTGTTTCCGATATAAAGTAAAAATCAAGCTTTTTATCTTCCAATTCTAAAATTATTTATTTCTTAGTTTGGAAAATGTATTTTGGGGCATTTTTAAATTCATATAGAGGAAAAAAAACATTCAGAAATTTAGAAATAGATTTTTAACTCGTCAACTATGTATGCTTCTTAACTTTTTAAATTATTTAAAATGAAAGAAGTAAAACTTGAGGAATAAATAGGATAGGATTTAAACATTTTTATTTTATCCTCCGGCTATAAAAATTGAATTTGTGTAGCGTGAAGAGCTAGCTACATTAAATAGCTATATATATTTAAAATATCTTCGATAAGTAAAACTAATTTTTCTGTTGTAGAAAAAATTTCCTAATATGTATCTCTACAATAAAGAAGTTTTCCAAACTGTTTATAATGATTGAAATGTTCTTTCTAGATTTGATAAATAGATTAAAAATAAACATTAAAATGTCTTTTTGATAGATTAACTTTAAATTTATTTAGATCATTGATTATTTAGATGATATTGATGAGATAAAGAGAAAAGATTAGATAATAAATTATGTTATTCATACAAAATTCAGAATGACTTGTAAATATAATTTACGTTTACTCAATCTTGATTCATATTAAAATTATTAAGGTCACTCTTTATAACTCATCTTTAATAATTCAATATTCTTCTTATTGATGAAACGGGCATCTATGCCAGAAAGTTTTATCCTAACAATATATTCATCCTTCTCTTTCTGTTAGTTAATATTCAACATCGCTTGAATGTAAAATAGGATCAGCACTCCGTAATTCCAAATTCTTCGGTTCAGCACTTTCACTAATCCTGCAATGATTAATTCGATTTCTAGTTAATTCAAACCTCACCAGTAATGGTCTCTGGTTCTATATCCAGGTAGAAGCTATGTACCCCTTTCTTAAATTAAGTTAGTAGAGAAGTTATCGATTGGACCCAGAATGAAGAATTAGTTTTAATGATCGAGGAACAGAATAACAAACAGAAAGTATTGTAAATCCTTAAAAATCAAATATTTTATAGATGGAAACTAATGAGAAAGGGTCCATGAAAAGATAACAGAAAATCTTTATTAAATGCATTCAATACACAGCCGAATTCAAAAAAAAAACCTCGAGATCTTTTATTCCTTTTATAAACCGTGATGGTGTTTTAAATAAATGATTGAAAACAATGATAAAATGTGATATCAGGTAACATTTTTAAAATAGTAGCTATTTTTTCTTGCTAAAATGTATATATTTGTAGTTCTTTTATATTTTATTGTTTTGTTGTAATACAATTCTTTTATATTTGTGTCAAAATTAGTACTCGATAATATCGCCAAATCAGTAATCCGGTATTGAGATGGTCTCGAATGTGATGCGGTCCTGAATTTTTAAGCACCTAGAGCATTCTGTGTCATTTCTTCAAAATCCATTATTGTAATTAAACTGTTTTTATTAATAAAACAACATTTTCCACTTTTTAGATCAGTGCAATTAATTTCCAATTTTTAGGTATGTGCAATCAATTTTAATTCTAAATGAATGTCTCAGGTAGTAGGATTGAGAACTGCCTACAATTTCACTTTTGTAAGCAGTAAAAGTACTTTTGTAGGCAATTAATAATTCATTATATTTTGATAAAATGTTTTTATGTGGAAGATATTCTTGTAATACTAATTGTTAAAGGTAGCCTTATAAATATATCAAATAATATATTTTGTGGAATCAAATATTTATTTGGTTCTAAAAATTTTGCAAGATTTTATTCTTTTGATTTTTTTAAATATTATGCTTTAATATTTTAATTTTACATGTACCTCACATTAATAGTATACATTAAATTTACTTCTCCGAATAGGTTCTTGCAAACTTCTTACGAGATTTCTAATATCAAATGGAAAAAAAAAAACCTCATTGTATGCAAAAATTTAATTTTCCCCATTCAAAGATGCCTTAAATGTATTGGCTTAAGGTTATCTAATACATTTTTTTTAATCTGCTGTTTCATTATATGAAAAAAAGCAAGTATTCAGTTCATTAAATTTTTTTTCAATTATCAAATTATTATTATTTTTTAAATATTCTTGAGGTCATATTCAGGCTTTTGAAATATTGTTTTAATAACGATTATAGAGATTTCTTCATTTATCATTTTTTTTATTATTTCTTAAATATTCTTGAGACTTTTGAAATATAGTTTTTTTCTTGAATATAAAAATCATTATTTTTATTTTTTTGTTGAATAACAAAGAAAAAAGGAGGTAGGAAAAAAAAAGCGAGTAAAACGACTTGTGACCAAAATTGCGATCTTTTTAAAAGCCAGAAAATATTCCACGTTCAATTAAAAAAAAAGGCTCAACTTATCAAAAACAGAGCGTACAGTAAATTTAAAAAGAAGTAAAACTTGCGACATATCTTTAGAAACTTCAAGTAACCATAAAAAATTGTTTTATGTTTTCAATACATGTAAAAATTCTTGACTTTAAAAAAATATAGTTCTTAAAGGCGCCAAAGCATGTAACGCAGTAAAGAAACAAAAATGGGGAAAGTACTTTTAAGTTTTGACTTCTATTATAATTATGTTTAAGAGAAAAATAATAAATTTTTCTGATGTTAATTTTAATTATAAAAGAAATGCAAATGATTTTTTTTTACGAATAAGTTGAATTAATAAAAAAATTTATTCATAAAAAGAGCATCATCGTTTTTTTAAGTAGTAATCAATAAAAAAATGAAGCCTTATTTGCCTATTAAGTTTAAAAATCTGATATTTTAAATAGTGTCAATTGAATTCATGGGCAATTTTAATTGAAGGCTCTCATTTTTAATGAATACGGAATTTTCTCTGAATTAAATGAAATGAGCATGTGACAATTTTAGTTCGAAAAATGATTAAATAATCGAGATTGTTTTCAATCTCACTTTTATTTCAAATGGTTTTATTAAGTTTTTCATTTCTACAATTTCTTTAGAAATAGATCCAAAATTCACTTCACAATTCATGAAGAAAGAATAAAATCATATCATGACACTATGTACCATAAGATTTTCTTGAGAATTGAGAATTCAGAAAAATAACAACTTATATGGAAATATTCGGTGCCTAGAAATAAAATTATGATT
Organism: Argiope aurantia; assembly: GCA_026543865.1. Taxonomy (NCBI): domain Eukaryota; kingdom Metazoa; phylum Arthropoda; class Arachnida; order Araneae; family Araneidae; genus Argiope; species Argiope aurantia. The sequence continues at coordinate 1,012,973 of JAPMOR010084008.1, read as the reverse complement.
AACGGTGAGAGAAATCTCAAAATGTTTTCTGAAAATGGAAATTCTGAATAGAATTGAAAAATATCGAACAGTTAAATGATTGGTTAATCAGATTTTTGTTTCTTTTAAGTCACCGTAGGATTGTTTTCTTTCCTCTCTTATGCCAAGTATTGAAAAGAATGTACTGCAAAAATTTTATATTTCAAGATCTTAATGAATCTTCATGTTTGTGATCTGAGTGTGAAAATATCATTTATGGTGATATACTTGGCAGTCTCGGTGTGGATACGATAATGTAAAAATTCAATTTTTATATGATAGATATTTAGTACGCTGTTTGACATTTAAATTATAGAAATCTATTTTATTCTGTACTAATTAACCAGAATTATATCTATCTGCACAATTGTTTATGAATAAGTTAATTCATAATCTGAACGAGCTAATTTATTTCAATTTAGTTAATAGTTTTATTATAATTGTAGATTTGTTCCAAATTTTGGTTAAATTCATCGTTTGCATATTTCTACATATAAATCATAAAAGTAACAATTTATAGGAGTGAATCCTGCATGTGCATTTTCCTTTAATCAATTCGTGTATCTGCATCTACTTTGAATAAGATTACACTTGCTGATGTATGTCATGTTTCTGATTGTATGAGTAGCCTTAAGTTTTCATGTGTGACGTCGATGAGACCTAGAAATTTTTAATGTTTAGCAGTTGTTTTAGCATCATCCTCTTTTGTAATTTGATTTGATATCTGAATTTCAGTTGATCATCTTAAACAAAAAAAAATCTTCATTATTTGCATCGCAATTTAGATTTACATAAATAACCGGAAAATAATTTCGGATGAAACGTTCTTTAAAATGCATAATATTTTAAGTAATGTATTAAATAACATTTCAAACACAAAGTTATCTTATGATATCGCTTAACAGAAGAACATGTGTTTTTAATATTTAAAAAAATGAATTAGAAATTAAAACCCAGCGAACACATTAAAAACACCTTATCTATAATTTTTTGTTCATTAATGATTAATTTCCTACCAAATATGAAAAGTGACTTCTTAAATTCGATTAAAAAATGTTCACTTTTTTTTTCTTACAAATATTCAAGAACCGTATCCAAGTATATTAAAGTTTTTTCCCATTCCAACCGAAGTAAAAATGGAACAAATACATTCTTAGCTCCTGGTGAAAGAATCAATTATTCAAATAGAAAGAATTTACTTCTTAAAAAAGAGGGAATTCTTTTGAATATCTTACGTTCATCCTTTGAAATTTTTTAAGCTCTACATTTTCCTTTAAAAATATTTGAACTGACATTTTCACCTTTACTTTTTAGAAAGTAGCGCATTCGTTACCTTTCTCATACTTTGAATCACCTCCACATCTAAAGAATTAAGCAGATCTTCATAATTTATTTAGATACGCCATGAATGTAATTGCCTTTAGTTGTAAATCTGTTATATTTTGTAATTCCGAGTGTGAATTTTCTTAAAAGGATTCGATTTTTAAGTAATAAATTTTTTAATTTTTTTTCCTTGGATTTGTACTTTTATTCATTTAAAGGCATGAAGATGTTTTTAAAAATATCGAAGAAATGTCACATCATTATATAATAAAATTCCTTTTTTCATCTTATAAAGTAAATTTTTTCCTAATGTTATTCGAGCTTTTATTTTGCAAAATATATGTATTCATTAATTTCAGTTTGTGATATTTAAATACAATGTTTGGAGAACGTGACATTCTGCATTTTTCTTACAAGTCTTGTTTAATAGTTTTTTAAATACAAAGTTATTCATATTTAATGGAACAAAAATAAAGCATGTTTCTGAACGCTGCAATTAATTTATTTTAATAAATCATATTTAATAAGAAATTACACCTATCCAAATTTATATAGCTGTTCTATGTATGGCGTCCTTTGCTACGACAAACATCTATACGGTATTTCAGTTTCTGCCACATTCTTGACAGAATATTTCTAATAATAAATCTAATATCTCAATTATTTGCAGTTTCAGTTTTTGAATGTCCTAGGAAAATGGAGTTGCACCGTAGAAAAAATCGGAAGGAGTTAGATATGGGGATCATATCTACATAGGAACCAATGGAATATTATTTGACCAAGAACAACCAATCTAGCGATGGGGTAGACAGTCATTGAGATTTTGACGCACGTGGCAAGGTGAAGCATTATCTTGTTGCAGAATTAAACCAAGAATTGCTTTCTCTAAATTAAGCAACACCACACTGAAAGAATACCATGGTAAATTACTCATTAATGGATTTATCCACGGAGATCAAGAGCAAAGACCTTGTTGCTTATGACGGAGAAAACGTTCATTTTTGAAGAATCACACTGGTGTTCCAATATTCTATGTGGATTTTCCATGTCTCTAAATCTTCAGTTACGGCGGCTAACTCTGCCATTTAAGCGAAAGGTGGCTTATCAGTAAATGCAAGTCTATTCGCGAAAACATTTACCTCCATCTTACGCTGCATTTCTGCTCAGAAATCTTTAGATAATTATTTGCCAATGATGACGACAACGATAACTTGCTTCTAGCGGGCTCTAGCGACGATTTCGCTATTAGAAGAATTCGCTACTACATTGTTGTCAGATAAAACTCGTTTAGTTGTAGTTTCAGAATAAATTTGTTTCAGCTAAATCAATCAATCACATAATTCTTATTATGCGATTCATTTTAATCTAATTAACCTATATATAAAACAAAATATAAATTTTCGGTACAATATAGATTTATATTGCTCTAAAATAATAAATAAATAAATAAAACAAGTAAAGTTGTTTAAACACTCAAATGAAAACTTTTACAATTTTTTTAAAATCTAGGAACACGTCTATACAGCTACTTTCAATAAATCTAATAGCGTTTTCGCTGGATCTTATATTTTTAAAGACCTTATACCTATCAACAATTTGAAAAAAAAACTTTAAATTTTTATTAAAACAAGCATTATAAATATTTTGTGCAAAATTATCGTTAATAGTAATAAAGTAGAGATATTCTCTCTCTCTTTGTGTGTGTGTGTGCGCGCGCGCGCGCGTGTGTGTGTGTGTGTGTGTGTTTGCAATCATAATAGCTTAGGCGTTTGATCAATCAAATTTCATATACTTTAAAGGTGGAGAATGCGCACCTCGGAAGTATTTTATTTTTTGTTACTCATGCGCGAATCGGAAAATGAAACATTGCCAATTAAGGAATAGAAACTTTAGCTTAAGATATATACATATCATTTTTCTTCATGAAAAAATATTAAATTCAACCAACGCGGGTACTCAAGAAAATAAGCCTCCCATTGCCCATAAGAAAATACAAAACATAATTAGCTAGAAGGATTCATTTCAAGGGATACGGCAATATACTTTTCAATACAATTAACATAAGAATTGTAACACTTTTCACACCATGGATAAGTTCTTGCAGTCCAGTGGCCGAATTGTTTGCCACCTGGAAATGGAGCCAGCTTGTTACAATTGTCTGCAGGTCGTCGTCAGCGGGAAAGTAATAATCAGACAGGAGTTTCTTCAAATGTAAGAACAAATGAAAGTCGCTAGGGACAAAATCTATACTATAGGATCATAATCAAGCAGCTTTCAAAGAAATTTCCGCTGAAGATTTGTGTGTGTGTGTGTGTGTGGATTTTCATGTATCCTAATGAGAGTTGGCGTAAATTAACGCAAGAACTGAGCATTCTCTTGTTTTAAGTTGCTGATGGATTTAGATCGAAACTATCCTCTGTACGTTTAAAAACTTTATCACGAATCTAATTTCGGAGACAGTGCTGTAAAAAGTGAGAGAGAACAGCTTCGAGCACTATAATGGCATTTATCTAAGCATATCGGGAAGTTATATTTGCCGCATACCATAGACATATTCACAATATACCCTACTTATGTTTTCACATTTCATGCCTTTGCAGCACTATCTTATGTTGATATGAAAAATCCATTTTCTGAATGACCCTCGTAAAATAAATATCCTGTCTTATTAAACTGGGATAAGATGAGCGTAAGAAAATTGATGATCTGATTAATTCTGATTAAGTTAAGATAAGGAAGGTTTTAAAAGATGTTAAGAAAGCATAATGCTTTCTAATCTTTTAAAAAACAGTTTTAACAGTTAGTAAAATTCTGATACTTTCTTTTAGCCATTTAAATGTATGTTTTTGTTTTAATTACCACAGCTGATATGATGTTACCTAAAAGAGTTAAATCCCCTTTCAAGAAATTTCCAGAAAAGAGAAACTTTAGAGGGTTCATTTTAATTTTGAACCATTGTTGTGTGTACGAGCTCTTGAATATGAATTTTTTCTTCTACTTTTACAAGCACTTTACTTGAGCATCGAGTTACATACAAGTAGCAAACATACTTCATAGATAAACAAATAACAGGTAACAAATAATAAATCTATCAGGTAACATTATATCAATTTTGGCTTTCAAAAAACTGCTTCATCCGCATGGAACACTTTCAAAGTCTATTTTTATGTGAAATATTCTCTTGTTACAATTGAAAAATTTAAATTATTCGTATTTTCTCTTTCCATCCTGATTTTTTTATGAGTCTCTAGATCCCATCTACAGGAATTTGCTAGTAGACTCTATATGAGACTCTAGTAGACTCTATATGATTTTGCATTTTTTTAAAGATATGCATTTTATAAAATTTGATTTTACAAGAGGGGTAGGCAAATAAAATTGGATTCAAATAATCAGCATCTTATATGTAGATCTTTTCCTAATTTTGTACGAAATTTGACAAAGGTGATAAAATTAAAAAGTACAGACCATCATCTGTTTGTACTTTTGCATACATGCAAAGATGATTATTCAAAATCAGAATAGCTTTAATAATTGAAATTCGGTAAACAATTTCTGCATCTAAAGTATAGATTTTTGTCAAATTTTGAGTTAGATTCATCAAGGATTTGATTGTCTCTCTGTCCGTACTTTCACATACATGTTAGCTCAGCTCGATAATTAAAAAAAAGCAACTACTTACGTAAGTGAAATTTGCTATTCAATTTTGAAGAACAATGAAGATTACAGAAAAACAACAAAATGCATACAGCAATTTTTTGCTATCATATGATGCATAAGTGGTGCTCTGAAAATAAAAATCCGAACACTCGTGGCTTTCACTGTTTTGCCCAACGTTCATAATTTCGTAATGAGGCGGAGTGGGATATCTTTTTAAGAGTGTATGTGAGAAAATTTCATGGAGAAGATTCAAGTTTCTTTCTTTCTCTCTCTCTTTTTTTTTCCCCTTCTCTCTATGAAGTTTGATTTTGTTATCCTTGATTATATTTGAAATATTTCCATTTGATAACAGTAATTTCCTCCCAAATCTTATTAAAAGCTTCCAAGACATTTAGTTATTATATTTGTTGCATATCCCTGCGATTGATAGGCATATAGCATAAATATTTTTATACAACAACCGACTTGTTACCGATAGATAGAAAATTATACAATGATCTGCCTCTTACATTTGAAATAATATATTCATTAAAAGCAGAATTATGCCTGTTACAATTATTTAATCGAAAAATAATAAAAAATTAAATTTTGGAATGCCATTTGAGTTAAGAGTTGGTATAAAATAATTTTCAAAAAATAAATTGAAGCCTTACATTAAAAAAAAAAAATTGTAAAGTATTATGTGTTCGTTTGACTTTTGGAGATAAAATCAATTCAGTTATAAAAAACATTTTGTTTTTATAAATCTACAAAAATGGTTCAAATTATATATGATTCTATAAGAGACATTATGATGTTATTAGCATACAGGAAGCTATAAATGACCATATCATCTTCATATTAAATGATATAAATGTCTTAGTATTCCATCTTAGAAATCAAATCTAATACCATCAACTTATATAGCTTATTATCCTTTTTCATTATTTTCATTTCTAATATTTAAAACAAAATTCTATTAAAATATATCACTTGTCTTATATTTCATCCCTCTGAAATAATTAACTATGAACAAAAGTGCGATGTTTTCTCTGCTTTGTGAAACTGCATTGCCACTGTCACTTGTAAAAAATATTGTACAGAAGGTCTTATATATCTTCAGAACAATTTAGGAGCAGGTTTATTTAAAGTTCAAAATATAAAGATTATTTTCTTAATGTTTGATCTGTTGATTTTTTTCAAGGTTACGTTTGCATCGTGATCTCCCGGATAGAGCGGCTTTTCTTAAAATTTCCAGATATATTGATTTTCATCTCTGATGCATGACTTTTCAGAGTCCATCAATCTTAATGGGTCTGCACTTAGGAAAATCTCATTTCGTCAAATCATAGAATCAATAGTAGATAGGTGAAATGTCAAGAGTCTTTGCAAGAATATTTTGAAAAGATATATATTCAATATTTCTAACACTGTTCATACTTTACAAGGAAATCGAAAATACTGTTTAAAGTATGACTTACAACTACATCTTGATGATTTTTCACTTTTCAAATAACTGGAATGAAGAAATGGAATTTATTCTGTAAATATCAGGCGTAAAATCTTTTAACATTATTTCCCCACTCTTATTATTTTTAATGTTACATTGTAGGAGAACACAGCGACAACCATATATTCCTTATCGAAACTTCCTTTGCGTCGACGGAAGCAGGTTTGGGCATTTTATTCTATTCGATAGTTTATAGATATATTTTTAATGCAGTCATTTTGGTAAATTCCTACTACATCAAAGGGCATAATGTAATTCCATTGCAAAAAAGAGTGAATATTAGGTTTTATAATTTTTCTAAAGTTGAAATTCTTGATTTTATATTTTAATTATTCAACAGGATTCTGGAAATTGTTCAGCTTCAAGCCACACGCTACATCCAAATTTGGTGAATGTTATATTTTTAGCTTTTTTTTATTGTAAATCTTGGTTTATTATTTTATTTTTTGTCGTATTTAAAGATTTTGTAATTAATCTCTGTGACAGCAGATTTTTTTTATTATCAACTTTTTCACTTCAAAACTTTTTAAAACAGTACTTACCTATTCCGGGTATTTGTTTGGAGTCATTTTTTATTTAGAAACAATGACTAGTGATTTTTTACCTTTTCGATTATCAATGCTGCTTATTTTGTATTCAGAAATTTTTATACCATGTATTTGGCAAACGTTTTTGAATCATGGAATAGGAATAGTTTTCTTCAGAAAGTGCACAAACGTATCTTTCTGCACACATCTTGTTTATATGCAAAATTTTTGTAAGAAGAATACATTTAAAGGAAGTTTATCATTATGTTTAGAATTCATTATAATTATGATTAATGTTTAACATGATGTTTAGAATTCGTTATCATTAATACTTGTTATTATGTTTAGATTCATTATCATTATTAATAATTTTATTATAATGTTTAGATTCATTATTATTATTAATAATTTTATTATAATGTTTAGATTCATTATCATTATTATTAATTTTTATCATTAGGTTTAGATTCATTATCATTAATACTTGTCATTATGTTTTGATTCATTATGATTATTATTAATTTTTAACATTTTGTTTGGATTCATTATCATTATTATTAATGTTTGTCATTTTGTATCAGATCCTTAAGTCGTTATGATAGTTAACATTTTAAATAATAAATTGTAACTTTTTTATTCCAAACAAGTTAGTTAAACTTTTTTTAAATTGAAATCGTTTTTAAAAAGTGTAAATACACGTTGTACTATTTATTCTGCAGTGGAAGACTTTATATTTTATAAAGAGATTGCATGATTTCAAATATAGGCAGAAGTGACTGAAATTAGATAAAATGCATCAGCTAATTCTGTTAGATCACTTAGAAAGATTTTTTATTTCTTAATCAGTTCTTTAACAATTATTCGAAAGAAATTGAATTATTTTCCAAAGCTGATATAAGTCTTCATAAGAGTCAGAGTGGTTAAGTCGAAATAATTTCTATCATTTTTCAGATATATTGAATATGCGCAAATGTATCTAATCAGAGCTTATTTCAGTTTAATAAGTAATTTCGTGCCTTTATAAGATAAGCATGAAAAGGAAATTATGCAAGTTTCGAACAATCCATCGATCACTGCACGTCACAGCACCAGGCTAGGGTTCGCCAGATGAACACTCACATTTCTCATGCATTCGATGCTGTGCCTTAAAATTAGAGGTCTGGAAATGTGGTAATTAAAAGCATTATCTTTGACAACATGGTAAGTTTTGATGAATTGCTGCATTACCGTGAATGCTGTGCGAAACTGCTTATTAAAAGAAGCTAGCGGACTCCTTTAACTATACTTATTATTACTATCAGGAATGGATTATCATAACATACAGTTGAATTTTGAGATATTTATAAGAAATGTCTCATTGCAGTATATGTTAAATTATAAGAATCTATAAATTTTAATAAGGTATGATGTGTAAGGCATGATGAGATCTAATTAAGAAATGATTATAAAATGAATAATTATAAAGAACAATTTAGTGCAATAAAGAAACTGGTGTTGTGGTCTCCCGAAAACTTTCTCGCATACTTTCTAATAAAGGTGATATCCTAGAGAATGCCTTGCAATGCCATTGGCGTGCAATAATTATGTAATCCTAACATTAGGCGTGAATTTAGCATTTTTATTGAAACTTTCATGTGATCCTTGGCAAGTCTTTTTGGTGAATAATCTCTGGTATGTAGTTAATAATATCCGAAAATCGAATTTTTGTCTTAGATAAATATTTTCCTACCGATTGAAACAAAAATTGTACACTTGTAGCCATAAAATCAAATATCAAATTTCATATATTTAAGTCTCTGTATTTTTGAGTTATCACTTTTACATGTTTCTGAATGACAGACTATCAGCCCGATGTTGAATTTGGCTCGAAATTTGATAGATGATTTAATATCTATATGTCTAGACTATAGATATTGAATTTGTGCGTCAAATTTTATCTAAATCTCTTCGTTTTCTAATTATCGTGTTAACTTTTATTCGGACAGTCGGACAAACTTCCTCTGAACGGATTTTTCTCAAAATGTTATAAAAGTATACAAATTTGATCTGAAGTTCATGTAGCTAAGAGCAGTTTTGAGTTATTTTTTCTCACGGGCAGACAGGTGGACCTACATTTTTTTCAAAATGCTTTTTTAGAACGCAAGTTTTTCTAAAACGTAAAGATTCGTCAGAATCTCGAGTTCGAATTTTTCGCCGATTACTATATTTTCTCTATTCTTCGTATACAAAAAAGAAAAACAGTATTTTTCACTTATTACTTTATAAAATGAATTTTGCAATTTAATTGCTATTAATTAGTAAACATAGTGATTTGGAATAATTGTACATCTGAACATAAGCATTAAAAATTTTGCAATGAGGTTTCCTCGCTTTTCCATCTGAAAAGTGCAGGATTCCTTTAACATTTGCAAACTGTCAACAAGTGATTTAATCTTGCGCTTCTTCAAACTATCTATATCGATTTGAGGGAAATGACATTGAGCTCTTGAATTCAAGGTTCTTAATCTCCGGACGTAACAGGTGAATACAGTAATGACAATGAGATTATCAAACTATCTATGAAATAAATTGTAGTATCAAGCAATGTAACTGATAAATTAGGGCTTTGTCAGAAGCAAATCTAGTTTCCAATGTGTGCTTTCTATACAATCACATCTTTCTGTTCTTATCAGTTAGATAAAAATTGAGCTTTGATATGACTCTAGACATCTAAACACTCTTCATATGTTATCATAAATTCAAAACATCTTACACAGCTTAAATATTTTAAAATTTAGTAGTGAAGTGAAATTTTCTTTCTTAACTTCTGATGAAATGTCTTTTAAAATTTGACAAATTATTTAATCTCATTTGCGCATAATTAACTTTTTCTGATGGTTTTGGCAATAGAAAGCCTTGTCTCGTTTCTCCATGATGGTTGATTTCACTTGTCTTAAAATTATTTGATATTATAATTTTATATATATTTTTATTTATTGACTATTTTAGCTTTATAAATTTCGAATTATTTAATTCATGTTATTTTTCAATGTCAAACAATGCGAAAAAATTGAGAGAAGTTATATTTCTTTCATTTTCTTTCATTAATTTTTTCAGTTGTTTGCCTTAGGCTGTTTTAATTTTATAAATATTCAACAGTTTATCATTTTTTTGCACTATTTAACTTTTTTTCCTATTCTATAATCCATATACTTTTTTAATATACAACCATCCGAAGGAATGGAAAAAAACCAAATTCTTTTATTACACTTAATTAACTTTCATTTGCATTTTCAAAAAAAAAATGTATTTAAGTACTTAAAGGCACTTTGCACTTAATTGTTCCATATTTTAATTAATTTATTGAAATTAACTCATTAGAAGCTATAACATTTTAACTTAACGTTAGGAGCTTAAGCATTCATTATATTATGCCACACAAAGTCGATTTTAACAAAATGTGACATTGCCGCTTCTCTGAACACAACTTGTTTGAATATTGAAAAGATTCAAATTTTAAAATATATGCACAATACATTATTCATGATGGGCCATTAATATGCAAGATATTTACATCTGGTCCTACGCTGAATCACTAGATGGCTTCAACGAAGAGATACTACTAAATCTATACAATGTTAAATTGTCCAATGACTATGCATCAATGCTTTCAACAGATAACCGTATGCTACAATTGCATTTGCATGTTTGACAAGAGCTCTAACTAGAAATCTTACTTCATAGCATTCGTTGGAAATAATAGAGGGGTAACTTAAAACGTACAGTCTTACTTACTAGGGAAAGGCTAAATTTATAGACGAAAATGCTTATCTGTATATTTATAATTACAATATACAGATCAGCCGAAGAGAAACAGAGAAGAAAAAGAGTGGTAACAGAGATATACAGGGTGTGCACAAAATATTCTTTTAATAAAACCATTGAAGTAAGATATATTATGTATAATGGCTTAGTTCCAGTGTCCTGGCCTAGAGGTAGTACGTCTTCTTCATGATCTGGGCGTCCCGGATTCGAGTCCTGGTTCGGGCATGTTTTTTTTTTTGTTGTTGTTGTTGTTTTTTACCCTGTTTTCTATCTCTGAGCATTTTACAAGTGAAAGTATGCACTTGTAAAAAGGGATTGTGTAAGCTATTTTATGAGTGTCGTCTTCATATGAGCTTAAGTCAAACTTCTGCCCTCGGGTGCTCAGGGGTCTTTACCCTCAGAAGATGCTGCACCCTTCTTTCCCCGATCTCTTGGACTTGGTTTGAATTGGTGTTCAATCCAAGGGGGATAAGCAACAACAACATAATGACAATCATTTAACTAATGCAAAATTTTTATTAACTATTAAATTTATATCGGATGAGCATAATGTCTCTTTCTGATCATAAAACCACAGAAGTGACATATAGTAAATATAATGAAGAAATAACTACTTACGTAATGCCAAGCTTTTATCAACTAATTTATTTATGCAGAATGAGCACAGAGTCTTTTTATAAATAAAAAATTATTGAGGTAACACAAATTAAATATAATGATGAAATAATCACTAAAGTAATGTCAAATTTTTATCAATTAAATTTATTTGTAGAGAGTGAACACAAAATCATTTTCTGATTGAAAAATTATTGGTATAACATATACAATGTATAATAGCGAAATAACTATTTATATTATGCCGAATGTTTATCGGCATATATTCATGTTATTAATAAATTTATTTCCTTGGAGTAGGTCGCATAATTAATCGGTAAATATAAGCAGTGAGTCCAAAAATTAGTCATGAAATGTAAAATGCAAAATTGATTTAAAGGTTTGAGAAACCAAATTGTAGTTTTTTTATCGTTGTTTTTGTAGTTTAACTCACATGTTATTATGAATGACGCAAAATTCTTGATATTTAAACATACAAGGCTAATATAAAAAGGGCTTATAGTGTTTTAGACAATATTCTTGACTAACACATATTTAGAACTAGAATAACTGCCTTAATTTTCATCGAATTACAAAGAGACTACATTTTTAAATTTGCTTTGTATTGTTTCGAATTCATTTCGAAATAGCAATTTATAAAAATGGATATATGCTAAATAGTTTTAGGTACATTTTTCTTTAAATCAGAACATAAATTCGTGCTATTCTTTGCACTCATGTGCATCTGCAGAAATGTGCTGAGTTACTTTTATTATCATCTTTCATTCATAAATTGTATCCTAAACTGTATTACACAATGTCGGCAATCAGAATTTTTCTTCATCTTAGTTTCTCACTTTGGTAATAACCTATCAATACCTATTATTCAGAAAAATAGTTAAAACTTGAAAGTGTTGAAATAATTCTTTCTGCGCACTTTTCATTTAAGTGGACTTTTTCATGTGAGCGAAGATTAAATTTTTCAAATTAATGTGAGAATCAATTCCTTATATGTTAAAGTTTTGAAATCTTCTCCACTTGTCCACTAATAATACATTATTTTAATACTTTCAAAATGTAATTCAACAATTTAATTAACTAATGAAATTTTATCTTTCACCAGCTGGCAGTAAAGTTTTGGAAAAAAATGATAATTTCAGAAATCATAATATTTTTAATAATGAACTATAAAATGCTGAAAAACTAAATAATAAAAAAAACATTATCAGTGGATTTATAAAACTGTATTCTTAAAGCTTATATATTAAATCTCTTTAAAATCTATCTATTTAGACTCAAGAAACGATATCATTTATTTCTTGTCAAGCTTTATGTTTTTCTCCATTTAAGCAGAAGAGTTTCTATTCCTTAATTGGCAATGTTTCATTTTCCGATTATACCAAAAAATATTTTAATTTTAGAACTCTAAATTATTTGTTTAATCTTCTTATTTCAATTTCATGTTTTTTCATATTTTGTAAATAAATTATATTACTATTGTTTATATTAAAATAAAATGTCTTTTTGTGCTACTAGTAAAGTTATTTATGTTCAAAGACACTATCAGTTTGACAACTTTGTCCTTTTATGTATTTCAAAATTAAGTCAATATAATTCTCAACTGTATAATAAAACGATTAAGAAAACTTATACTCTACCCAAATGATTAATTGAGGTAATCCAGTGATCTTTCAATAGCTCGGTAGTCGCCTCCATGAATCTTTACATTTTCAATGGAATTTCTCTGCACTTTTTTATTGCTTAAAGTGAGATTCATTGAACGATTGTGGACTCTCAAAGATAAAAACAGCATGAATTTTTATTCATTAAACCACACATGCTTCTTCATTGTTCCCTCAATATTATTTTTTCATTATTCTAATAATAGTAGACTTTTGAAGCTTTTTATTAAATTTATTTAGAATACTTTTGACAGTTTTGCTAATTTACATGTTTCCAAAATAAGCCAGTGTATTTCTTATCTTAATAAGTAAACGGTTGTAAAAAAAAAACCTTTTTTAATAATCACTTGCTTGGTTGGAACAATTCCGTAGGTCTTTCAATAACCGGATTAGAGCCTCATGTGTCCTTTACTCTTCTGATAATTGTCATATTCTTTTACAGAAATGAAATAAAATTTTGAATTAATATTTACTGCATTTTAATTTTTTCTACGCTTTCAAGTGTTCAATGATTTTACGTTTGTATGAAATAAATAAATTAGAATTTATTTGAACATAGCATTAAGTTTGAACTTCTAAAATTATTTCGCACTCTAAGTCGTAAAAGAATCATAAATATATACCCCATTAGCAAGGCATGCTTCTTTATAATACTAACTGACTTTTTTAAAATTATACTAAAAAGCCAAATAAATAAATTATCAATTAACAGTAGCCTAGCTCTGTCGGATTGGCAAGCGTGCCATCAGAAAGGCATAATAATAAACATCTATTTCGATAATTTAGGAGATAAATATGAATTTAAATCTCTGTAGATTATGACAATTATGCCGTTGACAAACTGTATTTAACACGTTTTTCAACTACATGGAAAGTGTTGGAAATTTCCAGCATTTTTGCTGGTTGAAAACGGTAGAATTTACTACGTACTGACTAGAATGAAGGAGCATTAAAAATTGCCATCTTGAAAAATTACCAATGGATAACCGGAACGCACATAGTTTGGGAATTTAATTTAAAATTCTGCGACTGCAAAGAAAATAACAGGAGCTTTTTAAAGTCAGTAGGGTTTGATGCAGGTACCTGACCTCATAAAAGATAGCTCTGTTTTCAGGGATTTAATTCCTTTTATTAATTATAGCTAGATTTGTCTGCTTTATTATCAGACTCACTTATTCGTAAAATAGATAAATAGATCCTTTTTTATAGATTTTAATCTAGACATACTTGTTTTTGGTATGTGATATTTTATAACTTGACTATATAGGATTTTCTGAATGAAAAAATCCTTGTATTGTTATTCTTTTTTAACATTTAATCTGCGATATTATATAAGTAATTACTCCCCACCCTCAATGAATTGAACTGGGTAACCGACTTTTCTCTCTTTTGGTTAATTTTAATTAATTTGGTTGATTTCGTTTTATTTTAGTTATTGCCCCGGTTAAGGATAATCATTGGAAATACTCCCTCATGGACATATACAAATCTTTTCACCTATCATTAAATAGGCTGGATCGCTGTAGGTTATAAAATTAAAAAAAAATCTGCAAAATATGAAAGACTGGCACTTATTGCATTTTTATTGTTGTATTTTGTATTGCAGTTACTGCATTTTGCAAAAAATAAATAAATAAATAAAATAAAAAAATCTGCACATTGTGAAAGACTGGCACTTATTGTATTTTTCCATTCCTGTCTTAAATTACAATATCCTTCTTTCGTTAAGTAAAAAAACAAAATGAATTCCCACAATTCCTCCGACAAATCAATTTGCGAGGAATACTGGCATTTAGAGTTTCACTTTAATCTTTTAAACTAAAACAACATCCTTCCCCTTCTTAAATTTCTTTACTATTCCATTCAACTACCACAAACACCGTCTCAAAATTGTATCCAATTCCTACTTATCCGCACAGGCACGTCAACAATAAAGAATCCCACGCGGTCCGATAACATCTTCCCCGCCCTTGTTCTGAAAGGGAAAAGCAAACCAGTGGCTAAAGAAACGCTGTCAGGAAACGTGGAAGAGTTATTATTCTGGAAGTCACTTAACGAGGTGCTGAAGACGAATAAATCTGAGGCGCAGGTTTCTCTAATTTCTCGTGGGGTCTGAAGCTTTCACCCAGATTGCGAAGCCACTGCTCAATTTCCAGGAAATCTCCCAGGAAAGCTAGAAAAGGAAAGTTTAGGGGAACATAAAACTCACTTAAGTTGCTCGGCCGGATTCAAGAAGATAGAAAATCTATCGACTTGCCAGGCTGAAAGAGTAATACGAGGATTTAAACGCCACTTTTGTTGTCGTTGCTGAAAAATGATCTGCAAAGCGTTGCATTTATTATTTATGGTTGTTTTAGGTGCTATAAATTATTTTTTTTTCGAAATGTACTTTCTTGATGTTTAAAAAATTAAAAGAAGTAGAATAAAATAGCCCTTAGTAACACGCATAAATTGTATATTACTATGTGACATTATACAGGATGGTTATAATTAAAGTTCCACTATGCAAGGAAATGCAAGGAAAACTACTGGACCCAATGTTATCAAATTTGGTAATAATTTAAAGAAAGTCGTGATAATTTCTTTTACGCCGAAAAAAGTTCAAAAACTCAACACCAAGTTAAAAAATGGCACTATATGCAATACTGTTAGGCAAAATAGGACATGAAGACATCGGTGTAAATGTGTTTAATCGTTTCTGAAACGTGTTACAAAGCATGTTCAATGTGGCGTCCTACATTTTCTGAAAGCAAGTTGAATCGCTTTTCTACATTCTGAACAGTAGCTCTAAACATATCAGGACGAAAATTACGCACATCTCGGTGTATCGCTTCTTTCAGTTACGCCATATTGTTTAGATTATCACCATAAACAGTGCTTATGAGATAATACACACTGAACATGCTTTGTAATACATTTCAGAAACGATTAAACACATTTTAAACCGATGTCTTCATGTCCTATTTTGCTTAAAAATATTGCATACAGCGTCATTTCCGAACTTGTTTTGATAGAATAGAAACTTCCATGACATCGTTTAAACTATTGCCAAGTTTGATAACATTTGCGCCAGTAGTTTCCCTTTTATGACCATTTCAAAGTGAAACTTTAATTATAACTACTTTGTACTTTACTGGGAATTATGCATAATTCTGCATAATCATGCATAATTCTTAAGTATTGAATAATATACTATTGAATAATTATAAGCTTATTTAATATAAATTCAACTGAATTAAAAATTGGGTGTTACATTTCAAATGTGTATAGCACTTCCACATCACTTATGATTCGAAATTAAAAGATACCACATTTATGATTGTATTATAATAATATGACTGCATAGCTATACTCAGAAAAGAAGGCTTTTTGCATCTCCTAGAATCCGTTTCTTTTTAGAATTTTTGGTATAAGTTTCCTTTCCATATTCTAATAGAATATCCCTAAAATTAGAGTTTGTTTTTGCATTTTCTTTAATGCCCTTTATTTAAATAATCCCTGAAATTTAAATAAACTTTTCTTTTTCTTTTAAGTATACCTTGAAAGGGATATATATTAATTCTAATCACCAAATACATCTACATACATTCTTAATAGATCTTATTTTTATTTGATTAATGCAGAGGAACAACTCAGTAACCCAATGTTGATTATATATATGTTGTTTGTTATAAATAATCTATATAGATATATTGTTATATATAGATTAGTTATATGTTTATTATTTCGTTTATAGATTTAAAGATTAATACTAGTGCCATAGGTAGAATGGAAATAAAAATTATAATTTGCAGTAAATATAAAATGAAATGATTAATAACTTGTAATAAATATGAAATATAGAATAAAAACTCTCATGCAAAAGGAATTAAAATGTCGCTTCATCCGCAGCAAAAAAAAAAAAAAATCCTGATTATCGAATTTATGTATTCATGACAAAATATATGCGTTTGACTTCCATAGTAATAAATTTTTATTTTTGGTCTTTAACTTATGAAATAAAAATTTACAAAAACGAAATTATAGATCAGTTTAAAATTATTAAAAAATTTATGTTGAAAAAAATTCAGTTTATAATAATTTGTATGTTTTTTATAATAATTGAATGTTTTTATAATAATTGAAACTGAAATCTTTCGTTTACTTTTTGTCTGAAAAATTCCTTATTTCTAAATATCCAAATATTGCACATCTGAAACTGAGTTTGAGTTTGATGGAGTTTACTGTCGCTAAAACCATTTCTGATTATTCAGCGGCAACCATAAGCTATATGAAAACATGGTTCCTAAAAAGGCGCATGGTCACATTTTAAATGGTTAATTAATACTTCTGTTCAGTGTTACAAATATTCTATTCTAGATTTTTTTTTAAACTGTCGTATAGATTTGACGCATTAAAAGAGAATGAGCAATACTCATGTAAGGAGTATGAAAGAAACATAATTATCATAAGAAACAAATCATTTTTAAAAAGGTAAAAAGATGAGGATGACGCACTTTATGGAGGATAAAATGAGGTGAATGGAAACATTGAATTCGTTGAGAATAGAAACGTGGGCACTCTATAAGAATGTGCCAAGCTGTCAAAAGACATTGGCATATTGTAGATCGAGGGGTGGGTTTCCCCAACAACAAATGCTTATGTGTAAGTCTCGTATGGCCAATTCTTAAACGAGTAATAATTGTATCCAATTTTCTGCTAGGTAAACCGGGCAAAATTCGATGGAATATTTGATAAAATAAGATTGTTTGCCTTTTTACTGTTCCATTCTGATTGTTATTCCAAATTTAGAATGGTTTTTATATATCTCTTGACGTCGTTAAAAGGTCATTTAAATGTATGGTAGCAAATTCCGCTGTCTCGTCAGCCAATTCATTGTCAGGTATACCTACACGTGAGGGAACCCAGCAGAATAGGAGTGAATTGCCTTTACATGTAAGGCTATCGTACAATTCAAGAATTTTCAAAGTTAATTATTATTTTATAATTTATTGCTATTTTATAAAATTTGCATTAACATGCGCATGCACAATTCTTACTTCCAGTATATATCTGTAGGTAATTTAATAATTCAAGTTAAACGGTCTGTTCTGTAAAGCGCTACCATACAAACATACACGCCCAAGTTAGATTATTAGTAGACATTTCAAATATAAAGAAATAAATTAATTGAGCTTCTTGTTTACTTTTATCTTTTCCAAAGCTTGCATCTATTTTCTTTGATTCCTATTAAATAACAAAAAAAAAAAATGAAAATTTAAAAGTTGAAAAAACTAATTTATTAAAAGCATGAGTATCATTTTATTTTTGAAATTCAAGAATGAACTTGAATAAGTTTCTTATTGAAGTGAAATTACATATTCACCCATTTTTCTATGAGGCGTAAATTAAATATTCTTGTTCTACCTTAGAGAAGAATAATCTTATTTGAAAAAAAGTTTCTTTTCAGAAAAAAATGTAACACAATCTTTTTGCTCCGGATTCATCCGTACATAAGAAACAAGAAAGTACAAGGTGAAAAAAAAGTAAAACGATCCATTTTCATGACAGGATAATTAAATTGACCAACACAGGGAGAAACTGGATTTCTACTTGAGAAAGCCCTGAAGAGAGAGAGGTCCGTGAAGTAAGAAAAATGCATAAAAAAAACTTTTGTTAGAACAATGGTAGATGAAAAATTTTTTGTCCATATTTTCAATGGCTATAAAAAATTGCATGTTCTTAAGTAAAGCAAAATGTCTTGAAGTGGGAAAAAAATTGAATGAATAATGAAATGCAGAAGCTTTTTTCTAATATTATAATAAAGAAATTTTAGTTGCTATATTTATAACCATGAAAGGTATACTATCTGCAAACTTAGCTACAATAAATGTTATGAAATAAATTATCATTTTCTTTGTATTTTATGCTTCCTAGAAGTTTGTGAGCTGGTACTGGTATTATTAAACAAAATTATTATTGCAAAATAGTCTCTTATATTCTAATAAAAAAATATGCATTAAAAATTCATGAGCACAAATATTGAATAATTACAAAATAATTACCGAGTTTTCAAATAATATAGCATTGGAGCATTAATTAATTTCTTCATAATTGATATCGAAGGAAAGAAGTAAATATTAATTTTTATTTTCATAACAACGTTTTTTCATTTCGCCCACCAAATACAACATCAATTCTTTTCCGCCTTTAAGCTTTCACATAAAGGAAGATGGTGTTTTTATAAAACATCATCTTTTGATTTATCTAAGATTCTAATTCATCTAATATGATTTATTGTTAATGATTTAATCCTTTTCAAATAGCATCTTAAGTCTAAAGTATACTTATGGTTTAATAATTCTATAACTATATTTAACCATTCTCCATATCCTACCATAACCAAGTACTATGAATAACATAAGAAAAGAATTACAAAAAATTTTACGAATAAGATAATATTAGGCTACCATGTATCTGAAGAATAACTGAAATACATCACTTAAAGAAAGAAAAAAATGTATATTTATGACCATTTGAATAAAAAAAAAATGAAGAATATTCGCTTATGGTAAGGTATTGTGTTACATTCATAAATGCAATTTGTTTTAAATAACCTCGATGGTTATTTAGTAATTACAGTATTTATTTTAGCCATTTTTATTTTCTCGAAGGCAAAGTTTACAAAAGAAAAGTAGTCCTAATCAAAACTCTTCTATGATTGCGAAAAACGCATTTTTGAATTTATCTATTTATGAGCACGATGATTCAAACACATATCCAGTTAGAATGATGAAATTTGGTATTTAGAAAAATGATCTCCAGTCCATCCTTAGCATCCGGGTTATATTAAAACTAATCGGGCAACCGATCTTTAACGAAATCAATGAATGTACATTGAAGCTATTTCCTCATGAGAAGATCTCCAATTTCAATCAATTGCCATAGTTCATTACAAGAACCAACCATCTATCCATTTCTGCACTATAAAAATTGTGTGCCAAGCTTCCTAAAGAAGATAAATTTATAAAATTGTCTAAAGATCCAAACATTCTATACACATCTGCAATCCAACAAGCCAATCATGTAAAAAGTTCATAACAAGTTCCTTTTGGCATGATAATGAACTATCAGTTCCAGTAAATTAAATTGGCATAAGCGTTCTGTAAATTTTCTTTATGATAAGTTATAAATCTTAGGGCAATCATAAATATAATACATTACCGTAACAGCATCTGAGCTACGTCTGCACTCTCTTCAATTTCGAAAAAATCTGTTCTAATAAAGTGGGAAAACCTCATGTGCTGTAAGTATTTAACTCAAATAAAAATCATCAAAATACCTCTCCATCTTAATTTCTGGTATAAGCCGGTATAAAATATCGATATTTGTCTGAATTTTTCCATCTGTCTTGTCAGGATTTGTTAATCAGGTTTTAGAGATTATATCTTACTCTCAATTACTATTTTCTGTTCTTGTAGCTCTATATAACACTTGTAGCCTCACTTCCTCTGACATCTGCATGGACTTACCCCCAAAAATTTGATATTTGATTAAAGATTAGTTTTTTTTATAATTTATAAAATAATTTATATTTCTTTAACCGACTCAAGCGCTATTAAAATTGATATCGAACCAAAGTAAACTGAAGTTAGCATTGCATGAATTACTATTTTACAATACGTATAAAACTACAAATGCCTCTACAATAAAATTGTTTGTCTCACTGCTAAATTCAATTTTAAAACTTCACAGTTCGGAATTGTAGAAAACTGCAAATCAGCCTATTCTATCATATATATATAATATTACTTCAATCTATATAAATCCATAATCGATTTCATTGCTTTTGACTATTTTATCGAAAAAATTCAGTAAAATACAAATTACTTCTGATGGCGGTTTCAACATTTTTTTTATTGTTTGGTGTTATATTTTTTAATGTTAATCATAAATGGCAAGCTTTTAAACAAGCATTGTATTGGAAATTCTCCTTCTTAACAAAGAAGGCCAACGGGGAACATCCAATAAAACTGGAAAGATTCAGTAGAAACAATCCCGCAATATTTTAATATCTATGAGAATACAACTTTCGATATCTGCAATGATTTTTTTAAATAAAAAAAATGTATCGATATCAAATTTCTTCAGCATATAAAATTAATTTTTTTGTAGTTTTTAAGTATATATATCATGTATCATATATATTTTAATGCAGTTTCGTAACCGAAGAGAGAACACACTTTTGTAATTTTGAAACCAAAATAGAATAGAATTAAAATAAATTTACAATCAAAATTCAAAAGGAAAGATAAAATGAATCCGGCCTGAAGACTTTTTCAAGGGTCACCCTCAGGCAAGGATTCAAACCAGGGATTTTTTCTGTGAAGGGTCTGACTCTCGTCCAACCAACTGACCCTTCGTGACCCGAAAATCCCAGAAAATTGAGGTTTTGGAGACAAAATTAGTATCACAAGAATAAAACATTTTCAAAAAACAATCCAGAAAAAAACACACAGTAAATCACGCCACAAAACACCAAGAAAAAAAGAACCGCAATCATTTAAACCAGAAAGCTAAGTACTTACTAATTAAAAGTATAATTCCAAAAGACAATGTCAGGTGTACACTTGTTAGAGCAAATGCACTTCGTTAAATTGGACCAAAATCAAATTTTCCACGTTTACAGCTATATATGCTTATTAAGTTTTGTCATAATGTAACGGCATCAAAGTTGAAGCGTCCTCTGTTGTGTCATAACTCAAAGCCAACCAACCGGAGGTAGTCAGAAATCAGACAATCCTTCTCTTATCAAAACCTCTATATTGCAAAAGTTTTTGGGGAATTCGTTAATAGTTAAGTTCTCAATGAGATTGTTTGTTGCTAAAATATACGAACTTTTATTATTGCATATTTTTTTAATCCTGTTAAATTGTGAAAAAATCAAATTTTTGAAAATTTTAGAGTGGAAATTAGAATGGTAGTTACTAAGTTTTATAATTTTAAAGTTAAAATCATCCCTTTTATCAAAAATACCTATTAAAGTTTTTCCATTATTAATTTCAATATTTAAATCTAAATAATTAGCTCTAAGTTGATTTTCGTTTGTTTGAGTCAAAACTAAATCCTTTGGGTAACAGTTAATAACATCACTAGGATTATCCAAATTTAACAAAATTAAGTCATCAATGAATCTCCAGCCTATTACTAAGTTGTGTTTAATTATTTCTTTTTCATAATAATGTAGGAAAATATTGGCTAACGCACTTGAAAAGGCTGTTTACAAATTAAACCGAAATTATTCGCCGATTTATCTATGACTGTAACAACAAATCTGTCTTTTAAATTTTTTATTTCTTTTTTCAATGCTGTGTTGAAATAAAATTAGATTTGTAACTTGTAGCACCGGTAGTTACAATTACTATACTGGAAAACATTTCTTTAAATACTTGAAAATTGTCTTAGGCAAAATTAAAGATGAAGATAATTTTATTATCAATAGTAATAAGGATATCTTGGAATTTCTAAAAAATAACAATATTTATAAGCTTAATACTTATGATTTTGAAAATTTGTACACTAATCTACCTCATGAAAAGTTAATAGAGGTCTGTACTATTATATATGGCGAATATTTAAATAGAGATATTATTACAAAAAGTAACTTGCTAGAGTTGTGTCAATTTAATATTAAAGAAAACTATGTTTTTAATGGAATTAATTTCTATAAACAAATAAAGGGGATTCCAATAGGAACAGCTTTTTCAAGTGCGTTAGCCAATATTTTCCTACATCATTATGAAAAAGAAATAATTAAACACAACTTAGTAATAGGCTGGAGATACATTGATGACTTAATTTTGTTAAATTTGGATAATCCTAGTGATGTTATTAACTGTTACCCAAAGGATTTAGTTTTGACTCAAACAAACGAAAATCAACTTAGAGCTAATTATTTAGATTTAAATATTGAAATTAATAATGGAAAAACTTTAATAGGTATTTTTGATAAGAGGGATGATTTTAACTTTAAAATTATAAAACTTAGTAACTACCATTCTAATTTCCACTCTAAAATTTTCAAAAATTTGATTTTTTCACAATTTAACAGGATTAAAAAAATATGCAATAATAAAAGTTCGTATATTTTAGCAACAAACAATCTCATTGAGAACTTAACTATTAACGAATTCCCCAAAAACTTTTGCAATATAGAGGTTTTGGTAAGAGAAGGATTGTCTGATTTCTGACTACCTCCGGTTGGTTGGCTTTGAGTTATGACACAACAGAGGACGCTTCAACTTTGATGCCGTTACATTATGACAAAACTTAGTAAGCATATATAGCTGTAAACGTGGAAAATTTGATTTTGGTCCAATTTAACGAAGTGCATTTGCTCTAACAAGTGTACACCTGACATTGTCTTTTGGAATTATACTTTTAATTAGTAAGTACTTAGCTTTCTGGTTTAAATGATTGCGGTTCTTTTTTTCTTGGTGTTTTGTGGCGTGATTTACTGTGTGTTTTTTTCTGGATTGTTTTTTGAAAATGTTTTATTCTTGTGATACTAATTTTGTCTCCAAAACCTCAATTTTCTGGGATTTTCGGGTCACGAAGGGTCAGTTGGTTGGACGAGAGTCAGACCCTTCACAGAAAAAATCCCTGGTTTGAATCCTTGCCTGAGGTTGACCCTTGAAAAAGTCTTCAGGCCGGATTCATTTTATCTTTCCTTTTGAATTTTGATTGTAAATTTATTTTAATTCTATTCTATTTTGGTTAAGCTCTTTTGTGTTTTAGTTGTAGCAGCATTAGCGCTCTCTAAATACAGTGTATATTTTATTATATAGATTCAGGAAATTTTATATAGTTAATTTTCATATTGTTTATTTCTGAATTGATAGTTGCTTGTAATTTTAAAACTCCATTTTATTCCATCACGGGAGACATAATTTATGTACAAGAGGTGCGGAGAAAACACGTCCGTTCACAGCGTGGCACAAGAGCGAAAAAAAAAAGAAATCAATCAATGAAATATTTATCCCTATGATTATATACTGTAAGATTCTGACAGGGAATTCTATTTAATAAGAGCCTCATTTATTCCGATTCTTCGAAAATTATTATTTTTTTACATGGACTCCTTATAATTTTATTATTTTGTTTGATTTAAACCAAATTTCCTACGCGACTCCTCTATTTCTGTTAGAGGTTCTTAAAATAAATGAGTAAATCTATATGAAACAATTCCTGTTGTTTAAAAAAGAATGTAATCCACAAAAATTATAATTTTTTATATATAGCTTGGCATCAAATTACTAAATAATCGATCAGGATCATGTCCCATATTATTGAGATTCAAACTTGGGCCCTGATCACTAACACATATCCTATAATCGATTTTTCAATTCATCTCTACAATTCTTTACTGTCACAATATCTATCCAACTCTCTCCCATAGAACCATTAAAGGATGGTAATTAATTGCCGTCATTTACACCAATTAAAATAAATTGATTCACAGATTCTTCAACGAGTTTTTTTTCTATGATTTTTGCCTCTTCATTCCCTAACAGACCTATCATTAAAATCTCCTCACTTTATCATTGCAGAACTGAATCAGTAAGCATTTTGATTGTGCCAAATTCCTAATTATACCTGTACTGTGACCACAGTACAGAAAAACAACAAACAAACTGTAACAAGCTTTTTTTCGCCAATCTCTATGTTCAAAGCCATACAATTTTAATTTGAACTTATTGAAAAAATATTTCATATCCCGATTAGAGATGATAAAAATTGTAAATGATTTATACTCAAAGAATTATTTCCTAATCTTGCTCAAAATTCTGCTGCAACATAGTTCACATGATATAGATAAGTTATTGAAACAATTCTATCTGGTACCAAACCGCCTCGGCGATTTGTTTAAAGTCGAGCATGCGTTACATTCAAGTGATCACCACATGATTTCTTTTAAATCCATCAGTCATCTGTTTCAGTGAGAAATTCTAATCTATGCTGAAAAAAAATTACTCTTGAAGCCTTTTTTAGAGCATTGTTAAATCATGTTCCTTTATCTAGATACCAAGTTTCTGACATTTCTTTATCAGTTTTCCAGCATCTTCCTTCGTTTAGTTATTAATAATAATTTCCCATTTTTTTAACTGTATTTACACCATTTATTTTGACTAAAATTTTCTTCTCATAAATATTTACTGAATTCCTTTCTTTGTTATCTCAGGATTTTGTTCCTTTTTCCAGCAGATAATCAAGTTAAATTTTTTTGTTGTTCTTGAAGGTTACCTGGATATAATAAGCATTTTCTCCTTTATTACATCAGCATATGCAAACTCTCTTATCAAACCATTTAGGGTTTTCCTCTCGAACATTCTGCTCACAAGATGGTTTATTATCCTACGCTTCTTTATATTAATCACTAAAATTTTTGTTGTGGTATTTTCATCGCTTCCTATTTTTGTTTCGAACCCGTTATCTACGATTGTAGCTCTCTTACCATTTGTAAATTCTCCCGATTATTTTTATTGCTCCTGTAGGATTATCATCTTGATGCCCGAAAAATTGTTCTGAGGACATTGATGTATTCTCATCATTTATTCATAATTTGAATTCAAAGAAATGACCAAATTGGTATTGATTATATGTAGATCTGATAGTACACTAAATTTTCAGTGATTCAATAGAAAAGAAATAAATATGATAAAGATACTAGGCGACAAAATTATCTGTCCATTCCTATGCTTGCTATGTAAAGAGTTTATAAATGTAATATATTATTAGGCATCGTATTAATTAAAGAAAGCCCGAAATACGTGCCAAAAATTCGAAACAATTCGCAAATTTTTGAATTTTCGTACCATTAACGGTTGAGTCAATACTCAAATTTTAAAAACCTATACATAATAATATCATCTAATCTTGAAAATAATAAACTTTTAAAAAACTAAAAATTAATAAAGTGTGACATCACTGTAGACGATGTTTGCCGTTAACATCTGTTACAAGTGGTTTGGGAATTACTGATCTGCCATAAATGTTCTGTTTATGAAGGTGACTTCTAACTGTGTTCACTGACACTGGAGAATCAAGGTGGGTATTGAGCTCTGCGGTCACTTTTACTGCAGTTGTTCTCTTTTTAGACATTACAATCAGCTTCAATACCCGTCGATCTTCCGCCTACTATTTTTCTTTGCTGAGCTTGTCTTGCCGCTGTGTGTATGCTGTCATGACTTAAGACGCCGTACCTCTAGAAACGCCTAAAAGTTGGATTGTTTCGGTCACACTTACTCCAGTTAGAAGGGCTCCTACAATTTGGTATCTATGAAAATCTGATAGGTCCGATATTTTACGATTTTGAAAAAAAATTCCAAGAATTACATAACTTTAATAAAGTTAACACATACTACCAGAATATATACATTGCTATTTATAAAAAAAAAAAAACTAGTGGCTATTATTATATTTTAATGTTTGCGAAGTGCATTCAAATATGGCAATTTTACTAACAGGTGTTTCTATATTTTGATAACCATCTGTATATTCGCATATTTGTGAACGCGATAACACAAAAACTTAGCAATATAAATAGAATACAAATATAAATACAATGATAAACAAATAATAAATAAATAAAATAAAATATAAAGTTCAAATAAATACAATAACAAATAAAAAACAATAATATAAACCAAAAAGACATAAGATCTTGTGACAAGATTTTATATATGTAACAAATGTTTGATATTATAGTCCATGAAATGGAAACCGTCTAAAATATATAATAATTTTCTTCGTTATTTACAAAGAACAAAACGGGCCACACAACATCATAGCGGACGAAACCGAAAGGAAAGAGAGACACTCATTCTTGACAAATATCGTGACCTTCGACAGTTTGCCACCTCTCCTCCTACAATCCACCTTTTATATTTTCAGAGGACGCAGAGGGAAATAAAGGAAAAGCTGTAAATAAAGTGTTACATATAAGAAGTTCGGGTAAAATGCACTCTGGCTGAGTATCTATGCATGTTTTCGGTTTAAGTAAATTTCCTGCAGAAATTTTTAAAGTGTAATATCAGATAAATAATGTGCTTGGAAAGTATTTAGAAATATAATCAGATTAATAATTTATTTTTTAGTATTGTGTCATGGAATGGAAAGAATTTTACAATGTATTTATTATCTGAAAACCAATTACTAAAATAATTATTTTCAAAGTTTGAAATTACACCGAGGATTAAAAACAAACTAATTTTAAGATTAGAAAATAACCTAAAAAAGAGTGAAATTAAAAAAAAAGTGTATATTTTAAGAACTTAAATAATGTAAATAATTTCTTCCTTCACTCTTTAGCTTGCCATGGTCTGTTCAATAAATAAATAAATAAATAAAATTTCAGAATTTTATTCTACAAAGGCTTTTTTAAATTTATTGCTCTGATTTTAAACTGAAAAAGTTTCCAAATATTTATTGCAACAAAAGAAGAAATCTCAATTCGGGTTATTGATACTATTATAAATAAAGAATTGTATTTCACAACAACAACAACAAAAAATCTAACAAATTTTTCTATACCTCACACGTGCGAAAAGAATAGTAAGATAAGTAAGAACTGAAAAAAATAAGGAAGTACAGGTGATCCATTTTCATGACATGGTAATTAAATTGAGCATCGTGGAAGAAAACTAAATATCTTCTTGAGAAAGCCCCGAAGAGAAAAATTCATGAAGGAGGAAGATAAAAAAAATTTTTATAGAACAATAGTAGATGAAATTCTCTTTGAAGTTTCCGTTGTGTTTTTTATGGTTCCAAAAAAGCATTTGCTCTTCAATAAAACAAAATCTAAAATAATAACTAAATAAATTGAAAAATAGGAAAGTTTTTATCTATTATTATCTAAAAATTCAAGCAGCATCCCAGCATTTTTAATATACAGAAATTTAATCATATTTTAAGAAGGAGCTCTAACCAAAATTAAGGAACTTATTTTCTCCTTAAAGTGTACTGTTGACTATTTTATAAAATAAGCACGGTGCATTAGATAAAATTTCCTATTCTTCAATTTAATATGATGAGTGAGAATTACATAATCATAAAAATGCTTATCATCAGCTTTTATTTTGTTCATAAATATTTTTTTAAAAATTACGATTGCTTAGTATAAAATTCCTTTTATTGCAATTCCATATAAAAACATAGTTTTGTTTTGTATAGAATAGGAAGGAATAGGAAACAATATTACGAATTCGTAATATTGCTTCTCTGTTCATTAAGTCTTTTCATAAAGAAGATAGTTTTAAAGATATAATAAGGGTTGCTGAATGGATGGTGAATTAACAGCATCCATTGACGCAAATTATTTGAGAATCTTGGCGGTATCTCCATCAGAACTCATTTTCCGATGTTTGTTCTAAACCATTATGTATCGTGTCACGATAACTATAAAATGTCGAAAGTCAACAGACAATTGAAAGTCTTGAGTACTCAAATAAAGTCCATATTTATTATTTTTTAATTGATTTTTTTTTTTTTTTTGCGAAATTTTTCTAAGCATTTGTATTGTTGCGATTTGATTATGTATCGCCGAACTGATGCTTGTGTTATGCTTTGCCTGTGTTTTTTACACAGTATCGTGTTTTCATATAGGATAAAGCGCCATTATTATTATTGAACCTCTGCACTTTACACCATATAAGTCAAGAATGGATTGTAGATTTCTCGTAAAAATAAGTTCAGATTGATAGTTTTATCTCTCAATGTAAGGACTTGCAATAAATTTCAAAATTTATAAGCTGATAATATGAAAAAATGAAAATATTATCTAAGGATATATTGTGGATGATGAGATGTTGCTATAAGTGATTCTTTTGGTACATACAATATTATTCGAATTGATAACAGATGATGAAAAATCTTATCAATACAAACGATAAAAACTTTAAAAAATATTAACCGCTTAATAAATTTATAAATATGGTATAACTTCGAAAATGTATAGTTAAACACAGCATATGCAGCAGAATCGCATTATATTCCAAAAAATACAGCATGAATAGTGGAAATTCTGTTTTCTAACACAAGTTAGCTAACCATGGGACTTACTAATTTGTACAAAGATCTTATTTATTATATATAAACGGATACGATAGTCCGACAGTTTATTTCATGATGGGGCCTTAAACATCTTTAATGTAAATGAATTTCTTATAATTTATAAAATGTCACGAAAGTATATAACATTTGCAAATCATGCTTGATAATAGTAATCAAACTGTTAAAAGGTATTCCTAATTAAAATCGTTTCCCTGTCAATTACGATGCCTCATTATCCATAGCCATAAAAACATATGCAAATTATGTTTTTAATGTTTTCTGACATTGTGTTTTCATTATATATATATATATATATATATATATATATATAAATTTCTCGTTGCATTAATTCAATTCAAATTTAAAAGTCAAATTGATCATTCAAATTTGAAACGGTGGAAACATCTTAAAAGTGTAAATTGGACATACAGAAACTTTGTTAATATACGTAGAGTTATAGAATGAAATGATTAATAATATCCAAAGAAATTATTTGTATGATTTTCTTATTTTAATTTGGATATAATTTATAATTTGATTTATTGTTTAAAGTTTCTCTTTCTTTTTTTTTATAAAATATATTTCTAAAAATAAAAAATAAGAATATTTATCAAATGTTGTCAAATACTATTCTGTATCTTTTTAATTAATTTTAATTAATTTTAACTTTTAAATTATCTTTATTTTGGTGTGTATTATTTTCCGAACATTTCAGTCTCATCGAAGTAATTTTCAATAGTTGATGTAACAGCAGTTGGAGGATTAGAAAACATATATATATAGAGAGAGTTACACATTAAAGGAAAAATTTAGTGGTCACTTAAGTAATATTTAATTTGTTAAGATTATTATTTTTAATAAAATATTCCATCTGATAGCCATCCTTTAGATTGCAAGTCTGCATAGTGATTTTTATGATAGTAGAGATTGTCATAAAATTTTCTGTAGATATTTATTTTCCTTAGGTTTACACTAAGAAAGAGTTTTTTTTAACATATCAAAAGTATGATAATCCATAGATGAAACTTCAAGGATAAAGCAGGATCGTACCTATCGGCCTTCATTTTTCCTAGGAATGCAGTAATACCTTTCGAAATATGATTTATTTATCGATGAATTTTCATTCTTTGAAATATTTTGTCATATTCTCTGAAAATATCGAAAGCAAAACTTTCTCTTGATATTAAGTTCAGTTGATTTTAATATTTTTTTTTTACACTTCTTATTTTTAATTTCTCATGTTAGAAGAGCACTGGGATAATCATAAAAATCTTTTTGAAGCTTTCTTTGTATTGGCGAAACCAAATTTGTGCATTATTTTCTTTTCACCAAAAATTTTAGTCCAAAACTTTTGCTTTTTGAAAAAAAAATCGATTTCTAATCATTCTAAAAATTTGTAAATACCCTCTTTAGAGTCGGTCATCTGTTTTCAGCTTCTGAAAAGACTTACGTTTATCTCAAAAGAATTTGCACATATCGCAACAATAATTGATTTAATTTCTAATGTAATATTTCATGTTTTAATGCTCAACAGTTAATTTGCCTTCACTCAAAAAAAAATGTAGGAAGCTATAAACACAGTTCAAAATTAAGTTTCGACTTTTGGTATCACAATGATGGTCAGACATTTGGAAATCGTATAAAATCCGGGTTGGAAATTACTTTGGTATTTCTTCATGATTTTTGATATAAATATTATCAATGTTATTTGAATTGCATTTCAATGTAATATTTCAAGCAGAATGTCTACTTTACACACAGTGTTACAAACCATGAATACTGTTTAAAGGTAGTTCTGATGTTGAAATGGTACTCGTTGAGTAATAAAGAATTATAATAGACGGTTATCCATTTGGAATTGTTTAACACTGGAACCTCCAATGTTAAATATATATCTAGTTTTACTACACTTATCAAACTGACGGGTTTGGATCATCATGCCTTTCATTGTAACTTTTGTCTTTGTTTGTGTAAATAAAAGAATATAACTAAAAAAACAGCATTTAATATAATAATTCATTAATTATTAATGAAAAAAACC
Organism: Argiope aurantia; assembly: GCA_026543865.1. NCBI lineage: Eukaryota > Metazoa > Arthropoda > Arachnida > Araneae > Araneidae > Argiope > Argiope aurantia. Next base: position 981,746 of record JAPMOR010084008.1, on the reverse strand, counting down.
CAGAATAAAAGTTTTTATTTGCATTTATAGGATATCCAGTTAGAGCTTTTAGTTCGAAACTGAATCATAATCGGAATAAAATAGTTCCCATTATAACACTTTGGATAAATCAATATAATTTCATGTAAAAAATGTGATTCAAATGTTCCCAGGAAATGTCTGAAAGCGGTGTATAAATGAATGTAAATTCGTATTGATATCCATAGATGATATCAGATATAAAATATTATACACTTTCAAATTGCTAAAGCCAACATTTTGACGGGTCGTTGTATGAATTGGTACAGGTCTTACGAATTATGGAAGTTAAAATGGCTTAGAAGAAATTGAGGAGGAATATGTAATTGTTCTTATATTTGATAAGAAGTCGTCATAATGTTCTAGAAAAATACATAAATTATATCAAATATTTTAAGCATGAAATTTGAAAACCGTCAAAATGACGGTCTTCGTAGTTCTAGTATTAAAATTGGTTTCCATTCGATACTTGTAATCTTCATATATCGAACAATGTGATGATTCCATATTCAATGTTTCATTCAATGCAATCAAAGTTATTTGTATCATAAAACAAAAGAATGAAATGAGCATATACACAGTTCAATAACACTTTATTCATTTCAATTAATACAATGTCTCCTGACTTCACAACACAACAAATACTTCACACTGTGTTCTTAAACTCCCATTTTACATAGGAAATATTCTTTCTACGTAATAACTGAAATACAATAATATATTTACTCAAAATACATGCATTATAAAAGTGAGTATTTGAAAATCCAAAACAATTGCATTCCAAATAAAGCTGGATCTATCAACGGAAATAATATAAAATATTACAAATTTAAATTATTTGAATACTTTTCATTGGTGAAATAAATCGATTACCATGCATTAAAGAAATCATTTCATCTTTGATCAAATCGAAAGTATGCATCGGTTATGAGATACTTCATATATGAAAATATTAAATAACTTTTTCCATGCAGGTTGTTTTCTTTCTTATCGTTAATACAGCTGAGCTCTCTTATTACCAACGTGTGCACATATATTTTCATATATTTAACATTTTTTCATTCTTAATAAAATCACAATTGCTTTTTCAATCTTGTAGTGATGAAAAATCTTCATGGAGCTATGGGAGTCAAAATCAATATTTTGAAACGACACATAGAATTCATCGGAAAACAACAAACACTGTATTTACAGATTACAATAAAACAATGATAGCATCTAATTTACTTAGTGGTCTAAAGTGCGTGAATTAATAACTAATAACTTGCATTGATGATAATAATACCATGATGCTTCTAGTATTGAATGCAAATGCAAGTTTTCTTTGAAATTTAAGCTCGTAACCTAAGTCATCATTTTTTATAGGATTTCATTTCTGTAAAAAATATTATTTTTTCTATTTCATTCTTTTCAAAAGAGAAGAATAATTTATCTAATGTATTTAAGATTTTTCAAAGTTATTTGGCATAATAATGAAAAAAATTATGTTATAGAGCATTATTAATAAATAAACAGATTTTTTTTCGTTGCTTTTCAGTCTTGATAATTTGAAATTCATTAAACTGCTTAAGCAGTTAAAGTGTTAGAATATCTTATGTGTAATAAAATGCATTATTTCGTTAAAATTGTATTTTATTTTTTAATATTACTTTCATTATTATAAAATAAATACTGAAATATTAATATATGTGATAGAACTGTATATAATCTATTCTGCACTTTTCTTCCACTAAAATATTGAAGTCGTATAAATTATCACAAATTGCCGATAGTATATTTAAATGCTGAGTTATTTTATGCATCAGTTAAAAGATTAGAAGCATATTATAAACTGATATTTTAAAAAGTAAAAAATAACAAAGAAAACTGCATTTTCTTTTCAAATCTTGCATTTGCATGAATACATTCGGAACTCAATAAAATGACACAGCTCTTAATGTTTAAAATTACATTCCTGATAAAAGGTTTCAGCCAATATAGAATTATCATAGATAGCGAATAACTTACCATTCAAAAATCTCAGAATCAGCTATACCAGATTAAACAAGTGTGGTAAATGCTTTAAACAGTTTTCTAAGTATTTTATCTGCTGTTTCCAATCTCACTTTATATTCTTTAATCCAGAAATTTAGAATTAAATTTTCATTGTTCGATAATACTGACTGAGCACTGTGCCTCGATTTAATAACCTAACTAATCCAAACTATGCCTTCTGTGCTGCCGAATTATTGAGTTCCGATCAAAGACTCATTTTTACTTAAACACAAAACTAAACTCATAAAAGATGAATGCCACAAGTGTACTGCGCACAAACATGATCTTTAATCGAATTTTCAGTAGCATCTCTTTCTGTTTTTCCCAATTTGTCTATGTACAGAATCAATTCCAGATTTATATCTTACCAAGCGATGCTTTTGAGTCTTTAAAATCTTTCTTGTTTTGATCACTAAAATAATTGCCTTCTATCCAGCATGATCACACAACGCCACTTTCACAAAGGAGTTATTTTTGCGCAGTCTTTTTTGGACGATGGTTTTTTTCAAAAATGCAAGAGGTTCGGGAAGGAGGGGAGAGTTAGCATATAAGGGGTGCATCGAGACTGTCACCCATGTCCACACTGGTGGCTTCGTAAGGGAGTTCCTTGGGAGGTCCATCAGAAGCGTTCCCACGAAGATTCAATGAAAACTTGCCTGGGTCTTCGCTGGGGAAAAGCCATAAATCGTTTTAGTTCCAGGTTTAAATTAGAAATAGCAAGCAGTTATAGAAATTTATAAATAAGTAAATAAAAATTATGAGTGAAAATTGGATATGCAAGCATAATAATTGTATCAATAAACAATAATTAAAAATTCCATAAATTTAAATTATCTGAATTTCATTATTTTCGCAATAAAATTTTTATTACTAAATGAAGCTTCATCAAATGCGATACAAAATTTTGACGCTTAGTATGCTTATTAACCAAATCTTATAGAGTTTTGCCTACCATTTTATATTGTTGTTTCTACTTAAAAACTTCAAAGAATAAATTGAAAGCTGTAAACTTTGAATCGTGAACTTATAAATCATAATTTAAAATAACAATATATTATTTATTTATACTTTTATAGAATTACTATTTAAATTATTTTAATTTTTCAAAGATTTAAAACAACATTAGTAAGTGCAAATCTTATTTCTTAATTATAAAATTGATGAAACAATTTATGAGTATTGAATTATTTTAGTATTAATTTTGATGCACTGATTATTAATTTTTTCAATTATTGTATTAATAATACAGTAATTTGAGTAAACTAAACTACTGCATTATTTTTAAACATGCTGATCAGTAAAGTCATTTTTATCCACATAAATATACAAGCATTACAGAAATTTCAAGTATTTTTTATTCCTTTCCCAAAATGATGAAGCTTAACTACAATTTTAGGAATGACTTTTCTTCATTTACAATTTGTTTGAAAAAAATAGAATTGATTGTTATTGTGAAAATTCTGAGTTAATTCGATTATGTATATAGTATACATCAATTATGAAACTATTAATAATCGTATTAAAATAAGAAAATATATTTTTCATAATTTTTCATACTTTCTGCTTTTAATCCATTTGATTCTATTTAAAATACAATAAATGAACCAATTCGTACAATAATGATGCAACATGTAAGATGCAATTAAGCATGCGTTGTAAAATATCAAATAGATTAAGATATTAAGCCATATAATATTTCGAATATTGAACAATATTGTAAAAATATTGTGTCATGATATTCCATCATCATCTCTAATGCTGTATTCCGAATATTGTTCAATATATTGTGTAAATATACTGTGCAATATCATTGAATCCTCATCTGTAATTCTATATTCTGAATATGGAATAGTATTAAGGATCGAACTTGGTGACATGCTAGCTCATCTTTTCTATTGTACAATATTCTAAAATTATAGTGCAAAATTTTTAATTCTGCAATAACCAATAATTTTGCATCGTGCTGCGTCATACTAACTGAGCACAATATTCCAATTATTGAACAATAATGTTGAAATATTCTGGAATATAATTTTACTACTAAGAATCTAAATATAAGTTTTGTTTCCACCCCCCCCCCCTTCTTCGACTGACCAATAGATTAGGAAATGAGCGGTAAATAGTTCCATTTCATTTTAAAACATTTACGTTTTCAACCACGTATTGAGATAAAAGAAAAATTTTAAGAAATGCTCACAGTTTCTGTTGCTTCAAGTCCGAACATGAACGACTGATTTTGCGGGTGAAGCGCTGATACGTCTTGTTGAGACGACAGTGGCATGCAACAGCAATCAGTGCCACCAAGGAGGCAGCTAAGCACAGCATGGTGCCAACCAGATACATGTTGTGCCAGCGATCTAGAGCTTCTTTGTGATGCTCGGAACTGCTCTTCTCTTCCGGCTCTCCAGGGTCTTCAAGAGTTCTCGGCAAAGGTTGGGCCGCAACCATGGCTTCTACAGAAGATACAAAAGTTTAAGAAAATTAATTCTATGTTTGCGTTATCTCCATATTCGTTTTTAGGCCCGTAACTTTTAAAATTTGAATTTTATACATATTTAGGAAAACGCATTGTAATGACTCGTTATAAAAGCGAGTCATTACTATGACGAAGAACAGTTTTGTAATATATACATAGACAACTGTAGATTATTTTAGGCATTTTTTTTGTTTTATATTGTCAGATTTATTTATGGTTTCAGTTCATAAAAAGTTTTAAGTTCTAGCAACAATTATTCATAAGTGGTTTCTTATTGATATAAATATTAAGTTTAAATTGCAAAAAAGAATAAAAAGAATTTTTTTAAAAAATGAAAGAAATGAGGAATTTGGTCTGAAGTCTTTATCAAGAGGCCTTTCAACTAGGCCTTTATTCTGTGAGAGTTCTGACTTTCGTCTAAATATTGACCCCTCGTGACCCGAAAATCTTTAAACATTGAGGTTTTATGAAGACAGGAATCAATATAAACAATCACAATAACATCTCTCTGTAGACTTTTCGAAACTAGTGGGCTTATAGATAAAATCTGAAAAAATAATTGGGAAGTTATATAAATAGAAATCTTAGATAGGCAGTTAAACTGTAGTTCAGTTGTTAAAAATGAACTCTTAGAGAGACTCGAAGCCCATCTGTCTCAGACTCTTAGGCTTAGACCTGCTAAATGATAAATTCTTCTACAAAGACATTGCTCTGAACACACATAAAGGGCTTTAACCCTTTCGAGACGGGTGCCCTTTATCCTAGACGCACGCACGGGACAGAGCGTACACGAAAGGAATCATTCCGAAGGACGGGGTTTTGCGTTGCTGAGCCTAACTTTGAAAAAATAATAAAAAAGTTTAAGTCCTAACGTTGACATTTTATATACCTTTCTAGATTATAAGTTCATTCAAATTGTTCCAGTTTAGAATGCATATAGGCATCACCGTCCCATGTGTTCAATTTCCAGAAATGCACGGATGGGACGCCCGGCTGTGAGAGACATTTGCTGGTGATACACATATGACATGCCTGTCGCGAAAGGGTTAAAGACTGATCTTTACAGATTACTGTCTATTCTCAATTATTTTGTCTTGTTACAGTATTCAGACAGTACAAATCAGCAGCCCATTGTGAGGAAAAGGGGCATAAGTAATTAATAAACCGCGTTGATTTGCACAAATTATTATTACATTGCAACATTGCGCATTAATTAAATGTATATAATTAATTTGGCACTGGATAACCTTCGATGGAGTTTGGCTTGAGAAGCTTTGGCACAGGAATTGGGAGCAGAGGACAAATACATAAATATTTATCAATTTCATTGTTAAATAGCCCCATTTGCAGACATTTCGTTCTCCAATGTTTATTAGTTGTATAATTTGTATAGTTTAATATTAATTAACCATAAAATTTATTATTTAAAATATTTTTAAGAATAGTTAAATTAAAAATAAACGCAAAATAATTTTATGAAATTTAATTTAATTAGAATTTACAGGTAGTTGTCAATGGTGTTTCTAATATTATTTTGTAACATCGTATCGTCATTTCGAATGAATTTTGATTCCTTTTTTTTACTTTAGTAGAAATATTTATTTATTAACTATTAATCCTAACAGTATAAAATTTTGACTTAGATGGTTTAGATTCGAAAAACTGTAAGAATTGTTTTTTATTTTTTATTTTTTGTGTCAATCTGATTAGTAAAATTAAATCACATAATTATATTTAATTGATTTGTAAAATATAATTATTTTCATTGAACAATCATTATTGATTCAATTTAAATTATTTATCAATGCCTCATTTTCTTTCATGTTAATTTTATTTCACCATAGATGATTCCTTATTATGTTGTCTCTGGAATCAGAGCAATAAATTTGTATACTTCCAAAAAACTTACGAATTACGAGAAGAATATGGGTCTCCAAAAATGGTACCTTAGTTTTAAAATATTTATTTGCTTGAATGTAGAATTTTAGTGGTTTTTAATCTATATTGTTCCAATTTTTTAATGATTTATGCAGTTTCTTAATGGGATAATTTGCCATGATAAACGAACTCTTCTGTCATATATTTAATGCATACCAATAATGTTAAGAATTTCCAAATAAGCATCTCACCTTCACAAAGATCTCCAGTGAAGCCCGGATTACAGGAGCAGAAGTAAGAATCCAAACTGGGCCAGCAACTGCCGCCATTTTGGCAAGGGTTAGGATAGCAGGGATCGTAATGCTGAGTGCAACCAGGACCTATATGCGTAAGGAAAAATATCATGTCATAAATAATAATTTAAAAATTTTATTTATTCATAAATTATTATTTAATGCATTATAATTATCATGTAATAAATAGGCTACCTTATGAAGACTTATACACATAGACAAAATAGCACGATATTAATAATAACTTAAGAAATTAGGCTTTCTTAGAAAGAATCATTATAATCAGGCGGGAAGCATGGCATAAACAATAAAAATAACTATATTTTGAGCTTACACTTTCTTGGATTTGTATTGATGCCATACAAACAAACATTTATCTTATTATAAATATAAATATATTCCTGTTATTTTATCAATATTTTCATAGTTATGAAAATACACACCGTTATATCCTGGATGACAGATGCAACTGTAATTATTTCCCCTGTCGACGCACTGCGCAGGAGAGGGGCATGGATTTGGCTTGCACAGGTCCACTTTTACTTGACATCGTCTTCCTTCGTAACCAGGTCCACAGTGGCATCTATACCCTGCAACCAAGTCTTCGCATGCCCCACCGTTAATGCACGGGCTCGAATCGCACTCGTCATATTCGAATTCGCAATGATCACCACCATAACCTAATGGTGAACAAAATGTTAATCCGTGATAAATATCATGTACTAAAGCAATATTACATCTACACTAAACACAAGATATTAGCAATTATGCAAATACATGTGCATTATTAGCACAAGATATTGTACGATATTTCCATGGTGATGTTCGATATTTTGAATGCCTGCCAATATCGGAAGATATCGTCAATATTATTGTAGATTTTTTGCTAATAGAAAGCTTCTAAAATAGTGAATTTTGATCGATATCTCTCTTATAAAACATTTTATTTTAATGGAACAAAAAAACTTTATTACAATGAGAGTATATATTTTCAGATAAATATAAAATCATCAAAAAAAGAACATTAATCTGTATTTATAAAAGAAACTTTGTATATTCGACAAATTTATAACACTTCCAGACATGGAATTTGACACAGGTAGTCTTAATAGTGACTCAATAGTCCACGGAACAGTTTTAAAATTTAATGCAGAAAATATTTACAAGGGGTGTTCAAATGAAAAGGTAAGAAACGACATTGTGGGTATAAATAAAGACTATATTCAAAGTATACACCATAGGCCTAAGCACAACGATCCCATTGATTAATGAGCCAAAGGATTACTTGTTCCCAGAATTCCTGTGGCTGTGACGAGACCCAGTCTTTCACAGTATCCTTGAGTTCGCTGTCCGAGTTGAAGCACTTCCCTTTCAGATGTTTTTTCAGGGGATCGAACACATGAAAATTGCAGGGCGATCTGTCCAAGATGCAGGGTGGATGGTCCAGCTGCTTTCACTTGATCTTGGCCAGTTCCGCGTGTGTGACTCTGGAGACGTGTGGACGCATGTTATTATGGAGCAGAACCACACTCTCTGTAAGTAGCTCGGTATATGTCGGAGCTCATGGTTCTTCTGTGCTCGGAGAATTCAACAAGTAGCGGACCCTGGACGGCTAATTCAAGGACGCTGTGAAGAACTGGTCTCTTCACTGCTACAGGAAGTCTGGGAACAAGGAATCCTTCGGCTCATTAATCAGTGGGATCGTTGTGCTCAGACCTATGCTGTGGAAAAAGTCTATGAATAAAGTCTTCATTTATACCCACAGTGTCGTTTCGTACCTTTTCATCCCCTTGTATGAAATGTTCTCGTATGGGTGCTAAACGTTTTGAAGTTTTTCATAATTAATGAATAAAGCGAGAATCATAAGATCGATGGCACAAGTTCTTTATTTTAGAATAGTCTATAGCTTTTTAGAAATTGCCTGTCCTTAGAGTGATTTTGGCAGTTTTGTCGCAGGCCCGCTTTCTGAGATTCAATATTTATTAACGCATAAAAATTTTCTTTGAAACTTACTTTTAAATAAAAAGTAATAAATATTAAATTTAAATAGCAAAAAAATGTATAAATTGGAATAAAAAAGAAGTGATGAATCCAGCCTGAAGATTTTATCAGGGATTTCCCTCAGACAGGGTTCAAACCCGAGAATATTTTCCATAAAGGGTCCGATTTTGGTCGAAATATTGACCCGTCCTGACCAGAAAATCCCAAGAAATTCAGGGTTTTGGAGACAATAGTTAATATCAATAAAGCAATGACATCAAAATCTTTTATCTATGCTAAAGCTTATAGTTCTATAGTTTTAATATTTAAAATTGGAATGGTGCGCAGCTTCCTACAGTTTTCGGTGATTTTAACAGAAAGTTAAGATACTGCTTAACTGCAGATGTGAAAACTGAAATATTAATCCAGCTTCTAATTAATGATAGTAATTAAATCAATTTATCCAGCAGCCACGGAAAAATATTGCTTAAAACCAGAAATTAATTAAAGTATAGCTTTGATGTTTTGCAACAAACTCCCGAAAGATTTAATTGCAATACTTCCTTTAATTAAAGAAATATTCATCAGAAATTAGAAACAACCACTTTCTCTCACACGGCACCTTGTATTTGAAAACAACACGGAACTTTTTCATTAGAGCAGATGAATAATAAGTTTGACAAGAAACTATTGCTAAACGCTTAATTTAATTACGATAAAGCATTACTTGAAACTAACTACCTTTTAATTGATGTTTTGTGTTCCATACTTAGCATGTTCTTTCCAAGTTTCATCTATTTTGCCGTTCTTCATTAATTTAATTAAGTTTCTCGTATTTTTTAACATCATTAAGAAGGATATGTAACTAATTATCTATTTTTATTTCATAAAAAGATACTTTAAAAGTAGCAAATCAAAATAATTAAAATCAAAGATGATAAAATATGCTTAATTGAAAGAAAATAAAATTAAAGTTAGATATGTTGGCATTTTACATTTCTGTTTTAGGAACATAATTATTTGCTTTTACACTTAGGTTATGCAATGCATTTGATTTAATCGTCTGCCAAAATATTGTTTCATATATAATTTCATCTAATTTAATTAATTTTCCCTTTCTGATGATGATTTTCTTATCCTTTTTCTAATGTGCTAGAGTTCCAAAATTGTGCACTATTTTTTTTCCGATAACATTGAAATATTTTTAGAACTTAATTATTGATCAATACCTTAAAGGTGGGCTTTTCGGTCATTGGCAAGTACTTGCCCCGACGGGACAACAACATGGCGCTGTAATGCCCCCCCCCCCCCCGCCATCCCCTTACTGCGCATATATTTGTAGAATTTGGCGGGGTTTTCTGGCCTGAAAAAATGGATCATTTATCATAGATTAATTAAGACATTTTTTTTTATCTTTGTTCTTTCTGATGCGAGGTTGTGGGTTTTTTTTTTCATTTTATTTGCCATGTTTTCTATAGTTTTCCAAATGTAGGTATGTTGACTTTTTTATCTTAGCACATTTCTTTGCGTAATTATCCATTGTTTTAAGAAACTAATATAGATCCTTTCTGTAAAAAATTCAGGGACGCCAAAACGGCAATTTATAGCCAAGCAAGGAATGCTTGAATATATCTTTTGTAATTGTGACAAACATAAATCAGTTCCTTTCTGCACATACATAATCTTACTGGCCGAATGTAAACCCACCTTAACTATAATTCAATCTTCATTCTGATGGGTAATTTAATATTATAATAAAATCCTATTAAAATTATCAAAATTAATTATAATATAAGACAAAGAAAAAAATTACTACGTTGTTTTGAAAAATTCGTTATTATTAGAATATTTTCTACGTTATCTGCAGCACACGAGCACTATAGCGTCATCTGTAAAAAAAATTTCAAAAATAGATTCAGTCGACAGAATTAAACTGATACTGGCGGATACACAAAATCGCTGATAAAAAGGCTTAGTGATACAAAAGATTTGTTTTTATGTTATTTAGATTATAATACTCCTAATACAAGGAAGCATTGGTCGTAAGAATCGTAGGAAAAAAAGTATGAAGCCGAAAGTGATTGGAACACAGGAAATGAAAAGAAATTGAAATGTGTAAACTTTTGTAAAAAGGAACCTTTATCAGGACAAAGACATTTACCTCGAGAAGACAATGTCAAATGTTACCATCGTCATTGAAATAGAAGCAAAGCTCAACAAAAAATTGAGCAACTTCAGGTCAAACCGTATAAAATGACAAAGGAATATTATGAATTTGAAACTTCCGAAAATGTGGAAATTACCTAGCTAAACATCGAAGAAATAAATGAACACATCGAAATAACCAAGGTAAGTCTTTACTCTTCATGTATTCTTTAGAAGATACTGAAAATGACAACATTAATTTGAATGATAACAATAAATCTAGTATTAGTTTATCGCTTATTTTATTAATACAATTTGAGGAATTTGAAGAGGCAGAATTTGTAAATTTTAAAAATTAAATTAATCTTCGAGCTTCTATAAATGGATAAGTTCTTATAATCGCTAAGTGATAGTATCGATTCTCTTTTAAAAGTATTAGCAAATATTCATGGGAAAAAACTTCGATAGATTCCCAAGCCCTTGAAATAACAAATTGTGACATACGTTATAATGTATAAGCAAAAGAAATGCGATATTTAATGGGCTGTAATAATAAAATCATTACAGCATTATTAAAGGTTCTGAAATATGAACTGAGTGATTTATCAGACATAAATTTGATAAATATTATTTTTCAAACATTTGATAATCAAGAAAACGCTTCTAACTTTCCATAAAAGCAGCAGACATTCGGATATTTGAATATATTATGAAATTTCTCCGAAAAAAGAAATGCGATGTTAGAAAATATGACTAGCGTTTGTAATGCTAAAATGATGCATTAAAATACTGTAGTGTCAACTAGAGCATAAAATACTCATAATTAATAGCAGAAAAAAATCTTGTATTCTTTGTCGAAATTCCCATTCCCTTTATAAATTTAATTGATTTTCAAAATGTATCCATAGAACACAGAAAGAATTTTGTAAGCAATAACAAACTTTGTAAAAATTGCTTTAGATTCCGTTATGGTGTCTGCATGTCTAAATACAGACTTACAGTTTCGGGTTGCAAAGGATTACATAATTCGCCGCTGATTCAACAAAACTTCGCACAGCAGCTAAAGATCGGGATGTTTGGGACCGTGAAAGGAGGAAGAGGCGAATTCTAATAACATTAGTTGGTTCAAAAGTCAGGGTGTGGTTTCTGTTTTGACGTTTGGGAATAAATGTGTATTTTAACTACATTGGTGGTTTATATTAAGACTGGTGATGGATGTGGAATTAAGAGAATAATTAGATGTCGCCCCAACGTTATGGGTCATGTGTGAAAGTATGGCAAGGAAGTTATGAATTAAATTGAAGTCTATAAATCAGGAATAAGAAACATAAATAAAATTGCACATTCGGCAATGTATGCAGATAATATTTGTTTCACTTCTTGATTATATATTTTCACACTGTGCAATTCTCAGTTCTACCTTAAATTAGCGATATGATCTATTCCTATATCGAAATTAAATATAAAGGATTTAAACATTCCATCTTCAGTTGAGATAGTAAATTCCAGCTTCCAAATGCCGTATCAAATTAATATATTAGTAGAAAGAGAGCCATTTTACTTAAAATCTGAATATTATTATTTACAAGATGGAAATGTGATTTATAAAACACAAGTTGGCTATTAGTTACAAGTCTTCTTCCTCAATTACAAAAAACAAGGCTATAGTTGCTTTATAAGTGAATCAATGGTAGAAGGAATAGTAAAGAAAGTTTTTGAACTGGAATCCTTTCCAGATTATTCTAAAGAAATTACTGAAAGTGAAGAAGGAATTTACTGTGAGGAACATTTTGTTAGAACCTATAAAAAAGAATCCAGATGGAAAAATTTATATTTCAGTCATCCTTAAAGGAAAGTGCAGTAAGTGCATCCGTAAAAGAAAAGAATTATAAGATCATAAGAGATCTATATGACTGAAGGGTATTTGGGAATAATTAAAAATAATACGTAATTTCGTATAAGTAATTTGAGTAAATACGTATTTTAAGACGTGTGGAAGTGATTAAAAATGACACTATTGGCAAGATGCATTCCTCGTGATAAACCAGAAAAGGCATCCGAATAAGGAACGTCTTTAATGAATAAAAAAACAGCTAGCTTTTTACTTAATTTCATTTTATTAAATTTTAGCATTTTTTAACATGTGCTCTTTTCATAGTCAGTAGATTTAGAAAACATAAGTATGCATTTAGTTCAAATGTTTAAAAAATGTACTTGCAACTATTTAATGATACTTACCGAAAGGATTTACAAAGAATAATCGGGTAGACAAATGCGCAACGCTTGCAAATTATCTATCGTAACCTATTGGATAGTTTCTGCACCATGTATCTACCAAGACTTTATAGACCTTAGCAGATGAGGGGAGGACGGATTTTTCTCACCCAACGAATGTGATTAGTAATTAAATTTACATACATAATGCTCTTGCTGTAAAGGCTGAAAAGGAGGACGCTAAAAAATTACAAGCTCATATAATGAAAGCTAGATTTAAATTATATAAATGGGTGTCAAAGAATTGTTGGAGGATTTATCTGCATTATTATATTCTTTTGATAAGGAATTTAAGAATACTCCAGTGAAAACATTTTATATGTACTAGAATACCAAAAAGTTGATTTCTTATATACGAAATGAAGATTAGTGACAAAGCCAATTTCTCAGAGAAATGTGTCTTCCGAAATTGTGAGACTAGGAATGTTTGAACATTATCGGATTCATTGTTACGAAGACAAAGATATTTATTCTAGGTCTTTAGGAAATTAAAATATATTGGTGTAACAGATGCTCTTAAAGAAGGTAAGAACATCTTTCTAAAATTATAGGAAATAACTTCAGACTTCCAATATATATTCTTCTTTCTGGAGCAACACGTATGGATACATGTATACATTGATATATATAAATGCACTAAATTGCTTTTTAAACATGTATATAAGTTTCAGCACATTTATGCTCGAAGTTTAGCCCATGAATTTAGTTATGCAGTATTAGTTATTGCATTATTAATAGCAAGAATATTGTACGGAAAATTGTACAGAATTATATTGGATGTTTTAGACAAAGACCTAATGAAGTAATTTAAATAGTTGGAAATCTGCTTCCAGAGATGAAGATATTGTTCAAGTTTATTTTATTATATTAAAATTTTTCATTTAGTATTGGTGACAGATTTAACAACTGAAGACTTTATTGCTATTTATTTACACAGGCCGCATTTCAACATTCGATAGCATATATGACTTAAAAACGCAGCTACAGAATTAAACCAATTAAGAAAATCAATTTTTAACACAAAACTAATCTTAGCGAATTATTTTTCCTCTGAAGTGGAGCCTCAAGGGAAATTTATCACTTCTCTGTCTCTTTATTTTAGAGAATAGAGGGAGGCAAAAGTAAAATAATTTGAATATCATCTCTACAGAGTTCTATTTAATAATAATATAACTATTCAAAGAATTCAAAACAATGGTTCTTAAGATTGAAATTACATTTAATTCACATTCATTGGTTTCATTATCAGATATTATTGAATATAAAGTTTTAACTCTTGGGCACTTTATAATTGATTACCTATCAGTACAATACAATAGCCCGAAATTTTAGGTATTTAAGATAAGTTATCTAGATGTGGAAATGTATGCAAGATGTTTGAAAGCTTTGGGTAAATGACTATCTTAATCATTTATGGCATAAAAATAAGAAGAAATTTTTAAAAGAAAATGCCACCATATGATGCTTTATTCTAGTAACGAAGCATAACGTACCTTCCTGCATTAAGAAAATTAGAAATTATCTATGAAAATTGAGGCAAAGGTTAGAGTAGTTAGAAAGAAAACTACCATGAGTGTTTTAAGAAATTCGATTTCAAAAATGCTCTCCTTTCAATAAAAAATAAGTATCTAAATTTAATTGTGATATAATATAATTGTACATTGAACATTTTAGAATGTTTCCTTTGTATATTATTTTTATTTGGCTAATTGTACATTTACATATATTGTTAATTATTATTGTTATATTGTTAAGTATTGTATATTTCAATACCGGGACTACGTCATCTATTGCAAGAGATATCTGTAAAAAAAGTTATAAAAATATGATTCAGTTAACAGTTCTACCCTGAGGTACGTGAGTGCACAAAACGGTTAATAAAAGGGCTTGGTTAAGCATAGCAAACGGTTTTTTTAAAATTCAAATTACAGTCCACTTAATACGATGAGACAGTATCAAAGGCTAAAGAATTTCTTTTATTTATCTAAAATATAGGAGTTTAAAAAAAACAAAAGCCTAAGGCATTTGAAGCAACAGGTTAAGGAAATTAAGCTACAAAAAAAGATAAAGGGAATTTATAAAGCGTCATTGAAAATTCAAATATATTAAGAATATGATTATAAAGCTTAAATATAACCTTTAGCCTTTTGCGATTTTGATAAAAAATATTTTATAAAAAAAATTTCTATCTTTTTTGTGCTTACATTTAATGTTCTTTAATTTATTTTTATTATTCTAAAATTAGCTCACAGAATTTACAAAGATTTGTGAATACAAGAATTTATTAAGTTATCGAGAAAAGAGGCCAATTAAAATGCCTCCCAAGTGGACACAAAAGAGAAAATGGCTGTCGGCTTTTACTTAATTCTTTTTTGCAAAATCAAGCACTTTGTTTTTCATTAATTATATGTTCAAATGCTACATTAATTTTTTAATACTTTTCAAAACGGTTTCTATAATATAAAATACAAAAATACATCCAAAACTATATCTCTTGGCTTCTTTAGTCGACTTTTCACTACTTGTTGTTCCTTAATAATTTAATCAGAGTTTTAATACGTAGCTTTATTATGACTATTTATAACTAAGTATTTTTGACTTTAGAAATCTGATTTAAACTGAAAACATGAGAAAAATTGACAAATCGGGCGATTTCATGAACAATAAACCGGGAGCTAAAATTTTTTATAAAAATATTGGAAGTTCGAAATTATTTAATTGATACGATATATCAATTGTTATTATGTAAAAAAAAATGTTTTTGTTTCCTTTACTTTAAAAATGCTTCAAACAAATCAGAAATGGCGGAATCTGATTAATATTAAAATACATGTCAGCTTATGATTTCCTCAAATTTGTCAGTTAATCCTATTTTTTTCTATATAAGTTTGCACTTAATTCTGTTTTGTTCTCTTTTAAAGTATCTGTTCATTCTTTTTAACTCAGTGATTTTTTATAATATATCAGGCAATTAATATTCTATACATTTGAACTTATAAATATGACAAATTATATATATACTTTTTGTTAAATTCCATATATTCTAATTTATATAATTATTTAGTTGAATTTTTTTTAATCATAACGAATAAATGACTGCAAATTCATTTCAATATGTAATCTATATAATTTATATTGGTGTTTTTTCTGTGAAATGCCATATATGTACTTGTATAATATCATGTATTACAAATTTTTTATTACAAGAAATTATCACTGGAATATTTTAAACAAATATTTTGCATTTTTGTCTTGGATTCATTTTTCATATTTTAACCAATGCAACATTATTTTAAAAATTTGACTGCCATGCTGTTTTCCGTTATGCATTAATAAAATTGATTTATTTCCCTTGTGTTTGTACGTGAGGCCGTGGTTGCCTTGTGATAAGGCCTATGCTTTGGGACCGAAAGGTTCTAGGTTCGAGACCCGATTCCACCGAATATCTATTGCGCAAACGGGTATGGTGTATGTTAAATTCGTCGAATCAAAATATTTTTCAGCTGGTGTAGAGTGGAATTTTGGAGAAGGGGGGGGGGGCATGTCAGCTCGTCTTCTAATCGGGGTTTAAAATTTGGAGGTGCATCCCAAATTAGTCTTAGTGTTGCTTTAAAACGGTACCTTATTATAATTAAACTAAACTTTTGCACGTGTTTTTGCGTGTATGTATATTTTAAATTTCTATTTTAAAAATAAATATCTTGATGTTTTATGATTTGATACAAATAGTAAGTAGTATCCATAATCATCTTCATAAGTTTATTGTCACCCAGAAACATAAAATGCCTTAATACATGGTTGCGATATCTTCACGATATACCACAGATTCGGAAAATTGAACAATATCTTAGCGATATCGTAAATATCTTGTGCAAGTAAGGGATAATGTTTTCCGAAAACAAAAATTGTTTACCAATTAGAAAATGCAAATTAATAAAGTATATGGACTTGAAATAAATTAAAGTACATCGCGACTTTAAATAAATTGTGAATGATATAATAGACAATAAAATCTTTTCATGGAAAAAAATAAGAATAAAAAATAGCTTAATATATTAATTTTAAAAACTTTGTAGTAACTGGACAAGTCTTAATATTGATTAAATGTTTTAAAGAGAATTAGAATTTAAAAATTATGTTAATTTTTTTAAATAATTATTATATTTATAATTTTAATATCTTTTATCAGAAATTTAAAAAAAAAATAAGCAAAAAAAAATATATATATAGCCAGCTTGTCTAGTTCGAAAAAAGATTGAAATTTTGAAAAACAACAATATTATTTAGTAATATTTGTTATCTGCGTTAGTAATATTAATATTATTATTTTGTAATATTAATTTTAGTCTTAAAAGAAAATGTAAAACCGTAATCGTAATTTTTTTTTTTCTTTAAATTTGGGTTGCAAGAAAGTTACCTGGTTTTCTCCGGTTTAATATTAAACAATCTGATTGAAAGAAATGCCGGCAAACCATCCGTTGTATTTGTACTTTAAATTTTCCGTTTTATTCGTAAATATTCCGTTGAATTTATAAAATCAAAGGCAAATAAAAGAAAGCCAAACAGTCCAAACTTACCTGGAAGGCAGTAGCACTTATATCCTCCGAATCCATCCTCGCATACTCCGTGGACACACGGGTTGGAGAGACACTCGTTGACATTGGTTTCGCAAACAGCCCCGGCGAATCCTTTAGGGCATTCGCAAGTGTACTCGGTCTGGTTGCCGATGCAGGTGCCGTTATTGAGGCACGGGCGCCGGTCACACAGACTGACCTCCCCTTCGCAGGATCGTCCTCTGTATCCTGTTTAAAATGCTATAGTTAGTAATATGTTTTCGGAAAAAATGTTGTATTAAAAATAAGAATAATTGTCAATAACATAAAACATTCTTGGAATTTATTATTATCATGTTTTAATTTGTACGTTTAAATAATTAAATCATTATATTTAAACAACAAGTAGGGCATGCATCTTATAGGCTGAAATTATTTTTTGAACGGTATAAAACCATATGAATTGAAATAAACGAATATTACTTTTTTCTACCAGATTTGGCATGTAATATGTGTTCGTTTGGTCATTAGATATTTAACAGAAATTTGATACGCAGAAGATGTGATCTTCGTTTATAAATAGATTCAAGTTATGATAGAATAAACCATTACCATCTAGATATATAGAGTAGTATTGTAAAACTTGAACTTTAAAATGTTTTAAGAATAATTTTACTTTATTTGATAACAGTAAACAATACGAATAAAAATAATCCTAAGAGATACTAATCAAATCCTACGAAAAGTACAATAATGATACTATCTCTCAAAATATCATTTCTTCCGTTATTCAATAATAGAGAAGCCGCCAAATGATTATTATTTTAAATTATCAATTATTATTTCAAAATTGCTGAATAGCATTCTACAAAAGACCACTTGTCGACTTTGCAAATTTATAATAAATTAGATCAGCAAAATTTGTAATGTTAGATGGAATTAAATATATATATATATATATATATATATATATATAATTTGATATGCGCCATTATTGGATACGTGATCTTAATTTTTGCTCTGAAGACAAACAGTTTCAACAATATTTATTCAATATTTAAATTGACTCATTTATTGGTGTATTAAAGTGGATTGGATTATTAAAGTGGTCAGTAGGCTCAGGCTTGCAATTTTTATTCTTTTATATTTTTGCTGATTAATTATATTCTCACTTCAGAACCAATTAGAAATTATTCCTAATATCTTTAACATTTTTTTTTTATTTCATATCCGACATTAAATTTTCTTCTGTGATGGATCATTATTTGTTCAAATTCGATTTTAATGATTGCTTTTTATTTATACTTGGATAGAGAAGAAGAATGTTGTTTATAATGATATTTTCTGATGCATACAGTTGGGAGCCTTTATTGTTTTCTTCTAATGTTTCTATATAATTAAATAATTATAATTAACGGGACGTTAATATATAACTAAACTAAACTATATAATTAAATGTAAACTGTATTGCAAATATATTATTTTTCTTAAACCCACTGAGAATAGACACAAAATTCTTTGCTACAGTTTTAATTAATCAGCTTGTGATTGTGTTGATTAAAGTATTGTTAAAAGGATAGATGGACACATCTTCTAATTAAAAAAGCTTTATATTCTTATCTGAAAATGAATAAAGAAATTTCCTAATTGCACCCCATTGTATAATCGTTCTATTCTTTCATAAATTTAACCCAAATTTTGGCAGAAAACATTTTAATCTGCCTCTGTCTCTGAGATATGTAAGGCAATTATACGAAATTAAACATTCCATTTTATTTTACATAATTACCAAGTATAAATTGAAAGGGCATTTTTTATTAAGTTTACAAACCTAAAGTAATTGGAGGCGCTTTAAAATATAAAATTTTCAGTTTTCATTTCAAATTACATTTAAATATAATCACGTAAAATTTCTCCATAAACTAAACTCTCAGAAAGTTTGAAAAAATATTGATTTATCTAACAGAAATGGAAAAAATAAATAAAACGTAGAATTTATACAGTTCAGTTGAAAGTAGAGTGTATAGTTATAAAATTTCGGATACAATAGAATACACAATTTCATGAATTCTTTTACTGATTAATAAAACTAATAATTTATATAAATAGAAAGCTTTTCTCCATAAAACGAATTCGCACATATACATATTTATAATTGTCAATAGAAAACTAAATTTCTCTAGGATGTGAAGGATTTTACTATATATATATAATATATATATATATATATATATATATATTGATTTTATAAATAGTTTATTAAACGTTATTTATAGTTCCTTGTTTGCGCAGATGTTTTAAAGTATTGATTCAAGTAAACTAATACTGTTTTAAAATTAGTTGCTGAAAATGATTTAAACGTCATGAGATAAGTTTACTTTTAACAATGCCATGCCCTTTATCGTGGCTTGTATTGATTATCAGCCATTGAAAGCAGCTTTATACTATCCAATTTATTCCATTAACCATTGAAAAGGGTATTATCGATCTTAGATTTAACCAAATCTGGACTGAATAGTTTCTTCCAGGATGATGAAACGAATTTGATTAGTACAAGCTATTATTCGATTTCGCTCTTGGAATATGAATTTTATTTTGTTCTTCGCATGTATAATATTCTAATAGTTCAAAATAAAGCTTTTGAAAATAGTTTTTTTAATCTTTAAAATTAAGATATAATACGAAAATTCTAAATCGTAAATGTCTCTTGTGCCCCGTAATTCTTACTTATACAAAAGTATTTATTAGATTGAAAATAAATTGTACTTTAAATCAAAAGTTTTTTCCTGAATATACTTTTTCTCATTGATATTGGTGCTTCAGTCTAAAAATGGCCACAAATAGTTTTTGTCTGAATAAATCAATAATACAGGATGATTCATAAAGATGTAAATCAATAATACAGGATGATTCATAAAGATGTAAATTAATAATACAGGATTATTCATAAAGATGTGAATTAATAATACAGGATTATTCATAAACATGTAGCCGATTTAAAACATTTATTTGTAATGAACGACAATAAATAAAGACACAAACGATACATCACTAGTTAGAGGAAAGTTCTAAATTTTATTTTGTGCATTCTACACGAGTTCCATTTGTTATGAGACAAACGCTGAATCCAAAGTTAATTTTGTGTCACATATGAAGTAACTTATACTTGATTATGGAATTCAGTACTGTAGCATTGCCAACGCTTCCGTCTTGATAAGCATCACTATTTTAAGCACATGCCATATCGTTTGTTGCAAACCTCCAAACTCTATTTCTTTCTACTTTTGGATGTTCGGTGTTTACGTAAGAAATCAGTTCGGTATCTCTTTCATTTCTATTTGATGTGTGAGGATGTCAAGACTTTTTCCTTTTACACGTCCAACTAAGATGCTTCCGATATGGTGGTTGGATCTCGCCACCTTGGAGAGTACACAAAAATGTGGGGGATCTGGCTTCTCCCATCTATGACGGGACGTACTTCCTTCGGGAAAGGTTGTGCCTTGGCCGGTGATGGCCCTTAGGACTCAACCACAGTTCCTGCCAGTGTTGCTGTTGCGGCTGTCCGGTCATTCAGTTTTCGTTATCCGCGTGCCTTCGGGCGGGTCGGAGAGTCAGTGATATGACTTACATGTCCAACAATCTTCTGTGAATTTTTTGTACTATCTAAATATCTGCTTATTGTGTGAAGCATCTCTTAGTTAAACAAAAGAATGCATGCTGTAATGCAATAGTGGATTCCTTGTTTGCATACTGTAGCATCCACAACGCATTTTCCTGAGGTATCGCCATTTTCTTCGCTAACAAACAGCGTTCTTTCACCGGAATGATTCAAATACAAAATAAGAATAATAGATATAAATAAATAAATAAATAAATAAAAATTATTTTGCCCATCAAAAGATGTATTTTATCGTTTCTCTCTATTGCCGTTCATTAGAAATAAACATTTTAAATCAAGTCTTTCTTTTTGAATAATATTCACTTAAAGCTTTTTAGTAATACTAATCTTTTGATAATTTTAAAAGATTCTACCTTAGGCAGAAGATTTGTGCCTTTAAACACAATCTAATATAATTATTAATTTGTTAATTTGTTTAGTTGATAGATTTTTTCACTCTATTTACAATTTTATTTGATATCGAATTACCCTTTTCTGTTAGTTAGATTAATTAATTTTCATTTTTAACTTAATTCTTTTTCCTTAGTTTTAATACACCATTTATAATAATGAATATATAGTTTTCTTTTATGATTTTTAATTATTTTCAAATTATTGAAGATTTTATTTTATAACCTTGCAGTTTGTCGATCTCTTATTAGCTTTTGATGTTCTGTATGTACTTTTATATGTATTCATGCATGTACTTCTGCTTGTGCGCAATTATATTCTTTATACATTTATCAAACATAATTAAAAATTATTTATCACAACGTATCTAATTCTGCTTTAACCCCAGTAAATCTAATATATCACAGTACTGAAATGAAAGGAATCATATTTAATAAATGAGAAAGAAAAATAATACAATTAAAGCAAAAATTAATGATTCTACATTAATGATTTCAAATTAAATGAATAATATTAATATTAGGTTCCAAATTTTAAACCACCGGTAACTACTTTCAAATAGGTTGCATCTAATATCGGGTTTAAATAATTCTAAACAAATAAAATAATTTAAAATACATTAAAAACCTTTATTACAATACAGTTTTTAAAATTTATTTTGGAAAGAGTATTTTTACATATTTTTTTATTAAAAGCTGTTGAAAAAATTAAATTTAACGTCATATTTTCAATATTATATTTCATTTATGCCTGCGACTAGGATCTTAATCGAATTTAAATGCATATAAAATTTCGAATGTACTTATTTAAAATTATTACAACTGTTTTCATCTACTTATTGAAATTGAAATATTAGATTAAGGCAAAATATTTTATTTATTGAAATATTTCTAAAATTGATGTTACCAAGAGTAATCATTTATTTTTCAAATTAAATTTCTAATTCATTTATTTGAAGATCGAGATGTTCTAATTCTGCAACAGCAGCTAAAAATTAAAAAAGCAAATCATTTTTAATATTTATTTTCCCCCGAAATAATTTTTATCATATGAGCAATATGTATTTCCTTTAAATTATTCTACTAATAGCAACATAACTATTAAAAAAGTCATTCTCTAATGAAATTAATGAATATCAATAAACCCTTCAGTTCTCATAATAAGAAAAAGTCAGACGAAAAAGACTCAATCGATTATATTATTATCATTCCATTAGCCATAAAAATCAGACTTACATCGGACAGATATGATCTTTATCGCATAAAATCATTCCCTTTCTCATTCTATTTATTTTTTGTTAGATAGAAGATCATAAATCATCTTTTGTAATAATTCCAAATGAAATAATAATGACTTTTATAACATAATGAACACACTTTAATGTTGACAGACATATTTTCATTGAGATAAATGGAAAATGAAATTATGATTGTTTTATCAATTTTCTTAAATTAAAAGAGAAATTAATGATTAAGGATATTAAAATGTTGTGTTTAGAATTTTTGAATTTTCTGAAGCATTATTTTATTTAAAAATAATTTCTAAGATTCATTTTGTTTTTTTATTAAGGAATTCGCTTGATTAAAGATGAATTGTTCATCATTAATCATTATTGTGCAACTAGGTCCAATGGTTGTAAAACTGAGGAGATATGAACCGGCTTTCCATTATAGAAATGCTAATAATAACAATAAAACTAATTTTTTAAGCCATGGTCTTTAAAATTATGAATACAATAATTTCATTAGATATGTAATTTAAATTCCAAATTTCATTGCAAATTTGTTGCATTTACTTTTTTATATGACAATTTTTTTAAATTACAAGTAGAAAGTAGCATAAATTATTTTTTATTTAAGTTACTTTTATTAAATATACAATTTCATTTGCGATTTTAT
Source organism: Argiope aurantia (assembly GCA_026543865.1). Lineage (NCBI taxonomy): Eukaryota > Metazoa > Arthropoda > Arachnida > Araneae > Araneidae > Argiope > Argiope aurantia. The sequence continues at coordinate 958,128 of JAPMOR010084008.1, read as the reverse complement.
TGTTTAAAAAATTATTTTAAGAATTAATACATTTTTTAAAGCATTTCAAAAGATTTGTAATTTAAAATTGCATTAAAATATTTTTTAATATTTATAAATAATATAAGATGTTTTTTAACTAATGAATTATCCATTCTTATAAATTATTTGACTAATAAGTTATATGAAATTTTGAATATTACGAAATATTAAAACAAATATAAAATGCATGCTTTAAAGGAACAGATTATTTATTCTGTTTTTCTTTAATATGAGGACATATTGAAAAGTAATTTTATGAATTTTTGAGTTCGAGAAGACAGCATTTTAAGACGAAAATATAACATTAAAACGCAAGTTATGCTCTTTTAAAAGTCAATATAACTTCCAAAAAAAATAAAGAGAAACATTTTGAACTTTTAATAAAGAAAACCTTTTTGATATTAAGAATTTTAAATCAAAAATATTCAACAATGTCCCTAAATTTCGGTTTTTCAACATAGTCGCTTACTATTTCTGTTCTAACACACTACAAAAAATTGCACAAAGAATGGCATAAATATATTCTATCATATTAGATTTATTTTACATTTAAAATATTTTATTTTACATTTAAAATATTTTATTTTATTAGATCGTTTTAAAATAAAACACAGCGATAATAGAAATTTCTGCTTCTCAGAGAAAAAAGAAAATTGGAATATATATAACAAAATGGTCAGTTTTGTGACCAACATTATCTGAGCAAGGATATCCTCGGAATGCCACAAATAGAATCAGATCTTATCAAAATCCAACACCAAAAAGTAATATTTTTTTGGAGGGGAACAAAGCTGTAATAGCGCCATGAAAATTCAATCAAACCCAGATTGTATTAGACCATAAATAAGACGAGTCAATTGAGACCACAATTCTTGGCCTTCGTCCAAAAACCTGCACGTGTTTACACAACGGATATGTCCCAGAAAGACTCCCCGAGGAAAAGTAAATAAGTACCATGGGGGCAGAGACACTGGAAAGTTGTACCGACGAGTCCCTCGGCGATGTCCACGCAAAATCCACCATGTTGGCAGGGGTTGCCGTAGCAACCATCCCTCTCCTCACAGTATTTGCCCACAAATCCGGGACAGCATCGACAGGAGAAAGACCCCTAAGGAAAGAACATAGGAAAAGAAAAATAATAGTTAATTGCCACATCATGAAGATTATGTGTGAAAAAAAGTATGCCTCTGTAGGTTTTATCATGTACCGAAAGTGGTACATGTATTCAGTAGTTTATCACTAAGCTCACTAGAGTATTAATGCTGAGAAATGTTGGTGAAGAAAGAACAAAAGAAAAAGCGGATTTATAAGTGCTTCTTTAACTTTATTAAGCTATCGGCTGTTTAATTTTATTTGTATCTATTAGTAGATTATTGAAAACAAGACTCGTTATTAAATTCTTTTTCTTTTTTTCCTTGAATAAATTGTGTTTTTCGTTTCCCAAATACATATTGTAATTTGATCTCCGATCTTACTTTATTTGAAATATGTTTCATTTTAATTCTTCATTACGGAAACAATTACTTTTGTTTTTATTAAAAATTATTTATTTAAATTTATTTGGAAAATGGATTAAATGCTGCTTATTAAATATGTATCATTTAACAGGGGTAATTTAACTAAACAAAATTAGTTTGATATAATTCATTAATACATTGTTTGGATATAATTCCCTTTCTTCAGTTCTTAAACCTTTTCTTCTAATTAATTAGAATAAGATTATAGAATTTTTTTTAAAATTTGTGCGTACTACCGAATAAAATTCTTTCAGAGTTACATATGCTAAATATGATATTTTTGGAAACTATGTTACAAAAAAAGTGTATAAACAGTTTTGTAAAAGACAAACTAAAAATAGTTCAATATTTTATAACCGCTTGATTAAAAATGATAAACAAATAGTAAAAAAAAAAAAAAAAAAAAAAAAAAACCAGTTTTTGAAACAATGTTTTATTTATTTTCCTAACATTAATTAATATAGTTAATGGAATGAAGGTGAAAAATCTTAAAATTTTCAAACTTCAGGGAAAGAAAAATTTCAAAATAAATCTTAAAATCGCCAATATACCAAGGGAATGGAAAAATTTTTTAACAAAAATATTTTACAGTTTTGAAAAATTACAACCACAAAAATGTTCTAATCTATCTATGTAATATAGAAATAACCAAATATCAAAAGAATAAAGCACATATAGTAACAAATGTACTGCTGAATTCATACAATATTTCTTTACTTTTTTAGATTAAATGGAATTTTATTATATTCAAAAAATTATTATATTTCTCAAATCGCAAATAATCATTGTTTAGTGTTGTAGTCATTTTTATATATAAAATAAATGAACTTAAAAGTTTTAAATCTGACACAAATAAAACTTCGATTTCATCAGGTAGATTTTTTCATTTAAATTACACCTTTCATATGCAATCACAGAAACTTGACTTTACTTTTCCTTTTTCGGACTTAACTCGTTTAGTCAAATTATTCCACACATATTGCAGAAATCTTACTTCAGATATATGAAATTTCATTTTTTGCCTTTGGTTTTGATTTTGAAAATGTCAGTATTTTTATACGATTTTATTTAATTTGACTTGTTTCACATTTTCAAAGACAGAATTTTTTTTAAGACGTTTTTGTTTACGGACTAATGCTCTAAATTTCTTTGTTGTGATAGTTTCTCAAAGTGTGTATTTTAATTCTTAAAAAAATTTATTATCAGTTAATATACTAATTTAATTTCATATCACACTTATAAATAGATACAATTTTGAAAAAATATTGGCTTGCATGATCCTGTAATATTTATAATAAGCCCAAGAACATTAAATTGTACTGAATTCCAGATAATAAGAGGTTATCTGAATATTTTCTGTTCTTTATCCTTATTCAATACCTTCCTTAATTCCTAATATATTAAATTCTTCCAAAATTTTTCATTCCTCCATTATTCCTTATCACATGTATGTGTTGGAATTAATTTATGAAAAATACTGATTACGAAATACCATATAAACCGATTTAAATATTAAATAGATTCTTAAATATTTGATAAATATTAATTGTAAATGGATTAAAATTAAATTCCTTTTGTGTACAATAGATGAATCACTACCTCATATTTTTGCAACTTTTTGATAGCCATTTTTAACTGAAAAATTATTTTGCTATCTTTACTATAAGATATTATTGTTAAAATTTAAATCCGTTCTTTCTTTGAATATAATCATTTTTTTTCCTCGAAATAACTATATATTTTTCGAAATAACCGAATTTTACACTTTAAAGGTAATAAATACATAACAATATGTATAAGAAAATTTTTAAATCTTATTTATGAAAAATATGCTGTGCCATTTTTTCTTTGTTTGCATTGATAAAAATTACTATGATGTAGGTCGCATGTTCTTTTGTTTCTAGAAATTAGCATACCGCAATTATATAATTCGGAACAAAGTATTATAATGTTAATTCTTTTAAGTTCATCTTCCATCCGCATTAGATAAGGTTTGAAATGAATATGTGCATTAGTTAAAAATTGTACACTGTTTTTGTTTAGCAACTTACATCACTGTAACTCTAATTCGCCCATTTAATAGATTCCCAACTCACTACATGTTTCAAGACCATTAATAAATATTTGATACACTTTCATAAAGCATAGTTTTTTTTCGCCATAAAATTGCCACTATCCTCACCCTCTGACCATAAATTTATGCCTTTGCCTATTATCACATGGTTTTTGTTTGTTCTAAACATGACTGATAATCGGTCATATTTTTTTTTCATTCATAAGAATGCAGCATACGCCTTTTTCCATTATTATTCCCTCCTCATGTGCTATTCCCCATTTGACATTCATAAAATCGCAAGTTTCTGTCAGAACACGAGATTTCTCCTGTAAGTGCCCATAAAACTGCTTGACAAAAGCACTCCACCATTATGACCTATGATATAGTTCGGTGCGACAGGCTATCTGATTAGCCATATCCTTTGTGATATATGTACTGTCGTCGAACTGGAAGAATGTGAAGTTCCCTAACAAGATTCGATCGCTAAAAGGCAGGGCTGCTATTTTTATTGTTAGGTATCGGCAATCGTTGTGTGATAACGAAAAGATAAAAATGGTTGTAAAATATTCAGAAAAGGAGCCGAACCCTTTTTCTTTAGAGTAAGAGGGGTGGAAAGAGAAGATAAAAATTTATATGAAAGTATATTATTTTGATTTATATCTGCAAGAATTTCAACCTTTATGATTCATGTAATTTCTGTAATGGATTGTTTTGATTGTTGTCGACTTTTTTGACAATTAAGAAAGAATAAAATTTGAAATTGAAACATTTTTTTTCTGGTAGGAAGTAAAATAATACGAGATATTTCAGTAACTATATGAAGAAGCCATAACTAAATGCGAATTTATTCGAAATAGGGCATACAAAACTAAACTCAGCGAAATTCAGTTAATCTGAGGAATAGGCTTGATAGAATAAAATATACATTTTCGACGACAAACTTCAAAAAAGAATAATATATGTATTGTATGTATATATATGTATGCATGGAATAATATATACAGGGTGGTTATAATTAAAGTGCAAGTGTTTGAAGGACTGTAAAAGAAAAACTACTTGGGGTGTGTTGAAGAAATTTCGTATATGTTATAAATATAACAAAGGGGAAATGAATTACATAAATTTTATTTCATTTTTATGCAGTAGAAGGCGCTGTAGATTTTTAAAGCGTTGTTTTTGCTCTCTACTATATCAAAATGAATACCACTTCAGTTTTAAAATCATTATGGTGATAAAAATGATCTGTCTTTAAGCTGTAGCCACGACTCTGTTATGTGCTCTGTTAGTAAAATGCTATTATCAAAAGAATAGCAATTATAGCGCTGCTTTGAAAGAATATCGCCGTTATAAAGATTTGAGAAAAGTGCCGATGCCTGTGAAGGGCTTAAAGAAAATGATTAATAAATTTGAAGCAACAGGAAAACTCGGAGTGCTCCCTGGAACTAGAGGAAGATCTGCGAATCAGGATGTTGTGGAAGAGATTAGGGGAGCAATTGATTCAGGGTTAGTGGATCAGTGACCTGTAAGCGCTAGAAGTGTATCGAGGACTTTATCAAAACCATGGGCGACCATTCACAAAGTCTTGAGCTACATTTTAAGACGCTATCCGTATAAAATTAAAATTTTGCAGCGCTTTCAACAAGACGATCCACAACGAAGAATTGATTTTACCAACTTCATTCTTGCCAAAATTGATGAAGGCGAATCATGGATTCGAAAGATTTTGTGGGCTCATGAAGCGCATTTTACTTTATGACAAGTCAACGTCCATAGCTTAGGATATAGGGCTCATCCAACCAACATACTGTTTTTGGGAAACCAGTGCATTCAACGTTTGTTATAGTTTGGTGTGGCATGACTGCTAACTTTATAAATGGTCCATTTTTTTCGAAAATCTTACACCAACAAGAGTAGTTCGATGCACCGTAACGGGCACTAGTTACGCTCAAATTTTAGAAAGTAATATGATCCCTGCTTTGCAATTCAGAAACTGCCTCTATTCAACAATATTCATGCAAGATGGAGCACCACTTCACTTTTCTGATTCTGTTGCACAACTGCTTCATCAAACCTTTAGTGAGAATCATAGTTAGCAGATGTTTTCAAAATGCGTGGCCACCTCGTTCACCTGATTTGAATCCTTGCAATTTCTGGCTGTGGGAATATTTAAAAGATCGCGTCTGCTTGGACAAACCTAACTTTGCTGTTGCTTTAAGAAGCAGCATTACTAGACATGTCCTAGAAATTCAGCAGGAAACATTCAGTGCTACTGTGGATCATGCTGTCTTGCGTCTACATCATTTGATAGGACTTGAAGGATCCCATATTGAACAAATATTGTACTACATTAAGCATATTTTAACAAAGAAAAATTTTATAATTACAATGTATAAAATGTCTTTAAAAAGCGCCATGTATGACAAAAAGTTGAATATTTTTTTAATTGCATAATTCCTTTCACCATGCTGTAAATATAACATATACCAAATTTCTTCAATATACTCCAAGTTGTTTTTCTTTTACAGTTCTTCAAACACTTGCACTTTAAATATAACCACCCTGTATATATTGTTACAAAATTTTTCTTCTACAAATACCGCTAATCAATCGTAATCACGCAGCGCATTTAATCGCTAGTTCAGCAGCTTGTTTGTTGTCTAATCCTCTAGTCCTGTTACTTGTCGGCGACTCCGACTCCTCAACACACACAACACTTTGCAGCTTCAGAGTGCCTGTCTTTTATAGTTCCGGGAGGCGGGGCTAGAATCTCCCAGACCAATCAGAGCGTATCTGAATGTATCTTGGTTCCTACTGAATGGATCGTGAAACTTCTCAAACTTTCCAGTATGATCCATTTAGTCGCCAAACTCAGCACGCACAGGACAGATTTTACAACGGTTTTTTTTACGATGACACTAGTCGTGCTGGGAAACAAAATTACAGATGTCATTGTACGATTTTACTGTCGTTTTGACTAACTTCATTCAAATAATATTACAAAAATGGTTGAAATAAACATATATAAAAAGGATATTTTTTATAATTTTTTTAATTATTATAATATGTTGTTGTTGTTTCTTATGGCACTCGCCACGGACAAGCCCGCTGTTCGAAGACAGCCGATTTAAGCCTAAAGGAGAGTGCCTCTTCTTTTTTTTATCGTAGAGCCAACTTGGGCCAAGAGTACGACTTGACTACTCCCGCATCACTTATTTGTTTGCGCAACCCCTTTTTACAGGAGGGCACATTCACACATCTCACAGGTAGAATAGGAAGAACAACCATGCCCAAACCGGGACACGAACCCAGGACGCCCAGATGATGGGAAGACGCGGTACCCCTATGCCAGGACGCCGGCTATTATAGTATGTACTAAACCCTTACTAGGGCCATGGGAAATGGGCTTCCTACCAAATTCATCAATCTTTTTATGAAGTTAAGTAGATCGGCATAAGTTCTCATAAATTTTTCACTAAGACAGAAACTTAGATGCTTCAGTTCCTTATCTCACACAAAATGGTGTGTCTTGATTTTTTACTTAATTATTAATTAAAAAAAGTAATGAATCAAACTAAATGTATTTAATAAGCTAAATTAGTAACTTCTTAACTTAGTCTCAATCGTAAAAATATTTTAATATACCATGACTAGAGGAAAAATATCTTTTAAAGGGTTAAAGCTATGTTCAGGTGCATGATCATACGTTTTCTAGAATAATTTCAGAAGTATTAGCAATTTCACTCATTTTCAATGTTTCAGATACAAAAATCAAGCTGATTATTTCCAAATTTTAGGAAAGAGTATGCAGAAATATTAATGTAACCAATGGTAGCTATTTTTTTATAAATCTATTGCATCAATTGAAATAAGCAAATTAATATGTAAGTGCATGTTCAATATTTTGAAACTAAGATCCGTATATCTATATATAATATATGCATGCAGATAAGTGAACACAAATTGTAACATTTTTGAGAGAAATTTGCCTGTCTCAGTCCCCAATAAGAGTGATTATTAAAATTTCTTGTTCTTGTGAAAGTGAAGGACATACGGTTCTTTAATATACTTTGTTCCGATATATTTCATTTTAATATGAATAAAAAAATCAATATACTTTGTTTTCTGCTATTGATTACCAAAAGTTTCATTTTTTTCCCACCACGTTAGCTCTTAGCATTCATGGTAGATTACTTCCTGTCTTTTCCGTTATTTTCAGAATTTTTTTAGAAAAAATACTTTTTTTTATTTAAATATTTTTCATTAATTTCTTTTTACTATAGCCTTCTTTTTAATTGAGTTTATTTTTCAAATTCTATAAAAAGTAATGTCTCTTACCATTTTTTTTTATCAGGATGAAGTTTCGCGTTTCAAAGATAATTTCAAATCAAATTTGATGAAACGTTTTTCAATAAATTTTCATATGCTATGAAATTGTAATTTTACTTTATAACTTAAAATCACACTCAGCCAAATGAAAGTGTAATTGATAAACGGATGAAAATATTTAATAATTAATAAAATATGTCTGAATAAATTAAACGGATTTTATTTAGCCTGAAGAACAAAAAATGCGCTTCTAAAAAACCTAGTCATCAAAGTTTCGATTTCTTTTTCACTTGTTCATTCTTAGTTATAGAATATTATTTATAGAATTTCTAATTGTGCATATTCGGACGAAAGCACTTGAATATTTATTAATCATATGTTCCTTGGTGGCCTGGCCTGGTCTTAAGGTCTTGGCTTCGGAACCGAAGGGTTTCACTTTCGAGACCTGATTCCACCGAAGAACTCGCGTATAAGTGTATCTGGTACACGTTAAATCCGTCGGGTCCAAACGCGTTAATATAACTAAACTAAACACATGTTCTTCATTTGGTAACATTTTTCTAATAAGAATATTTTATTATTTAGATACTTTTCATCCGGATTTATTGTTTTAGCTGCAGAATTAAAAGTTCCAACTACCATTTATTTATCTTTTTCAGGCTTTGTACCAAAATCATTTCTTTCATATTTAACTTTCTTTTTATCTATTTCTGAAATTACGCATGGACTGCACATATCCTTGACTTTTAAAACTGTTCTTATAAGTATTATTTGAATTTTCACATAATTTATTCTTATTAGAGGTAAAGGCTCTTTTTACTTTTATTGCGATTACATGAAGCAAAAAGCTTATAAATTTCATTCTAAAATTATCTACACTCATTCGAGTAGAATGTAGAATTGTTACTACCAAGTGAATTAAATTTAATGTGGCATTCTGCTGTTTTAATTTACAATAAAGTATTTGTTATTCGGCAACAATGCGGTTATATGACTCCTACTCTTCTAATAAACTCTTCTCAGCAGAATTCAATAAGTCATTTCTCGCTTCAGAATAAACGTTTGTAATCAAGGTTTGCCCACATGTGATTTCCATTCTCCAAATCAAAATGGCTTTTACTTCAATCTAGATTTACTGAGATCGAAAGTAAAGGCTAAACAACTTAATATGAGTTCTAAAGAATAGTTTCAAGCAGGGACCTTCGTTTATCTTTTTTTTTTCCCTAAGTGTTTGGGGATGACTTTTAACATTTAATAGTACTTAATGTTTGTTTTTTTAAATTTTTTTCAACCGAAGTTACATTATCTTCCGAAAGTGATTGTCACATCAGAAGCTGACAAAGAAAACTTGAATCAAAATATTAATTAGAGGCTACACTTTTTCGAATAAATTCAGCAAAAAAAAATTTCATCAGATGAATTTTTTTTTTCATATATTAAATATTTTTTGGATTTAATATATTTTATATATTTTTTCAAAAAGCCTTCTATGTTTTTAACCTGTTAATAGAGTAATTAACTCATTCAATTCGTTTTGCATTGAAATATTTCTTCATATCCAGTTAACAGGTTAAAAGACTTATAAGCGCAAGATAACAACGATTATTGATCAAAATTTCATTATTTTTCACATAAAATTTCTAAACCAGTTCGAAATGTTCCTTAATTAGTAAATTAACTTAATTAGTAATTACTTAACGTTAAATTCCACCTTAAAAATACTAATGAAAGTGTTCGTTCAGCAAAGATTATTCGGCATGATCCAAACTTTATTCCACTAAAAATTACCAAAAAATCGACAGTTGAAAATTTTTAACTTCAATCATTCCAGGAACTTTACTGAGATGAGATGAAGTACTTGAACTTTCAACAAGGAGATAATTTATCGTAAATGTGATGAACAAAAACATAAGAATTTCTTTGCAAAACACTGACAAATAAGCTCGCATGTTATAGGAATAATAATGTGCATTCGCAGAATATAATATTCTGCAGGTGTATAATAGTATAAAGAAAGAATAATGATTAACTTAATCCCAAGAATGTAACGGAAACAGTGAAACAACAAGTGAATCCATGTCTGCATCAGGGGTGATTATTTATGTTAATTGATGACATAATAAATAATTTCTTTTAATTAAATATTAAAGAGAATTTAAATTTATCATCCCAAAATATAGGTATCTAAAAAAGAAACCAAGATAGCCATTATAAGCATTCAATTATCAGTGTTGTGAATCTCTGAAACCAGTCAGATGTTCTAAAAACACTATGCGATTCAACGTATTAAAATCTGATTGAGGATATCTAAAGAGAATTATAGATTCGAGTTCGAACAATAACATTTAAACGAAAGGTAAATTTAAAAAATGGTGTTTGGTTGGTAATAAAGGAATATTAATGCAGAAATCACATAAAGTTTTGCATTCAATATTCATACTTTGGATATCTGTTATAATTACCAAAATATCCAAATAGGTATAAAAATTATCAAAATATTGCTATGTTTACTTATAATTAATTTTATTATTGAAATGTTTAATGACTTTTAATGAACGTAAATTTTTTATTCCTTTCTGACTCGACTTCCGTTTATCATTTAAAATATTTTATGTAGTTATCTTAAGAAGAGTATATAAATATTATTATTAAAATTTTCTAATCATGGAATTTCAGGTTTCGAAAGTCTCCAACTCTTTTTGAGTGACGCTTATTTATCTAAAATTGAACAAAAGAACTATAAAAAAAAGAAACGGCAATCTACTCTTTTAGCAGGTCTAAATATAAATAATATTTTGGTACAAATAGGAAATAATATTTATTCTTTTAAGAGTGACAGTTCTTGATCACATCCTTCGAAATGTTGAAATCGTGTCTTAAAATCAATGATTCTGATTCAAAATTGTTAATTTCTTTCTTTAGATATGACTTCTCTTTAGAATGAGCAATTTGACTTTTTTTAATGTATAAAAATGTAGTATTTTTAATGCATCAATATTATACTTGCTTTTTGACAAATATATCTATGCATTTTAATTCTTATGAGTTGTAGAAATATCAGTAACAATTATAACTGATATGGTAGTAAGGAATTTCAAAGTCATTTCTTACCGTGTTAGAGAAATTATCACAGAATCCTTTACCCGAGCAGAGAATCTGGTCTTTATTTTTTAGGCATTCATGCTCTTGCACTTTTATTTTTAGGCTCCATAAGATATCGCATTCAGTGTCATGGGAAACTTTTACTGCAAAAATAAAAAAATGCAAACATTTTAAGAACATAAAAACAAACACTAAGAGCATAAAAATAAATTTTAACTGCTGTACGTTATTTCCTTTTAAATATGAGTATCAGTGTATGACTTGAAAATTGCATATATTCACAAAAATATTTACTTTTATGGTTATTAAAACATTATTTAATACTTGAAATCATTAAATCGTCTGCTATTTCAGATGTTTAAATATTGAATGTCATTTCTTAAAAACATACAAGGAGGCAAGAAAAAATTTAAAATTTATTTCCCATAGAAATGTAACCAATTATAAATTTGTTTTTCATGAATAACTCTTTTTAAAATTCACTGAAAATATTTCTATTTTTAGTAAACATTCCACTTAGTAAACATACCTATCTAGAGCACCTAAATTTAATTTGATTCTAGAAGTAATTTGATTCTTTAATTTGATTACAGTTCTGTATTTATTTTTCATTTATTTTCCTGCTTCTTTTTTTCTTTCCTTAAATAGAAATAAACAATTTTTAATCCAATATTTTTATTAAAAAGTTAATTTCCATATTGGATACTCTTAGAAATGTAAAAATAAAAAACGCTTTCTTAGTAAAAATTTTCTGTCAAAATTTAAAAGAACTTTCTTTTTCTTATCGGATGATATATTTATAATATCAATATTTAATCTATGAGTTCCTATTAATTAGAAAAGAAACGTTACATAAATTCTTAAAACCAAGCAACAACAATTAAATCTTGATTCTATTATTTATTTTGCTTCTCTTTTTATCGAAAGCTAAGTTTAAATGAAACAAATTAATATTCGCTGCAAGAAAATTAATAAAAATGGTATTTGAAATGTTTTGTAAATGCTGCTGTTTGAGTTCAGTGATATCAATGTTGAGTTTTTGTTTTCTGATTTTATATTTTTCTCTGTTGTCTTTGGTCTATAAATTGAATAAGAACTCATTCCTTATATTCTATATCATTGCAAGTTTATGTACAAAATAAAAAAAAATATTTCTCAGAGAAAAATTTTATTGAAAGGCAGATTTTACTGTGCCTTAATTTTTTTTAACTTCTGAGAAATTTAAATTAAATAACATTTTTATTTCTTATTTTAGTTTAACTATACTTCTTTCAAGTATACGACATTGGAATCAGTTTTAAATTCTTACAGATAACCTGAGCCTATATTTATCAACATTTAAATGCACTTAAATCAGATTTGTTGATTGCTGTTCAGCGTCCAAATATTTATAATTGCTAAAAGTTTTATTATTGTAAAACTCTTTCATACATTTTTGGTTTTAATTCTTCTGTAATGATTACAAATATTAATAGATATTTTTGACATTAGTTGAATCGTCTCCATATAGTTAATTTGTAGTTTGAATTTTAACATTATTTTTGGCAAAAACTTTTATCATTTTTTATATATTAATTTAGTGCAAAAGTAGGAATTAACCGTTCACAAATTTTAAGAGACATCTTTCTAACATTAGTATATAAAAAAATATGAATAAATGAAAAAATTCATTACTTAAAAAAATGATATTCCAATAATCGTAATTGAAGGAAAAAAATAATGTTGAAAACCAGGTATTACGAAGTGATGATTGTTCAATATTAATACGTTTTTGACATTCTGCGATTGTTTAATCACCAGAATACTGTAAAAAATTTCAAAATAAAAATTGAAAAGGCGATGTTTTAACACAAAAAAGGAGCCACTTTTTTGTAAAATCCCAAGGCAATAAACTTGTAAGAGCAGAAGCTTACAATAAATGCAGCAGTTTGTATTTTATTAAGTCAAAAATGCACGAGTAAGCCCTCTATTAGAAACTAAAATTGCTAAAACTTTTTTTTCGGTTTAGATTTCTGTCCATCTTTAACTGATTAATCTTTATCGCCCCACCATATGTCTTCTGACATTATAAATAAAAATTGCTTATAAACAATGCTTTTTTTTTATTTATCACATATCTTTTGCAAAAGGAGTAGAATAGTCCATGTAATCACTGTATTATGACGTAAGAAGTTTAAAAATTATCATTTTGGTACAGAATGGAAAGACCACAAGTTCAATACCTTAACTAATGGATTTTATATCACTGTAATCCAGAATTATAAGGGTATTTATATCCTTTCCTACCTTCGAAATTGGATATAAAATATAACTCAAATTATGATATAGTAAAAAATAACTTTCCGCAATTAAATATTAAAACTTATGTGTAACATTTATCACTTATTATTTCTTTCAGTTTTTACAGGAAACGACATATTCAGGATACCTATTCAAACCATGGCACAATAACTAACTGCTTCGCAATAAGAGATTGGTCGATACATCTAAATGGAAAAATGCTCAAAATTATGTAAAAATCATACTTTATATTGAACAAATAAGTGAATGTGTTTATGATAAATTTAATTTTTTATGTTTAGTATAAGTTTTTATATAATTCCTATTTATAATTATATTTAGTAAAATACTGAAAGTATTATACATTTATAAAAAATGTTGCCCTATAATGACTATTATCAAGAAATATTTCTTAATTTCATTAATCGTAATGCAGTCGAAACTATTTCTTTTATGTGCCCAAGTAAAGAAAGTTCGTATCAGAAATTAATTCAAAATAATTTATTGACCAACACAACATGCATAAGAAAAAATCTACTATATGCCAAGTAAGAAAAGTATTTAAATTAACTTACCTAACAAATTTACCTCTCCAGGATGCAAGACAGAATCCATTAAAGTGAAATTTTTCATATCCGAAGTCATTATAATCTTTTGATGTTCAAATTGGCATTTGGAAGAATGTTCCGGCTTTGTGACTAATGCAAGTTGAGTAGTATGATTCTCAGTTGTTTCATCGAGGTCAATCAAAAGCCTGCAAAGTATCGAAAACAAATCTGTTAATCATGCATAGTGAAAGGTAAAAAAATGTTTTCTAAAGTACTTTAAGTGAGTTATATATAATTAAAAAGTGCAATCGACACGTGTTCTCAAAATACAAATCCATATTCTTATAAGTTGCACCTGAATTGTTGCCGCTTTTTGGTTTGTTTATTTTCATTTAAAATTTATATATTATTATGAAAACCTTTAAAAAAAGGAGTAAAACAGTAAATAAAAATAAGTTCATTCTTAAAAATAAACACCTGAATGTTGTGTGAATCATGGAAAGGTGCTCAGTACAGAAGAGAGGCACGGAAAATGCTGTAACAACTTATCAGCTTTTAAAATAAGACTTCCTCTGATTTCTATTAATTTATTGAGCCGCTGATATTGACAGATAAGCTAATTTCATCCACAAGAACGGAAGTTATCATCGTTAATTTTGAAAAGTATCCAAAAAAAAAAACTACAGGTTTGCGCTGCTACTAAATTAATGAAAGAATATTTAATTAAAATAATGATGGCTTTATATTCACAAAAACTACCATCGTTGTAACAAATAGAAATTACAAGAATATAAAAAACAGGATATTAACTTTTCAAATGCTGCGCAAATAAAAACACTGGATTAAAAAAGAAATATACGTTGTTTATTTGTTACTTGAGCTACGAGCTCTCCAAGCAACATATTTTTCAAAATCTTTAGAACTACAAAAAAATAAAATTAATTATTCTAAACATTTTTTGTGCATCAAACGATATTTTACATGTTGCCAATTTTTTATAAGAACAAACAATCAAATTGATATAGCAGACGATAAAAAATATAAATAAATATCACTTGAATAAAGTAAATATCAAATACGTGAAATTAAACAAATAATAAATGTATTATCCAATTAATTATACGAGAATAAAAATAAATATCACGTGATCTTAACAATCGTCGTTCAGAAAATATATCGCTTTTTTATGTTAGTGCAAATTCTTTTCCATACATACTACGAAACATCGACAAAATCAAGTTTCAAAACTGAAAATTTAATCATGAGAAAAATGCGCCATCCGTGATTAAGCACAGCAAAATTTTATAACATATTAGGACATTTTTATCTTCCGAGTAAAATACCGAACTCGTGATTTTTCAAATGTAAAAACATTAAATTTGTAATGACTATTGCATATAATTACGAACATGAGGCTATTGCACCCTCGGTGATCAGGTTCAGCAGAATTTTATCATATGGTGCGATATTTCTTTTTCTTCTATTAAGTCTATCGACTCGCGACTTTGCAAATGTAAAAACAATAAAAATTTTGTAATGAAAAACTTTATGATCATGATTCTTCAAGTATTCGTTTATTTTGAATAATTCTTCTACTTTTCCAAGTTACGGAATTATATAAGAATGAAAATCATCCCTCTTCTTTAAACTCTTTTCATCCTCCTAAAAGTATAAACCTCGTGTCTTAAGATCCGATGTAAACACGTATCTTATTCTCAACTCAACACACCAGTGACATGGATTTTGACAGAGCACAGGATTTCAGGGGATCACAATCATCAATGCCTTACATTAAATTAAATAAAACCTCAATGCTATTGGCTTAACTTTATGAAAGCTCAATTTTTATAAGGTATTATAATTATATATAGAAGATTTGCAGAAGTTTTTGGATGATCATACCTAAAGTATTGCTGTAAGTATTATTGTAATATGATAGGTATTAAAATTTTTTTTATCAGTAATGAAAAACCCCTAGGTCAACTCAACGAAACTATTCGAAATTTCATTCCCTTTACGTTAAATGTGATTATTTGAGTACCGGTGGTGTGCGCTTTTTTCGTTAGAGATGCTCACCCAGATGGGTTTGGAGGACAGAGAGGCTTTCTGAGAACTCTGAAATGATATTTGAGCATACATTTGCTTTAGCCATCAGCTATTCGGGATACTCTTTCGAGTCTAAACTATGTAAGATCAAGGGTTGTCAATGAGATTTTTGAGGGATGAAGTAGGAATTTTGTTTTATGTTTAAAAGGAAAACAGTATTCTAAAATACCTGAATTTGAATTATTTTAAGAACAAATGGTTTATATTAACAATTTGGATATATCTGCTAATAAAGGAAGAAAAGTAAATAAATTCATATTTTTTGTATGTTATTAAGTGTTTAGTTTGTTTTGATTGTATAATTCATAAACCACATTCTGCAAAGTTGAATTAAAAGTAAGGTATTTAAGTCTATATTTATCAATATCTCAAATCTTTTCCTCAATTAAAGGTAAAATTTACCTTTACCAACTCATTGTTTCTTAGATGTAATCCATACTTAAAGTAAAGTATCCTTTTTTAAAGAAACTTTCCATAATTTATTCAAATAATTAAAATAAAAAAACATTTTACAGCCAATTAAAAAAATCGGATACCTCAGAGTTAAAATAAGTGTATTTATTTCATTCCTACTATAAAGCAATTCTACCATCCGGCATATAAAGAAAGGAACAAGAATGGTCTGGATAATGTCAGTTTATTTTTTACTGTTCCGCCGATAAACTTCTTGACAAGAATGAAACCCTTCAGAATTATACTGATGTCTCGGAGAGAGCAGTGGAGCTCATGAATTAAGGATAACGAACCGGAAAGATTCGGACTTATCTCGAGATAAATCCTTCACACACCAGATTCAATCTTAAGATATGACTAAGTCGGTCTTAAAGCTTCACAATATACTTTAAATTCTGAATGGTTTTAAAACGTATTTGCCAGCCTAGTTAGACAAACTTTTGGACGGCAGTATTGGGAGATAAAGGTATAAATATACTGTCAAATATGTAAAACAACTCGTGCATTTAACACTAAAAATATATACATATATGTCCTTAATAAGTAAACTAGTCGCCTTTGGAGACCAATTGGCTCAACGAGATTATTGATTATTAAAAATGTCTATTAAATATTGTTATTTGTTTACTTTAAAGGCTCCTGCACCAATTCGTCTTAAGAATGCAAACAGTCGCCAATCAACTGGGCAAAATCTTGACAAATGATGTATAATGGAACTTGGAGTTCTTGGCGTAATCTGGAAATCGCCACGCAATTCCATTGTCTTGGCATTTTTACTGTAATCTGAAAATCTCCAAGTAAACAAGGGAATGCAATCATCTTGGCAGAATCCTGACATCTTACATAAAATGGCACTCGGCAACTCTGGATTATACAAGGAGTACTTTTTAAAAAAATCAACAAATAAACCAAGAAATTCAAACAACTTTACGTTCAAACGAAATACAAATATAGATCTATACTCCTTGAATAACTCTCTAGAAAAGCAGTTTGTCCCCATATATTGGAAATATGTCAAATTTCATACTAAGGTGCTAGTTTCAATAGTCAGCAAATATGTCATACACTTCTCTTGCCATAAGTCCAATGCTCATAAATTGGGATTAGAACTTTCAAAAAATGAGATCTGATTCTTGACAGAATGAAGTTTTTTCAAACAAATATCTTTTTTGCACAATTTTTTAAAAACAAAAATACTACGTGGTATTAAAGTTTTATTGAATTGCTATAAGCTAGCTTTTATCCATTTTCCTATCGATTGAATTATTAAATCCCAGGTACCTGCACTTATAACTAGATTAAAACTAAGTCCATTTACTATTTAGATCCAACCAGAACAATCATGCAACCCAGAGGCATATTTGACGCGAATCTGCGGGGCAGATATTAATTTATTACATTACATCGAACCAGTTTAGTCGCGAAAGTGCCTAAGGTGATATCTCATTGGTTACACTCAAATAATCATCAGCTGCAAATCACGATTCCCCTCTTAACTCACGGGGATGCGGGTGTAATGAGGTTTGAAATCTCCTGTAATGCTTTGATGGCCTCTGGATCCAATTTCTACTGCGAGAATTCACGAGAGTTGAATTCCATCGCCATTCGACCCTCTAGATAAGATATAGTTAAGCATTCAAACCTTCGGAAATCTTAAACCGACTTATTTCCGCATTATTGCTGCACTGATAATTTAAGATTAAGAACGGCCTTTACTGAATGTATTGAAACACTGATTTGTGTCTTTCTGTAATTAAAATTGATCCATTTTGCAGATAAGAGGGAATCTAATAAGTAATCAAGACTTACAATTTCTTGACGGCTGAAAAGTGCTAATAATTAAGCAGTGATTTGTTCCAGTAGAATTGGTTCTGTCACTTATACTTTTGAAATGTTATGACTAATTAATCATGCAGCCATTTGGCTACATGTTTTTATTTCCATTTATAAGCATCATATGACTGTTCCAAAGGTCAACAGTGGGCGTTTGGAAATACTTTTTTAGTTTCCTGTTTAAAATTTATAGAAAAGACCTATATATGGCAATAGCGATATTAGAATTAGATTTAAACTAGAAACTTGATAAAATACCAATAGTTCTGCCATTAAAGATACTGTCATTTTTTTGCAGAAAATATATTAGTAAAAAGACTCTTTATATTTATTTCAGAATTTTTAGAAAGTGATTATTTGTATCACTGGGATATCGGTCATTTCATAATGTTGCCATTTCACTCATTTTAGTTTTTTTCTCATTTTCAAAAAAAAAAATTACAAATGTTTTTAATAATTTCTGTAAAATATATATAGCTATTCAAAATACAATCTTTTTGTAAAATAGTGAAATGACGTGTATTCTAGGGTTAAGAAAAATGTTTATTCATTTTTGAATTCAGATATATTGAGTTTTTTGCTAACTTATTTTATATCCAATGTTATTTAGGCTTCAGATAGGTTTAGAAAGGTTTAATGGGGTATTCACATTTAGCATTTGTTCTCATGGTTAATTGATTCCCAGAAAGTCTATGATAGTTGGACTGCTGCTATTCGAAACCAAAATTGTTTCTAAAGCAGAATACTTATTAATATTACAGTATAGAAAATAGATCACAAAATAGCGTGTGGAACTGAAAACAAGATTCTAAGAAACGTTTTTGAGCAAAATGTATTCAAATTTGATCTACGTGCCATGGTTCAAATAGAAGAAGTTTATTAACTCCAGAGTTTTATTGAAATATTATCGTTTTAGGTTTAGAAAAAAACTTTTTTTACCAATTCATTCAAAAGCTTAGATTTGTTTGCACCATTTTCATTCTCCGACATCGTTTACGGCGAGCTAATAAAATTTCAGTCTTGCTCATTGATGTCAACATTTGCATGGTTATTTTAGCAAAAACCACAGTGAATATACTCAGAGAACTTCAATCAAATATGACGACGCCATTCACAAAATATCTACTTATATTTACAATATCATCCTCAAGTTTAATGACATCGAATTATATATTAAATGCAATAGTTGCCAAAAGCGGAAACTGTATGATTGATAGAAATAAATATTTGGAATCGAAACATATTCCAAGTAGTAAAGCGATAAATAGCAAACTTTCTTTGGCCACAGTGCCTTTGGGATTTTCTTGGCACAAAGTTGACACTTACATAATATTTGAACTTAGGAATTCTATTTAAGTAGAAAGAGAAAAACCACCACCAGTATAATTTTATGCTCTGCAACATCCTAATCTTTAACTCTTTCATGGCAATTCATAAAGCTCTCATCTTCGCTAGAATGTTTTCCGTATAAAAGAGTCCTTAATAATTTGTCTTCCAAAAAAAAAATGAATCATAAACATGATTATATCCCTAACTGACCATGGAGTATTATTCCAATTAGATTAACCCTATCAATTTTTCCATGCAATATTTTAATAATCCTTGTATTTTATTCGTTATATCTTAATCCTCTTCAAGTAATTTTTATAATTGCTTTATTTTTTCACTCATACTGTACATTATCATGTTTATTCATCCATTTTTATCTTACTCCAGATATTTTTCACTCTAGTTTTTATTATTTTGTTAAGTTATATATATATATATATGTATTTTGTTATTTGTATAATTCTTTCCGATTGATTACAGTGTAATATTTCTAATAAAATCCACCGACATATATACAAATCGGAAGGAGGGCATGACTTCTAGAAATGGAGGTGTGGTGTTAAGTATTAAGTACAATTTTATGTTGTTCGCTCAGCAGGATTTACAGATATCATAACTTTATTATAAACTTTATTTTAGAATTGTTGATCCATGAGTTTCAATGAGTTTATTCCTCAAGTGTTTTAGAAATTGATTTGAATAGAACTAAGATTGCTAATTCACCGATTTAATATTGATTTCTCTGACTTCCAACATTTTGCGATTCTTCAGAAAAGCGATATTATTAAGCTTCCCTCTGTAAACCTCACTATTTAGATAGTTTCATAACCAAAACTCGCAGGAAGAAAAGTCTACACAACACGGTAGCCACTTGCAGAGAAATGCATCATCAATCATCCGCTTGCCTGTGAAATGTTAAAGTAGAATTTAATATTACATTATTATTCAAATGGAAGAGTTTCATCTTGCACAAATAAGCTAGATTTCATGCACCTGTGCTTCATTATTCTGGGTTCCAGCTTATTGGACCAGCCGCATCAGAAAGACAAAAATAAAATTTGTCTTACGAATTGTAACTTCTATCAATCTTTTAGCTAATTGATTTGGCAATTACGTGTATAACGCTATTTTGTGTTTCGCGTTCAAAACTATTCTTATATAATTTAAACCTTATAGTTGAAATAATTAGTAAACCAATTAGTAGACTGGAAAGAATATTTCACATTTGTGCTTCAAATCCTTTAGGTTATTTTAGACACGTCACATAAATTTTAAATAAACTTAAAATGGAATACAAGAAATGGACTTGACATAAAAATAGGAAGTAAAAATTTATTTAAGATAGCATTCATTGCTTAAATTGCAATAATTTTGATTTATATCAATTGCTAATAAATATTTTTTTATTGTACGAATGAGTTCGTGATTTGAATTAAGTTGAATTTACTGACATTCGGTATAAATAAACATTTACAAGTACTAAAGCCAAAATTCCAGTCTTGGCTTTACTAACTATAGCTTAATTACAGTGGCAATATACTACTTCCCTCACAGAAAATAGATGACCTCAAAATAGTTAAGTAAACCACCTCAGATTCTCAACCAAATGCGGCAGTTTCGCCGGGCTCAAAACACCGAAGATCATGTGCCATATTTACACAATGAAATTGCAACAGTAACTTCTTTTTCGGCGTTTATAGAAAACTTTTATATACTTTTAGAAGACTCAAGAAATGTCTTTCACTAATTCTCCAAACTTGATGCCAAAAATCTCACCAAGAAATCAAACTATATCCGTATCCGGTCAATTTATGTTTGATGAGTAGTATTTGCCTAATTTCACCAATTTATCTTATTGGATTTTAGCAATATTGCACTCATATCCATAAGAAGAAAAAGACCGAGAGCATACAGATAAATCTGTTTATTTCGTGAACGGGAAAGTAACAGCTTTATATGCTTTCGGGTAATATGCTCCATAACAAATATTTCCAAACTTCGGATGACTAAAACCATATTCCCTAAAAAAACACTTTGCAGCTATACAAGCATTTTTAAAAGTATTTTTCAGCTTGTGGACAAGTCAAACATTAGCTAATATGCTTTTTCATCGCCGGAAACGGCAAATTTTGAATTTTCCTCCAAAAAATTAGATCTTGTAGTCATCATCTAAATGACAAGATAAAAAAATAGTAAGGGGGTGGGGGGTGTAAGAACTTGCTACTAAGCAGATAATGATGCCTTCAAACTTTATTTCGCTGAGTCCAGCACCTGATTAAATAGTTAAGTCGAAGGCTAAAAAATAGCGGAATGGATGTCGAGCTAATAAACTGGAAGGAAGAGTTAAGTCGAGTGGAGTGTCGTTAAGCTATGATTTAGACGCCACCTTTTAACGTCGACGTTAATGACACCAAACGCAGCAAGAAAAGCGCGTCGGCTTACTGCAGAAAGGGATACAGAAGCGTTCCATGTTGGTGCTTAATTACATTGGAGGAGGGGGTCGTCTGAGGAGGTAGTTGAGAGGGTAGAGAATTTTTGAGTGAAATAGGGTTGTCGGTCGTTTGCATGACAAAAATGAAGCAACCACTATTGGTCGATTAAGAAGTGCGATGAGAACTTTTTTTTTTTTTTTGTTCTTTTCTTCTCAAACTTCAAATTTGAATGTTCGAAGGGGTATTGAAAGAAACGAACGAAGCGATTTGAATTGCAAATTGAAGTTGCAGAATTACTTTGACCATTTTGCTACACAGGACATTAGGAACCGTGGAAGAAGTGCTTTTATCTGAATTCTTTCCCATTAATTTATAATCTAGTCTTGTTGAAATGATCTGAAGTAAATTAGTGTCGAATAAAAAGAGAAAACATGCCATTTCTTTTTGTGACAAATTACTTATTTTCTGGTTTGAATTGGAAATAAATAAAAGATTTTGTTTAAACTATTTTTATACATTTAATATTTTATTCGAAATATATAATTTAGTTTGGTTGAGACGGACCTGGAATAGATTAGTTTTGAATATAAAAATATATTATTGCTATTTTTTTCCTCTGAAATGATTTATAGTCTTTTTGAAATCAATATAAATGAAAAATCCTATTTTATTCAGTGCATTATTTACTTATAAATATTAAACTAGTTAACAGTTGTTTTTGACAGAAACGTAAATTGCTTTACTACATACTTTTTAAATAAAATTATGAGATCTCATTAAAAATTATCTTAAAAAGGATTTTAAAGACAATAATGTAAAAATATTTTGAGGCAATAAAAAGAGTAACAACAATTTTACAGAGCCACATAGAGACAAAATTTGGAGTCACCATTTCAATCTCAAAGACAGAGCAAGATGCGTAAAAGAAACATCAGTTATATTAGTATAAATTTTCATCAATTACTAAAATCATCTTTCACGTTTATGTATAAAGAACAGAACGCATAAAATGAAATTTATTTCAGGATTTCAAAAAATTTCACATCATAACCAGATTGTCTAATCGTTTTGCAAAATCTTTTCTTCAGACGTCTGAACTAATTTCACCCATATAGTGAATGAATGCATTTTGGGAACAGCTTTGATATACAATCATTTTCGCCAAATAGTTTATCGCCAAATTTTAGCGAAATAGCCAAATGTGGCGCGAACAGCAGTAAATGCGCCACCGAAAATCTGCCAAACTCGCAAGGCGCCAAATGACTCTATATCAAAGTTCAGCCGCATTTTGTAAATAAATACGGATTCTCTAGGCGCAACTGTAAGAAAGATAGATCCACGGAGATGTAAGTTAATGTTTCTGATCAAGTCTTTCAGAATTATTCCGTTAGAATGTGTGTATCGTAAATATTTCCTAGAAGCATAGCACGAGTCACGGAAGGCTATTTTAAATGCCATGAAATGCTTAAAGGAGACGAGCTGCGATGCAAGTCGACTGTTAATTCTATATGTAAAAGGCATCGCATAAAAATCGATTGAAGTGGTCTTTCCAAAACTTTCCTGCATACTCTCTAATAAACTTGTCTTCCCTGAGAACGCCTTTTATGACATTGGCTTACAATAGTTACGAAATATTAGCTTGAATTTTGCATTTATTTACTGAATCTATCGTGTCCTCCTTGACGAGTTTTTGGGCGATTTTTCCCTGGCATGCAGTTAGTAGCATCAGATATCGAATCGAATCAGCAAATCGAATTTGTACTTCAGACACATTTTTCTCAGTCAACTGAAACAAGGATTTAACACAAAACTACATTTGTAGTCATAAAATCCCATATCTAATTTGATATATTTAAGTCGATGATTTTTTTAATTACTGCGTTTATATGTTTCTGTAAATAGAGATCGACAGAAGGTCAACCCTTTGTTGCTTTTGACTCAAACTTTGAAAGGTGTCTGCAGTATTGATGTTAAATATATGTACCTAATGTTATCTATCTAGCACACTTTGTTTTATAGTTATCATGTTAATTTATATTCGTATAGTCAGACATACGGACTTCCTCTGAAGAGATTTCACTCAAAATTTTATAGAAAGCTGCAAATTTGGGGCAAAGATCTCAAACCAAATTTCATCCTTTTAGCTCAAAGAGTTTTTGAGTTATCTTTATTATAGACGTACTGACATTTTCCGAAATGTATTTTTCGAACTTTGGGAGGTCTAAAACGTAGAGATTCGTTGAAATCTTGAGTTATTCGTCGTTATTCGTTGAAATCTCGATTATTATACTTTTTCTATAGTACGTAAACGAGAAGCTAAAAATGTCTTGTAAAATAATTGCTGTTTGATTATCCATGAAAACTTTGAAAATATAAAATAAAAAATGCGAAAATCAATGTAGTCGTATATATGATGAAATGATGAAACAATATTTGATGAAATCTGCTGAATGAAGAAATAGAAAAAACGCCACTGAAAGTTTGTTCTATGTCTGTTGATTTATCGTAATATATACAGATACTGGCTTCTTTAATTACTTTCCATTCACTTTTTACTTTTAATTATAAAACTTGCTAAAAAAATATGATAAAATACATTGCCCTTTTAATATTTTGGTTTAGCTAATTTCCTAATACAGTCCTAACATAGCTTTATGCAAATTCACTGTTGATAAATCCGAAAGGTGCGTCTACTTATGAATAATTCACGAAAAGATGCTTTCTACAGAATGAATGCAAACGAAAAAATAAATAGCGGCGAATGAATATTCATTCCTTACTGTATTTCGTCCCCGGTCTGCACAACAACGGAAATAGTAGTGGAAACTTCTTTATTCTTCTCTGTCTGATTGAAACACTTCGCTCCGGAATAGCAAGCAGCCTGAAAGAAACAACAAATATATTAAGTTTGCAATCTAACAAGTGAAAAAGAAAGCATATGTCACATCGAAGTTGAATGAAAAAAATTAAGCTTTGAAAAACTTCTGAGTTAGCAAGTACCTTTTTTCCTCTTTGTTTAAAGTATCTATTCTGAATATTTAATTTTAAAGATAAGTATTATATTTTTTTAAAGTTTAATTCGTAAAAAAAGGTTTTAAAAATTGTCGTTTTTACAATCATTGGAATGGCCCGATAGCAAAGGTTTACTAGAACTAACAGATATTTATGTTGCTTAAATTAATTCAAACTCCTTAAAAGATATTTGGAGCGTATATCAGGATTTTGAAAAGTGATCAAATAATATTGAGCTCGCACTCTTCTAATATGTATTGGTAAACATACATTTGATTTTGACAAATTTGAACTCCCATAAGCCCGTGTGTGTGTAATGATATTTTTAATTTAATTTAAGTCCTAACTAATTTCCATATTATTTTAATTTAGCATATGTTAACTTTATTCTAAAATGTTTTCTTTATTCTTGATTCAATTCCCACTTATTTAATTGATTAATTCTAAAACCTGCTAAATGAAATGGCTGATTCCGCAGTACTCACACTAGGAATAAAGGGGTAAAAATCTGTAGCATTCACACGTGCTTTTCAAAGACACCTAAGATTCCCTTGCCAAAATCGACACATGGCAAAGTATTCCCTATCAGAATCTTATAGTAAAATCACTGAAGGAAAACATTTCGATCCCTTTTGCTCTTGTTTCGAAATGTAATCTGACGTCTTATGGACTTTTTCCTGTACTTGATACGATTCCCATGGTGAAATAAATTGCAGTTAAAATTTCTTCTTCGGCCACACTTGTGCAAAATTATGTATATATAATATAATATTAATTCAAACCATTTTACTGTGTTTTAGGTTGATTCATCTAGATGGATTGTACTAGCTGTTAGAATGTACTCAGACATTTCCGCATCGTGTAACAAAAAATTTTATGTTAAAAGCAATCTAATATTCAGATATATTCTATGTCTGTTTTGAAATTAATGTCATATAAAGGCATTTTTTATCATATTGGTAACACTTACAAATAAATGAGGCAAATAGTTGAAGAAATAATAAAACTGATTTTATCTTCATCATAATAAAATCCAATGCTACAAATTGTTCTTGACATAATTTTGAAAAAAATTAATTCTAATTGAAGAAAAATTCACGGAAATTAATATCACTGAAAATGTGTGTAGAATTTTAAGGTGAAACATAACTGGTTTTTGTTCCCTTATACGCTCCGCAATAATTGTTGAAAACGTTAGAATTGCCTTCAATTTTAATTAGTTGAAATTCCAATTAAAATTTTGTAAATTCATTCGTTAATAAACACGTATACTAATAAAGAGGTTATTAGGTGCAAAATTCAGTTGCTCTGTTGTTCCAAAGTAGTAGCCAGTAGGATACTTGCAACTTTTTTGCAGAGTGCAATTTACAAAAATCACGGCAAACAGAAACATGTATGACGTTAAAATCGACTTTTATGCTTTCGTTTTTCATTTATTTTATCTAAGAAAACATTTTTTCATAGATAAAGCAACGGAATAAAAAAGATTGTTTTTTTCTTTAATAAAAAAAAATCAAGAGTGTTGAAACAAATAATAACAATGTTATTCAACTTGTCACGAAGACAAAACTAAAATCGTTTTACTCATGAACTTTCTAAATGCTTTTTTGACTCATTAAAAATGCTTTAATGGCTCTGCAAAGAATTTCCTTGTATATACATTAAATATTGTCGAAAAAAAAGAAAATGTCCTTAGCTTCCTTATAATAATACAGGCGTTGTCTTCCTTTTAAAGACAGATGTTTAAAATTTCATAATTTTCTGTGAGGCACCTATATATTTATATCAGATTTTTGATAATGCATTAACGAAAAAGATTTACTTCATCAAAACAGTTAAACTAGTTTTATGTTTTAGTGAAAATGTACAGAAAAGGGGTAAATAAAGTATAATGAAAACTTCTGAAATATAACAGTTCGGAAAAATGTTCGACATTTTGTGATAAAGACGAGATATTTTTAAAGAATTAAGATCAGATAAATCAATTTTGCTAGAAACATATGATCATAAATGAAACGCACGACATTTATGGAATAGATGTATCGGTGAATAACTGGGCAGATGGTGTTATTCGCCTACTTGTCGTATAATTGCTAAATCATAACTGTCTGGGACCACTTCCTTTAAAATATTTAATAGATTTTCGCTTAGAGATTTATAATCAGAAATTGGATCAAATAATGTCCCACAACATTAAATTCTTATCTCGTTGCTCATGGGTTTTCTAACACCACCACTCAGGCATTACTTTTCAGTTGGAAAGGAAATTTCGGTTGTGAAAAAGTTCCAATTAGCTAGAAAATCAGCCTGCTGTTATTACTCTACTGTCACAACGATCTCTTGTAACTGGATTTGGACCTATTATATTTCTATGCCACTTTGCTTTGTTTTATATTCGTGATTTCCTTCTAAAGTATTGAAAAATCATTCTAATTTACTCGGCAAAGTTCAAAATTCATTAAAACAATCTAACTTAATTTATTTAATTTATTCATTTTATAACTCCAAGTGCCAAATGATTAATCAAATGCAAAAGAAATGTCTTAAGATCTATACAATAAATAGGCATGTTGATACATTGCCTGACTTTGTTCTATGTACTTACAATAATATATCTCTGATTATACAGTATTTACGATATTCCCTTAAAATTAGCAGTCAAGATCAACTGTAAATTCCCAATCCTAAACAGATCCTTAACAACCGACGCTGAATATGACGCATTCGGCGTTCCTTAGAGTAATTTCTCCTTGAATCAAAATGTGCAATATAAAATCTACATATTAAGAGCGAATAAAAAAAAGGGAAAAGAGGTATTTTTTCATCTTTTATCCTTGCAGATTAAAGAGAACTTCATATGTAATTTCGCATGAAGTTTACGCCTAAATGCTGATCGGGACACATAAGACTGGGCTTGAAAATGTACCAATTTATCACTTTAATGGTCCATTCCCTTTCATTACCTCTCTGGCCTCTTCTAATCATCGCTGTCATCGGGTGGTGGACGCCAATTAATATCTTATTAGGGCGTCGGCCCTCTATGGCAAGGGTGGGGTCTCGATACAAGATCCGCCCTGAAGAGTGACCTCAGCATCCATCACCTTAGGTCATAGAACCTGAGCACTGAACTGAATAGTTAATAAAATAAATCTCTCAAAAAGAAAGGCAATCCTTTGGAAGCAAAGTGGACTAGTTTACTTTTAAAGGGGAGAAATTTTTAATTAAAGTTCATTAGGGACGAACGAGGGAGCTAGGCAACTAATGAAGATGAGGGGCCCCCCTCATTAGATTCACTCAATTTGTAAGTTGGAGAGATAGTCATTAGTCGGTTCATCGCTGGATCTTCAGAGCGGCAGAATGGTTTTGAATGAAGCCGTTTAGTTGGAGAGAAAATGTAAGTGGGAAAAGAAAGTGGGGGATGGGTTTGTGCATCGCGAAGACAGCATTGATTTATGGGGTAGGGATATTGATCTCGGATAGTGGAGTTGGAGATGGGCCCAAGCAATCTGTAGAAACAACAAAGCTTTCTGCATTTAAAGTAAATATTTGGCTGGGATTGAAAATATTGAAGACTGAGTTGAAAAGGGAGTTATTTAGTTTTTGTTAAGTGGGCTTTCGCACACTTAACAAAAACTAAATAACTAAAGGTTGTGCGAAAGAGAGTAGCATTTTTAAGATTGGTTTTCAGAAAGTTCGGTAGAAGCTTGCACATTTGTAAATATGTAATAGAAAATATGTTTTGGCGTATGAGTGCCCTAAAATATTTACTTGCGAAGGAAGGATTAGAATCAGAAGATTTTATTCAGTAACATTATATAAATATCTGGAGTAGTTTTAACGACATAAAGTTAGTATTGTGAGTACTGTTTGTAAATTCACGATGCTTCAACATGGTGTAAAAATCATTCAAAATAATGCGAACTGTTTGAACAAAGCTATTAAATTATAAAAATTTAGAATTTATTTCAGAGTTAAAAAGGATTTAAATTAGAATATTAATTAAATTTAATTTAAATGCCAAAGTTTTTTATCCAAGATTTTGGAGAATATTATGACCCGGAAATAATTTCCTCCAGATTTAAAATTCATATTAGCCCCACTTAATATATACTTTATTATAAAAATTCTGAAATGGAGGACTAATAATGCTTTTCTTTACTTAATAATTGAGTTTACACACACACGCGTGTCTCAATAATATTAAATATATTTTATTATTTGCTCGTTATTTTTACTAAAAATAATTTTTAAAAAAAAAATGATATAAAAACGAATAAATCGAGCATAAAACTTTGCACAGCGTTTCAGTGAAGAAGTCGGAATGTTTTTTTAAAAAATATTCTCTTATCATTTTAAACATTTGACATTTTTATAAACCTCATGCTTTGAAAGTAGATTTTTTTAATGTATTATAGCTTATATACAGTAACACAGTCAGGTAAAAAAAGTATTTTGGCAATAAGATGATATTTCATCCATTTATAATATTTAATAATCCAGTACTTTTTTTCCTTTCGAAAGGTTGCAGAAGCACAATTGTTTTCTTTCTAACGGGCTACAAAATAGGATTCGTTTCCCTTCTTTTCAGTATATTTGTTTTTGCAATCTACTATATTAGGATTGATGAAAACGGAATGTATTTAAAGAAGTGATTATTTTCTTTAGCTGACCCTGTTATTTTTCCGAGTTCATTCTCTTCTATAATTTTCTTTCTCGCTAATACCTATTATGTAATTTTTCGGAGTGGTAAAGAATTTCTGGCTTTCAGCATTTCTTGGGCGTGATATAAAAATATGTGGTTGAATTGAGAGTGATTCATGCTTCATCTTGTCATATCAAGATTGGTTTCGTTGAGTTCACTGCATCATTTTCTCTTTCAGAGTAATCACATGACTATTCGGAAGCATTCGCATATAATATATAAGTTAAAGAGAGATATTATAAATTAAAACATTTACGATTGATTATTTATTTCTGAGCGTCGTCGCATCTCTCAACGACCTCGCATATGACGCTTCATATCCAATTACGTTTGTGTTACACTTTATTTCAGTCCTTCTTTATTATAATGTTTGGTTATTTTCTTCATGGAATAAGGTACTATTACTACTATTGTTATATAAATAGCATAAGTCAGAAAAAGTCATGGAAAGACACATAGCGATTTTCGAATTTCCCATCGAAAGATCGACTATATATATTTCTGTTACTAAGGTTAATTCTTTGTTGTTGTTTTTTTTTAATCCCGATGTTCAAATTGGAAGTTACATTGCGAAAGTTTTTTTTACGTCATATTGAATCTGTAAATTAACATCCCCACAAAGAATTTATATTATTATTAATTATCTTACCTTATAACTAATTTAGACGTAATTTATTTTTTGAAATATTTTAATTTACCTACTGTTTATGTCTATGTAATTGTATTGTCGAGACATGAATTCATTAATGTACAAGATCTTCAGAAAAGAATATTCTACAAAAATCACTCTGCTTGAAGCTATATTATCATTTTATTATTTCAATTTCAGTTTGATAAATTAAATTCAAAAGGACATTATTAGCAGTATTTAAAATTTATTTTTTAATCATGTTTCAATTCAATAATTTTTAACCTGTTAAATTTCTTTTCTAAATATTAAAAGTTAAATGCTTTAATATCAAAGGAAAAATATAAAAAAAAACTTCACTTTATGCAACTTTACTTAATTATGAAACATTTTATTTTAAATATATAATTTTTTTTTACATTTCTGATAAATACCGGCAAAGAGATATAGTTTTCAATCTGCGAAAGATGAATATAGAAATTTATTTTATTAATCAACAATATTTTGCTGAATTAATAGAACACTTCTAATAAAAGAAACATCATTAATTATTTTTATTTCTATAATGTGTGATTTAGGAGGACAAAGATACTCTTGGGAAAAGGATCTCTAAATGAAATTAATGAATACTATTTACAATTTCTTAATACATTTTTTTGCAGAAATCTGCAAAATGTATGGTAATAATTCTAAGATTAAAAATTATTTTAAAAAAAAGATTAAATTATCAACTTCATTGAAAAAAACAATATATTCACTAAATTCACAAAAGCATAGTTTCTGACTCTATTTAAATCTCAAACTTCATTAATTCAACTCATTCCATTAATGCTATAAATGCATTATTAAATTCAGCATTCCGCTCAAACCTATATTCAAGATTCTAAACACATCCCGTAAATTCAATAACTTTAGTTCAACTGACATGATGAATACATCATAATAAAACTATTCCAATAAATGGATGTCCTGCATTCCAGGGAGATACCAGGTATTACACTTTTCCGCCTACCAGAAAGTTCTGGAACAGCGATATCTACGCATCATTTATTAAACTAACACCCTCTCCAAACATAGATGCCGTCGGGACCAATGGCATTTCAGAATGCCAGCCAAGTTCACTAGATGGATGGCACTCCAATCGTGGGACCCTCTACAACAATCAAATGAACTGCGATGTCAAATTTGCATATGAAAGTAACCTCCGAGGGCTCTCCGCCTTAATAGTCCCTCCCTTTGATGGATTATGCAGATTTGAACATGGTTCATATTAAGTACGGTCCAACGACTCTCTACAAGATTAGAGTCTTATCGAATGGATGTTTCAATTGGCTGTCAGCAGTGGGTAGAGGGAATTATTAATGGTTTGATGCAATGGACAAACTGCAGAGATACACCTCCCTGCAGGTGAGGCTGGATTTAAATGCGTGCATACTAGAATGGAGAATCAGCGCATAAGTTTGTTTTCATCATGTTGGAAAGTTATGGCGGGTAGATATGTTAATAAACTTATTGATTAAATATTGCAAATAACTCATGGGATGTCGGAATTATATGATTAATATTACCAAGTAGGAGGAATATTATATCAGTTCATACTTAAAATATGCGGAGAACATCTTATTTAGTTTTATAGTCAAATCCAAAAATAATTCTTTTAAACAACTTTAACTAAAAGATGCATATTCTTAAATTGATTTTGTCCAAAATTTAATTCATATGAATTTAATTTATAAATTTAGATGTAAAAATCACATAATTAAATGCTTTCATCTAGCATTTCGAATTTTGAATTATCGATTTCACATTCGCATAAATAGGAATGTTAATAGATAGATAACTCTTTCGAGTTTTGGGTACGGATTTCGACCTATATATGTAATTAATTCAAGCAGTATAACCATATAGTAAAGTTCTTCTGTCTAACTCGTATTCATGGAAAGTTACCCTTTCCGCTTGAAACTGGATGTACAAATTTCCAGTTGAAATAATGTGTTCACACTTTAATATATATTTAAAATTCACCTTTCCTCATTGTTGGTGTTACTTATGGCACTGTATAAATCCGCTGACAGATATGTCAGCGATTTAAGCCGTGTGAGCGTCTCTTGCTTTTTGAGTAGCGCCAACTAGGGCTAAGAGTACGACTTAGCTACTTCATGCGTCACATTCGCTTGCACAACCCTTACAAGGGGGCACATTCACACACCACACAGATAGAACACAGAAGAACAACCATGCCCGAACCGGTACGCCCAGATCACGGGGAAGACGCGCTACGGACGTCGGCTTTCTTCATCGTTCTTGAGTTATGTTTAAAAAAAGCTTAGATGAAACAATCAACCTTTGGATAAATTTCATCACCTGCTTCGTTTACGAGGAAAAAACACAGAGGATCATTTACTGAAAAAAAGGTGGTACATTTTAGGGAATGCATGTAACAATTTTGTCTCTTTTTTTAAAAAATTATAATTTCATTTAGCTTATTGTAATATCCTACATGGGCCAAACCCAATGACATTATATCATAACTTTTTCTTTTCGATTATAGATGAAATAATTAAAATTATTGTATCGTCAAAGCATTTTATAATTTGGGAATTAATCAATTTTCTGCATTTGATGCATCGTCTTTTTTATTTTTTAAATAATTTTTAACACGTCAAAAAATGTTTTTATTGTCGGTTTCTATAGGCTGTAACTAAATACAAACTTTATGTGCTCTCATATTATGCTATATAATATATATTATACTACATTTTTTTTTTCAGTTTGTTTGGCTCTTTGGTGTCAAATCTAGATTTGGTTGAAATAAAATATTTCATAACGTACAAAGAAAATTAAAACTCAATAATATTAAATTATGCAAATTAGTTAAATTCAGATTATTCGTTGTGTTATTTTCCATTGTTATCTATGGCTAATATTTAAGCATTAGAAAACTATTATTACGCTATATAATTAAACGTATCCGGAAACTATCGGATTAACGTATTTTTTTTTTCTAATTTTCTCCAGAAAGGCTCAATTTTAAATATCGACCATACAAAGAATATACCTGAACTCATATTTTCAATTCTAGATCAGTCCACTAATGATTGAGAGGTATACTTGCTTGTAATGGTCAAAATGGACTTCAAATAAGGAAATTTATATCTTTAGTTTTAACGTGAAATTTATTTTTTAAATTATTGTTTGTCTGTAATATATTACATTAAAAATTTTGATTTCGGAATTTTTTCTACAGCATATTTATTGATTCAAATAAAATGAATTATAATTCTGCACGTCAGTTGAAACATTTTCCAATCTGAAGTATATGACCATTTTTAACAATCAAAAATCGGCCATTGTTTCTCAATTAAAGAAGACATCTTGTATTTAACATTAAGTGCTTTGTTTCTTATTCCATATTTTAATTAGATGATACCTTCTGTTTTGAATCTATGTACTATCTTACTTATTCAATTAAGAATCTGTGGAATGCCTGAGGTTTTGTGGATTATGTGTAATTTTTGAGTCGAATTATATCGTTTTTCAATGATTTAATAATTTCAAGAATGATTTAATTTGAGCTAATAATCTGATGCCCATATGACTGACTCATAGGCACAACAATTACGGGTTTAAACTCACTATGTGTATATTTAATATTTCCTTATGGCTGAATGTATTTTTAATGAAACTTAATACCCAAACCCAAACTCCACACTGATCGGATAAAATCAACGTATTAGTAAATAGATAACATCACAATGGGGTTAAACCTATGCCCACAGTAAGGAACTAATCAATTATTCCGAAACTTGATTCCATGTTTCAATGATGTGAATTAACACTAAACCTACCGGCATTTCACCGATACATTGGAATTGCCATTGGAAGCGGTCATTTGACCGGCTCGTGGTAGCTTTAGTGTTAAAAAAATAATCTCATATAACAGTGAATGATAGCATTCCCAAACCATTCAGGAGAGCATGGAAAAGAATCATTTAAATATATGTAGTAATTGAATCAAATTATAACAAAATTTAATTCACATATTTCAATACATCAACTTGGTTATATCTTTTTTTGAAGTGCACCTTAAGATGATAACAACCCGTTTAGACTGTAGATGTATTTGTTTGAAGCAGTTGGCGAATATTTGGGAGAACTTAGTGAATATAAGTCTAATCAATCAGCTAAAAATATTATGATAGTAAATAACTAACATCTAGATATCAATGGGGGAGGGTACTGGATCCTTCTTGATCTTTCGATGCCCTGTCTCAGGAGCTATAAATCGAAAGTGCACACTTGAGCAAAGGAAATCAAGCTAATTATGTCTTTGGAGTGTTGATTTGCGATGCTTCATAGCTCTTTTTGAGCGTTTTGATATTATTGAATGAAGATTTGCTGCTTCTGTGTTACTATTTATGTAAACAACCATGCGTCCATGCTTTCTTGTAATGTAAAAAATTGCTATCCATTACAAAACTTGTGGAACTTTTCACTCTATACTCACCATATGGTACTTTCCGCAATAATAAACAAAGTGTTATTTTAATCCAATGAAAATAATATATTCTTTAAACATGTGAATTACTTTATGGGAATTTTGAACAATATTCTATCAGTACAAACATAAAAATGGACAGTATTTATATTTTTATAATACACCTCCATTCATATAGTACTGTCAAAATTTTTGGTTAAAAATAACAATGAAGCTCTGCCTATTCTGCTGGTATATATTCAGTGTAATAATGTAACTTCTACGTTCACTGAATTTCAATCTATCTATCATATCACTACATCCTGGAATTTAATCTTGAAGTTTTATTTCTGCCTAAAACATCCATTATTGTAACTCCTAGATAACTTCTCTTTAACATGTGAAACCTCTTTCCTCCTTTGTAACAATTTTTATAGCATTCTAAAAGGTTATAAATCATCATTTTGCTAAAAAGGAGGGAAAAAATGCCGAAGTTATCAGTTGAACCTTCAATTCAAAACTTTCTATCTTACGGTTCTTCTTTAAAAATATGAGAAAGGGGGAAGGGTGCATAAGAGAATTCTCTGGCTTCGAAATAAGTTTGGTTTTTCTCATAATCCATTATGTATGAGAAGGGAAGAAAGTTTTTGAACAGGTGACGCGTTTTCTTTTGAAATATTTGTGCTTAGATAATCTCCGGGGAAAGACACGACGAAATATTTCCTAGAATTCCATAAAATTGCCCTCGACAGTTTCTTCACGAAATTAAAATCAGTCTATTAGTAGCCGTACGAAATTTCATAAGCATAAGAATTCATTAAGGATGGAATATTTGTATCGAAGACAAGCACCTTATTTGAAATTTAAATCAGCCTGCTTTCGTATGGTAATTCATATCATAAGTAGGAGAATAAGTCAAGCTGAAATTCATTGTCTACACTTTTAATTGGTTTTTGTGTTTCGTATCCTTCAAGGAAATGTGTCAAGAAAATCCTTCATAATACATTAAATTTTTGTGCAGTGAGTGCATTTTCTTGGTTTCTTTGTTGTAATATTTTGGTCAATTTCAAGTTTTAATGATAAATATGTCAAAGTGTTTGATGAAGAGCAATATTTTTAATCACTTCGGAAGATGTCTTTTAGAAAGTGAATTCAAATTATGTTTCTTCATAATAATGGAAATTTCTTCCAAGAATATTAATTTGAAATTAATAGTTTTATAGTGGCAAAGCATAATGTGAGCTTCTGTCTGTCAAACATTGCAGTATTTAACTTTAATAAACTTTATGCGAAATATATATTCATAGAAATGACTTCAAGAGACTCCACTTCATAAATTTTTTGAAATAATAACTTATTTTCCATGTTTTCCTTATCTCTATCGATCAGCCTGTTTAATGATGGACCATAAAGCAATTCGATGTTATACAATTCAATTAACATTTAATTTGAATTTGCAATTCATAAGTTATTGACGATAATTTACATATTTTGGAGTTTACAAATATATAATTTATCGTTAACGTAATAAAAACTTAACCCAAAATAAGAATATTTCAAAAAATTCAATCATGTGAAAAAATTACTTACCTTAGACAATTAATCAAGATTAAAAAAGAAGAAAAAAAATCACGATTAAACAAAGATTAAGGCTATTAAAATTAAAAAAAAGTTTGATTAATTAAAAAATAATGATTAAATTTCTATTTCTTATAAAATAAACGCATAAATTAAAATTTTGAAATATTTTGAAATAATATAAAAATATCAATATAAAAAATATACAAAAATTTATCAGTTATTCATATTTAATTTGCATAGCCTTACATTCCAGAATTTAATTCTACACGTGATTTTTCCGTTTAATTATATTATTAAATTATACTAAAAATTATTATGTTGAGGTACTTTTTGAAGCAAAATATGTCATAAGTGTAATGATATTTTCAGTTATCAAATGATGTTCTCTTAAAATCTTAATATAGTCACGTTACTTCCAATTTTATTATTTTAGTTATCATGATATATAAGTTTTAATATGACATTTGTGACTTTCTTTGTCCTTTTTATCAAACTTTATATTCAATTAGTTTAAATCTATAAGATAATTCAGCATAAATAATAAAGAATGTGCGCTTTTTTTACTAATATATATTTCACATGGATATAATACAATGAAAATCTAAACCAAATCATCTTTTAAATAAACAACTAAATTATTTTAAACTTTTTTTCATAGTTTAAAAATAAGTACAAAATATATTTTTGCATCGGTTATTTTAGAATGATAATTTTTCAATTTATATATTATTTTAATTATCTATTAGTCTTAACATAAATTAAAGTTATAAAAATTATATAGGTTTTTGTTATAAAATAAATTAATTTGATGAATCATCATAAATTCCGATTTCATTTAGATAGTTAAAATCAATTTTAAGTTATAAAAACCATAATTTGAAATAGAAATTTAATATAAAAATACAAAAATATCACCTAAAATTCTCTTCAATGGAATAACAGAATTACACTTAATTATTAAAAATAGGCTTTTAAGTCACAATATAAAGTTTTTATTAAAAAATTGAAAGCTGGAATTATGGGATGCAATTCTTTAAATTATATTTAATAATGAATTCTATTAATTTAAAAGACAATTAAAAATAATACATGATTTATATTTTTGTGTACATACCTTACAAAATTCATGATTATAGTTATTAATTTTTAAAATCTTGATAAATTGTTTTATCTTTTTGCATTAAAATTAACATTTCTTCTGATTTTTATTTTTATTTTTTTAAAAATTAGTATGATCTATTCTTTTTAACATTTTTTCTTTAAAATAAATTTTGAAGTTATTTTCTGGCTCTAAAATTATTAACACTGCAATTCTTTAATAAGTAAACTTTGTGGAAAAATATTTTTACAAATGTTTTTCATTTTCGTATAATATCTAATTTTAATTTCGACACTGTCACAAAATATTTTTTTTTCAGATTATTTAAACATAAGAATTTCTCTCAATATTTCTGTAAATAACCCACATGAGTTAACTTAATGAGATATGCGCTGTAGAAACAGTTTCAAAGCATGTAATGAGACCACATCATTCTGATCTTGTCTAATTTTGAAAATTTGATTTCATCAAACATTTGTCATGAACATAAATATGACCTAAATTAGTTATCAAATGTTCTGCCCTTTGTATTGTATGAAATTTCAGAAATGAAAGTTGCAACTTAGATATGATCCTTGCAACCTGAAGCAATTCAAATCTACAAAGATCGTTTCAAAACAGCTTTTGTGTGCCTTAAAACAATACGTCAATGTAGATAAAATGTGAAAGACAAACAGATCCGATGCGATTGATTACACGTATGCAATGATCTATGGACATCGGAAATGCAAACCTTTATTCTTTTTAAACTTGTGACCTTTGAGTTATGAGTTCACAAACATAAAAATGGTTGAATCTTAGTATCATTGAATAATTTCAAAATGTTAATTATAAATTTTCAAATTTATATATTGGATGTAACATTTTTGAAGTTTGATCTTTATTGTGATTTAAATTATAGCACTCATAATTGCAGAAATATAATAATAAAATAATAATCGAAATATTGATCGCCTATTTCAAGGAAAATATTCCGTTACAGAAATTCCGTTAGGCGGGTGTAGGGAGAGAAGTTCAACATTTTCGATTACAAATACAGCACTTTATTTTACGAGAAACACGAAATATTAGTATTGAAATACAGCTTACACGTATACAATGACTGCACTTGGAGAAAATAACATGCATATAAGTAACAAATTTTAACGAAACCATGACAGGGATACAAAGCGTTGGAGATTAGCATATGTATATATAATGTATGAGTGCTCTAGAGATCATCTGATCATCTGACTTAATAAATATATCGACAAAATTCTTGTATATTCAAAAACTTTTATTTTTATCGTTTTATCTCTAAATGGTTGTCATGGCCAAGGATTATTGACATGATATCCTTCAAGTAGCCATTAAAATATCTGCAAAACTATCTTCTTTACTAGAAACTAATTGTACAAAAAGGCAATGCTACAAATTATCAACGTTACTGAGCATAAGTAATAGTTTAGGCATTTTTAAACTGCAGGATTGATAGTTTCAAAAATTACGGCATTGCGATTCCGTTTACTGATTTCCAATTCTAAGTTTACAGGTGTGAAATTAACTGCACATGGAACAGATATTTAACTGTATCTCATGCTTCAGAGAAGATTATATTATTATTCCGAATATTTTTTATGAAACAATGCAGTTTATACAGAAGCATTTCTCTTCCCATTTATCTCTGCCATTTATTTTCTGAAATTCATATTCGCGTGAAGTAAACAGACGAAAGAAATGCACGATAGAAAGAGATAACAAAGAAAACAAATAAGAGAGTAGACAGAAAATGTGTACTTTTTTTTTCATTTATGTTGGAGATTGAAGGTAAGCATCTATTTAATGAGATTTTACAAGCGAACGAGGAAAAAATTCAAGAGAGGGAGATTCAAGGAAATAAGTTGATGCTAAAACTCAAATGCTGAAATCTGCTTAATGGATTTGTCGTTTTTTTGAAAGATTTTATTAATGATGAATTTTATTAATATTATTTATTATTTTGTAAAATTAGATTTGATCCATAGTGAATGAATCAGGTCATTCTTACTTTCTTGTATAAATGCATACTTCATCTTGTATAAAACATAAATCTTTATATTATGCTTATGAAATTTTATGGTATGAATCGTTATATATATATATATTTGAAATTATCAAATAATATTGGTATCAATGTAAATAATTTTTAGTGATTGGTTTATTAATTTTTAAATGGGTTGAACCATGTGATATTCATCTAAATCACAATGATTATATACAAAGGAGTGAAATATTTACAAATATTAGAAGTGTGTGTGTGTGTTCTATGGGTCAGACATTTGATTTAGAGCTACTAAATATGGTATAAATATTGGGTGCATAAGTATGACTCCATTTTTTTAAGTTAGAAAAAGAAATTTGGTAATAATAAAAAGTAAAGATTGATTTCCTCAAACAATTTGGCCCCTGGAATTAAAATATTTTTCAGATATTTAGGCAGTAAACGAATTCCACAAAGAAAATATGTTTAGTTGTTTAGATGCAATCCAGTCATTAGGGCAATTTTTAATATCTGAGGGAAATTAAACTTCTCTCCAGGAAGGGTAGACTTCATTTGCCGAAACGAATAGTGATGTAAAGGTGCAACATCTGGTGAATACAGCAGGTGGGTCAACATATATCAGCGAAGTAATTCTAATTTTTTTTTTCATCTGTTTGGCCAGCATTGAGATATTGGATGAAACACTTGTCATGTCCATTTGCCATATGTTGAACGTTTTTCTTTCAATGATTCGATCACATTGATCAACTGCCAAATTGATTATTTTTATTATTGTTAGCAAGTTGTATTCAATAGCGTATGTTCACTGCACACATCCGGCAGTAATAGATGTGTTTTTGATGCAGTCTTCTTCTTTTTTACATGTTCCCCCAGTTAAATTTTTTAAAATTAAATATTAACCAAAGATTACACCCTAATTTTTAAACGATATAATCAAATCTTTCAAGAACAAATTTTTCAATTAATTTTCCTGTCAGTAGAGCTAAAAACGCATCTATTAAAAACTGACTGCATGATTTGTATACATCCAATATATTGTAGAGAGTGGAATTATGCACCTCAGTCATTTTTCTAAAATTTTAGAGAGAATTTTGATTAATTAAATATTAAAAGTAACTTTTGACGTTTTTCTTGAATAACTTTCAAAATTATTCCAAGGCAAAAATAATTTTTTACATCATCTAAAATTAAAAATAAATGATTTTAATTATATCATTATTTACGATATTTTTTTCTGCTTTTTATTATTTATTATTTATTTATGCTTTATACTTTATTTTTTCAAAAAATAAATTATTAAGAAATACACAAGAATGTTATTCAGATAATATATTCAAGACTATAAAATAAATTAAATTAAAAGCTCAGTAATTATTATGCAGATAATTAACCAATTCAAATAAATATTAATTAGTTGCTGAGAGAAAAAATTTTTTATTGATCTAGACTCATAATATTAAACATTTTAATATTGAAGTATGTTTCTTGGAATCAAAATAATAGTAAACAGGGGTATATGGTAGGCAAAGTTGAGTTGTTTTTTCTGCTGAGCCCCCCTGCCCCCTTCAGTTGGAGTAAGAGGGATGCGGGAGAAAAACAAATCAACTCTGCCTACCATATACCCCTGTTTACTACTCAGAAGTGTTTGAAAACAGTTCATTACGTTATTTAAATGTATTTATTTGGTAAAAAGATACGCTTAAAAGAAAAAAATAAAGAAAAATACAAGCATTTTAAAACAAAAATTTTCATTTTCATCTATAATGTCAAATCATTATCCACAAATTTAATTCCTTAATGATGTTATCTCAAATTAACTGATAAAAAAGAATACATTGGTTTAACTATTTGGTATCGTAAGAATGTCTGAAAGGATATCAGCATCAACATTTTTGTCATTAAACATCAGATACGTCTTTCCCACGTCGGTTCAGTCGCTCCTTTTTTCAGTCAGCAGCCCCGGGCAAACAAACATTTGTTTCTGCCTTCATAAAAAGAGACGTCTGCGAAAAGTCGGTGATAATAAATGTATCTGGTGAGACAAAAGAGTAAAGAATGGGGGCTCAGAATGGATGAAAGTGACCCACATCTCTTTTATTAATCCGATTCCTTTTTCTTTAGTTTTCATATTTTCCACTTTGATGATTTGACCCACGTGGTCTGAACACAGAAAATGGCGACGCTGTTAAGACGAAGGTTGTTCTTTTAAAAAGGTTGGGGATTTTTTGAAGTTACTTTTCTGAAAGGTTTCAGAACATTCTTCTTTGAACTATTTATCATTTCTTATCTTAAAGATAGCATCTTCTCCACCTCAAGATAACAAAGTGTGGAACTGATATTCTTTTGATAGTACGAGCTGACACAAGTGGAATATTCTTTTAAAATCATAAATAGTTGCAAATTTATAAAATTGCAAGTAACTTAATTTTTTAAAATTATGAATTCATTTCATTTTGAAGAATGTATTTTATCGTCTGACCATAAGCAAGTGATGCATAAGAATTCAGCAATTGTTTTAAAACTAATAACTATAAATTAAAAAGTAATACCATATATAACAAAATCGTTCCAACTTAATTAAATTACAAAATAATTTCCCTACATATTTTTAATGGGAATAGGGCAACTAAATTCAAACTGTCATTTTATGGTTTTATCATTCTGAGTTGTCATTTTATTCCTTTTAAACAGTTTTGGATGATTGACAATATGTTTAAAAAAATTAATCGCCACTGTACGAAAGGTAAAGAATGTCCCTCAGAGCTAGAAAGTGTACGGTTCGAGACCGGCTTTCATTAAAGATATGCATGCCTAACGCATATTTAATCTGATGTCAAAAAGCAAACACGCTTCTTCTAATGTTGTAACCAAGTTTCAAAAGTGGGATGTAGTTCATTTTTCATTCGTCTGATCTAGTGTAAAAATTATGAAATCTGTTTCAGAATCCCACTTCAAAATAATTATCTAATATTACTAAAATGAAAATGAGGCAAGAATCGGTATTTTTTTTTTTAGCTTTTAACATCTGAATAAAATAATTACCTTCTTTATACCCAACTCTTTAAAAAACTCTATTATAATAATAATATGTTATAGAATACGATAAAGATAGAGAAATCTACCACCCTTAAATTAATTATTCAGTACGAACATGCCAATGACAGTATCTTGCTTTATATAAAAAAAAAATAGATAATTTGTCTGAAGAATTATTATTATGATATGTATCTTAAACAGTCTCTTGTGATATTGCAATTAAGATATTGTTTTATTCTTAGAATAATACTAGCAAAGTATGGCCAGATATGGCTTTTGCGCCATAAAACACCACGAAACCAAACCAAATCTAGAATAATACCTTATTTTCTATTCGTTGAACTTCAATTTCGTTAATTTCAATTTCAGTTGCTCATTGAAAAAAATAAGCTAAGGACTAATTATATTTTGATAAGCTAAAGCTATGTAAAATAAGCTAAAGGTTGATGGTATTTTGATAAGCTAAAAGCTGAGTAAAATAAGCTAAGGACTAATGGATAATTTTCTTATTCTATTCGCCAAGATGATGCAGTCACTAAAGGATGATATTATAGGAAAAACAATGCCGCAGTCATATTTTTAATTGCAAATTGATTAAAATTACCTTTTCAATGATACTGCTGACGAAATTTAAATATGTAATTTCATATTGAAAACAATTAATAGGTGAATTTACTCTATATGTTGTTGTTGTTTCTTATGGCACTTGCCATGGACAAGCCCGTTGTTACGAAGACAGCGACTCTATTTGTTATTCATGTCATTTAATTTCACTTAGTTGGAAAAAAAACTCTACAGAAAAGTGGTTTAATATTGACAATTGGTTTCCCTGCATTTTAATTAAAGGTATTAAGAGTAAAATCTGACCAATGATAATTAAAAACAATAGCATCATTACCAGGACTATTTAAATCATTTGAAGATGATTGGCGTAACTTTTTGCTACTTAATTAACCACTTCCTTCGATAAATAATTTTTTTCACGAATTCACCATAAGAAATAATCAGATAACTCAAAATTGTCATCATTTTGTAGATAATAATGAAAATTTCCGAAGGCCAGAGCTACTTATCATTAAATTGTTTTGAATCAATTAAATTATAATAAAATCATTATTATCCTAAAATTATTATCATTATTATCCTAAAATCATTATTATCATGAAATTATTATTTTCATTATTATCCTAATCATTTTTATCGTAAAATTATTATTCTCATTATTATCCTAAAATCATTTTCCTAAAATCATTATTATTCTAAAATCCTTATTATCATCATTAAATTATTATTACCATAAGTATTTTTTAATGCAAAACTGCAACTAACAACTACCTTCATTCAGTGATTGATTGATTTTTCCACACTGTCAACTTCAATTCCCTTGGACTCTATCCAACAGATCTTAAGCATTTCAAGAATTAAACCCATCAAACAAAACAATAACTAAAAGTTTGATCAGTCCTTATTTTAACCAAAGAACAAAACTAGAAATGAGAACCAAAATACCGATAAAGTTACCAATCCATCAGGGACAATAACTTTTATTGGAGGTAGGAAGTTAATGTGCCGTTTGTGCAGGAGAGAAAGGGCAGAGCGCCCAAAGCCACTTCTAGAAAAGA
This sequence comes from Argiope aurantia, assembly GCA_026543865.1. Classification (NCBI taxonomy): domain Eukaryota; kingdom Metazoa; phylum Arthropoda; class Arachnida; order Araneae; family Araneidae; genus Argiope; species Argiope aurantia. The sequence continues at coordinate 913,948 of JAPMOR010084008.1, read as the reverse complement.
TAGTTTGGACATATGTAGACTCAAATAGGGCTACAAATTAATCTCTCTGGGCACGTAGAGTTGAGTAAAGTGAGTTATATTGATCCGGGTTCTAATTCTCGACGTGCTATTTTGAGACCACAGTTACTTTCTAAATTTACTGCCGACTTTCAGTAGAGGGTTGAGTTTGTATGAAATAATATTAGCTTTATGTAAGTGGAATGGAGCTGTACTGTTCTGATATGAAGGAATCGTTTAAGATAATTCTTTATATTGAATTTTAAAGATAGAAATAGGTTAACTTATTTGATTTCTGTGAGCAATATTGAAGGAAGCTTTAGATATAATGAATATAATGATTTTAACTATTATAAATATAAAGGTTTTACATTGACGATAAATTCGAACGATGGCATTACAAATATTTTTTAATATTATGCTAGCCTCTTTCATGAAGGTATAATATAAATTAAATAACTGAATAGAAAATAAATTCTCTAAAGTTGCCAAAAACCAACTGATAATTTTCAATTAATGTCCAATTAGTAATTCAGTAACAAATATTCAATAATCATTCATTTAGTAGTATTTTTATGTCAATATTGTGTAGTTAGAAAACAGTTTCAAAATAATACTTTTATTTATACCTATTTTTATAAAATATAATAAAAATTAAGCTACTATTTCTTTCCGAAATTTACAATTATTTTCTGCATAGCCTGTTTTGAAACAGATTGTCTATTTTCAATAAATTACAGACATTCAGGTGCAATTTTTTTACTTTATCGTATACGAAATATGCAATGGGAAAGTAGCGTAATTCTTAAAAAGTTCGAAAACAGTTTGGTAAATATCCGCATTTCAGACCTCCTTCAATCTTAAAAGGCCCTGTAGCTAGGCTTGTGTGTTTTTAATTCAAGGAAAGATACTTTCTTGTCTTTTTCTTCATTATTTTCGCACACACAGACACGTATATCACAACACAAATGGGCAATGATCTCACATATATAAGATAACACATTATATATATTTAAATGTAGAATTTGTAGCTAGCAAATAACGAATGAATAATTTCTTTTGCCGCTAACAAAGAACGAACGAATAATTTCTTTTGAAGCTAACAAAGAGCGAGCGGTGCTCCTTTCATCAGTTTCACATCAATTTTCTAGTTGAAGTTTTAAATAAAAGCAGAAAAGCTTAAGTGCGCTTCACTCAGATTCCAAGTTTACATATGGTTTAGAGCATACTGTGCCATCTATGTTCGGTATTAATTATTATTTACTAGATGAATAACTATACAAAGAATGAAAAAAAAAACAAATTAAATAATTAAATAAAAACAAAAATTCCAAATAGTAAAATCATATAAACAATAACTCAAAACCGCTTTGAGCCAGACGGATGACTTTTGATACGTAGTCTCTACTTTCAATCTGAAAATTTCTTCCAAATTTTAAACGAAACTGATTCCTAGGAAATAAATCTCTCCGGCTGTTTGAATTAAAGTTACTATGATGACTACAAAATAAAGAGTTCTAAATGGTAAAATTTGGTACATAGATTTAACATCTAATAATTTGGTTCCAAATTTTATAAAAGGTTTTATTAAATTTGGAACTAAATCTGCTTAGGATTCACTTTCTGTCTGTCTGTCTGTATTTTCATAAGCATGTAAATGCGATAATTGAAGACCTCAAATACCTAAATGCATAAAATATGGTATATTAATCTGTGACTACACTTATAATTCTGTATCAAATTTTGGTTTCACTTTATCTGAAAAAACGGATTCCAAAATATACATTCAGTTTTCTGATGATTGAGTTTTATATGGATTCTAGCAATTAATTGCCAATAAAAAATGGCCAGAAATGGCATACTAATGAGCGCTTTTGTAAATATTGTTCACTAATAGTATAGGTTAATAATACACAAATACTTACAAGAGAGAATCCAAAAAATGTTGCGGGAAGATCATTCCAGTTGGTGACGATTAGATTCAAAATCCATTAAATAGTTATTGGCTGCTGCATAAGGATCATTCATTTCATTCCATTGTTTCCAATACGCTTTTGTTTTAAGTAATTTAAGAATTCATGAAAAAACTATCGAGGCATAAAATTTCATTCTTCTAGTTTTTTTTTTTTTTGTTATTTAGAATAATTGTTTTAGATATTACATTTCAGGAGTTCTTTTTGAATAAAAGTTTAATTGAAATGGGTTTTTTTCTGGGAATCTTGTATAATATTTCATGATCTTGAAAAAAAAATCCCAATGAAGAATTAATAAACGCAAAAGGGACAAATAAGCCAAGTCCAACCAAAAATATATCGAAATAAAATATTTAAATTTAAAAATTAATAAATAATTATATATATGCTATGTTAGAATTATCCAAATTAAATTCTGCACTGCAAAACAAATGCAGTGTACACAACAAAAGGTAAAGTACAAAAAATACTGAATACTGAGTAATAAATATATATATATTGATATAAGGAAACAAATATCAGTTAGAAATGCTAGCTAAAGTGTTTGAGTGGTAAACGAAAAGTTTTGAAGAAATATAAATCCAAAGCATTTGTAGATAAAGGGAAATGAGTATAAATACAGAACTTCCTAGCAGAAATCCAGAAATAAAAAGAATCCGTTATAAGAAAAAAATCCATTCTATGACAGTGTAGCAATAAATAAACATAGGGAAGATATTTAGTACGTGATGTAATGATATAATTTCAATCCCATGTTATTATCCTATCCAATTCTTATGTCCGGAGGTGATAAACATCGTGTACGAGTACTCCGTGAATCTTTCCGCAAATCGGCATAGTATGCTACTAAATACTAATACCTTATCTGAAACTAACTGATGGTATGCTTTTTCGAATGTTTGTAAAAAATATATCTATAAAGATCTTGATATTTTAAATTTGAAATTGTTCAAGTTTCAACTTTTTAAACAATTAATTTGTGATTCTCATAATATGAATAGCTTTAATAAAAATAAAAAGTTAGAAAGGTAAAAGTTTACAAATTTACTAAAACGATAAGCTTAAGTTTATTTTTTTAAAAATGAGAGTCTTAACAAAACAGAGTAAATAGTAAGAAGTTGGTACAAATGCAATGGGAAATCGAAATTATATTAACATTCATAATATATTTTAATTTTTAAAGAAAATTTGATTTTGACAGTGGCTTAGTTTTTAATCGTACTGTTTCCAGGGCTTCGCCGTTTTCCAGTTTCTATTTCTATACTTCTAATTGAAAAATATGTGTTCACATTTTTACTTCAATTATTTTTCTATTTTTAGTTTTTAATATATTTCATAATTCATATAATAGCTTTAATAGAATCTACTAATCAGTTTTTCTTAGTTTCAGAATTCAATGAAAAATTCAGTAAACCAGTACTGAATCCAGTCACTGATATGCTATATAATAATTAGTTCAAATAAGTTAATCTATTTATTAAAATTAATAAATTAGCTAATAATTAAATTATAAAAATATTAAAATACTTTACCGACATAAATAACAAGTAATTATATAAATTTTTAGATATTTAGTACATAAAAAAGTGAATGAAATCAGGGGATGTGGTTTTCCCAAAATTTTCCGCATATTCTCTAATAAATTGTTATCTCCCCATCGTCCGCAAAAAATTATGGATCTTGAATCATTCAGAAAACGAACGCCTTACATAGCATTAGCGTACAATATTTACAAAATATTAACCTTTGACGTGGATTTAACATTCTTACCTAATCTGTCGTGTCATCCTTTCGAATTTTTTGGAAATTAATTTCTAGCATGCTGTAAATTGTACTCGAAAATCGAATTTGTGTTTTAGATGTATTTTCCCATCTCATTGAAACCAATTTTGACATAAATCTACTCACAAAATCACATATCAAATTTGATATGCTTAATTTAGTGAATAATCGTAACGTGAATTTATCTTTTGAAAGCATGTAGTCAAACGGTCAACATTTTGTTGGATTTGACGCAAAATCTGATAGTGTATACTATAGATATTAAACCTGTGTACCAAATGCTATCCATCTAGCTCTCTTCGCTTTTTATTTATCGAGTGAGCTCCTATTCGAACAGCCAGCCTCTGCACGAATTTTGTTCAAAGTTTGACAGAAATCTACAAATTTGTTGAAAAGACAATATAGCAAATTTCATCCAGTTAGCTCAATATATCTTTCACACAGACGGGTTAAGTTATCTTTCACATAGACGGGCAGACTGACAGACATTTTCCGAAAAGGTGTTTTTCGAACTCAAGGAGGTCTAAAAACTGATGATTCATCAATCTCTCTAGTTCGAATTTTTCGACGATTACAATATACATTTATGGTATCTTTCTCTGCTCTCTTACTTTGTACACGATAAAGTCAAAAAGTTGATTATGAAACTCCTTACTTACAATAAAAAACAAACAAATGATGCAAATATAAAAATCAATAAAACGCCATATCCAAATTATTTTGCCTCAATATAAATCAGAAAATCTGAGAGATTCTTATCCTCTTTATTCCTAATATAACCAATGCATTCAGGGCAACAAATGGTAAATATCACAAATATATCTTTATTTTTATCAAACAAATCACGTTCAGCTACCACCTCATCGAACAATAAAGAAAAATTTAAGATATCCCAACAATCTTTTGTGATTTTTTTATCATCGCAAAGTAAGATATATTCGAGATACTTCGGTTTTTCCCATCTAAGAAGCAATTGAAAACCCGCAAAGCATTGAAAATGCCCTCTCGGAAAAACTTATTTCAAGAAAAATGTCGCCGCCAAATCCTCCATCGAACAAATTCGAGTTGTTAAATGGAGCCAAACAATCCTCTGCATTGCATAAAGAAAAGTGGGAAGTCATCTTACTTTTAAGCGTGGAATAAAAAGAGCCGAATTTTCGCGTTGATGCCATAAACGAGATGTCAAGATTAAAATGGGGGTTTTCCATGAACTTCGAAAAAGTATGACGGTCATAGCACCGTCTTGAATATAAAGTAGCTTCGATGAAAAAGTGAAACGATGTGTATTAAATGTTTCCTTTTAGCTAATAATCTTTACCATAAAACCTTAAGATTTAGATATGAGTAATACCAGGCTATATGCTCAGATTTGAAAATGGGAACAAAAAAATGAGATGGAGGTTGAAAACATTTTTAACTTTCAATTATTTTTTTTATGAAAAGTCATCAAACTAGATTATTATTTAGTGATTTTTGAACCCAGTTATTATTATTTCTTTACTTATTTTTTTTCTCGGATACTTTTTTATTAATGTTGCCATATTTTAAAACTGGGGGAGTGGTGTTTCCAAAATTTTCTTGCAAAATCTCTAATAAAGATATTAGGCCAGAGAACGACTTGCATGGGATTGGTGAACAATAATTAAGCTTTGGCGAGAATTTAGCATTTTTACCGAATCTATCGTGTCTTCCTTAAAGAATTATTTGGCGATTAAGCGCTGGCATGTGATTAATAACAACCGAAAATCAAATTTGCAGTTTAAAACTGTTTTTACCAATTTATTGAAACAAAAATTTGTGGAAAAGCTAAACTTGTAGTCACAAAATCCCATACCAAATTTAATAAATATATAATTCATGAAGGTTTTGAGCTGTCTCTTTTATATTCTTTTGAAACTATAGGCCAACAGAGGTCAACCAACCCCTCATTGGATTTGGCTCAAAATTTCCTAGATGTCTACATTATAGATATTTTTAAATGTGTGTGCCAAATTTTACCCAACTAGCTCTCTTCATTTTGTGGTTATGTTAATTTATTTTTGAACAGCTGAACAGACTTCCTCTGCCTTTTGCTCATAAATGTGATAGTAATCTACAAATTTGGTGCAAAGGCCATATACCAGATTTCATTCATCTAGTTCAAAGCGTGCTTGAGTTATCTTTGTAGCAGACAAACAGACGGACGGACATATTACAAAAATATGTTTTTCGAACTCAGGGAGGTCTAAAACGTGGAGATTCGTCAAAGTCCCGAGTTAAAATTTTTTGACGATTACAATACTTTCTCTATATTACGTTACGTTTAAGAAAATAAAACCTGCCTTAAATTAGAAGAATTTTATTAGTGTTAATTTCTTCTCTTTGTATCCAATATAAATTAATGAGAATGCATAAATTATTTATTTCGCACATTTATATCGTACGAAAAAGTATATTTTTGCAGTTGTAATAATATTTTATCTAGAATATTATTAAATTCATAGTCGAGGGCTCATGATAGAAGGGAAATGAGGGGAAAAAAAGAAAATAAACCCCCATCCCTCACGAATAATCCATTGCTAATGTGCTCATTAATTAATATTGAGTATTAGTAATTAGTATTGCTCATTAATTAGTATTAAAATATTACTTTGCTTAGTTATCATAATCCAAAATTAACCAGAATAATAGATTAGTATTAAAGGCCCCTTTCAACTCTTTCTGCCATCAACTGTTAAAATTAATCGAAACTATTACTTTTACCAAAATTTCTTGTGTGTCCATTCTTGTTTGAGGAGAAGATATAAAGATGAGCTAGTATAGAGAGGTTAAAGCTTTTTCTTTCTAAAGCAAATTAGGAAATTCAATGTGTGTATGAAGAATCGATCTCATTAATGTCTTTCTTCATGTTACTTGTAATTTACAGCATACATAACACCCAAAACTCTTTATTATTTTGTATCTATATGAATATATTAAGCTGTAAGACTAAATCACAGCGTTTTTTTTAATAATTATAAATTGCTTTCACAGTGTCACAAAAATTTGATGGCAATTGGTTTTGGGATACGAAATTCCAGAAATTTCTTACATTGTTCCTTGAACGATGGACCAAATCAGAGGGTATATGAGGAGAATGAAGAATCAATGATTAAATTGCTGTAAAGTCTGAAATGTCTAATGCCATTATTGAAATTTTCCTCCTTAATTAAAACCTATATTAAATACAATTATTGGGGTCTGAAACGTTTATCCATTAAATTATTGAGAACCTTGAATCAAAAGAATAAGATGACATCATTAAGCTGTAATCTTAAACAGAACTATTCAAGAAAAATGTTAGACCTTATGCATTTTAACAAAAATATATTCTCCAATTCCACACACACAAAAAATACAAATGCGAATTACTTTCCCTTTTGAGAAATGGACCAGGAAAGCAACCTAATCCATGTATATACTATCTCGAATATTAAATATTATTTCCTGGAGAAACTACTCTCATAGCAAGGAAATGAGATTTACAAATATTTTTAATGCATGTTCTGTCAATGGCGCCTATCCTTGGTGATCAGAAAAATAAGAAAAATGAGAATGACAAAAATTCAAAGCATTGTCGATATCTTTTTTAGGAATCGAGATCCGCTAACTCTTATTCTACCTAGGTGTCACTTAGGGGCTTCTGATTGCTTTGACTAACAAAAAATACTTCAATTTTTCTTAATTATGATATTTATCTCCTGGACTTGGCATTATTTCTCACTACTGAGATATTCTTTCCCAATACCTTGAATGTAAGAGCTTATCTGACAATAATTCATTCGTAATGAATGAAAATTATATTTGTATTCTACTGTAGTATTTATGTATTTGAGAATCGCCACTTATTTTTCAGGAAAAAATTATTCAATTTTTGTCTTGGTTTTCAACAGATCTACTTCTCGAAGTAATAACATCTCTAGTATTAAATTTGAATCTCGAAATGATTCCAATGGCTAGAAAAAGTTTAAAATATATTCTACTTTTTTCCAGAGATTAAATGAAGAATTGCATGTCACAATAATTAACATTTCAATTTTTCAAAATGAGCTGACAAAATAAGTGTCAATCCAACTTTTTGTAACAACAAGATTTTTCCTTAATCTGAATAAGTTTTTTTCGTTGAATCGGGAAAAAGTTTTAAAAATTCAATTTTATTTTTAATGTAAAATTTAATTTTTTTTAATTTTATAAATTTAAATGGTCATTTCTTCGATGTCTAAAGGAAATATTGGTTTTTCTCATTTCAATAACAAGTGAGCATACGAGATTGTGCGTATGTCATTTTATACCATTACTCAGTAGAAAGAATCACAAATTATATACAACAAGACATTGTAATTCTCATTCTGTATGTAAAAATGTAAATTCATTGACGGACAAAAGTAGAATAATAAATTATTATGAGAATTATATTATTGCTTTAGCAGATATATACAAAGAATCTGAAAAATTTTATAATTGAATACTGTATGATGGATGCAGTTTATCTACTATGATTATAAGAAGCAAATCTTTGTCAGTTAATTTTAAAAAATATCCATTCATTTTATATTAGAAGAATAATTGTAAATAAATATACAGTTTATGGTAAATAAATCTTTGCAACGAATATTGTTTATCAAAATAAATCCTATTTAATATTCTAAAAATAAAAAGATTTTGAAATTTTAAATATTTTAACACAAAACAATTTCTGTCTTAAGATTTTTATAATAATGATACAATGATCTCATACAAAAGGGGATTTGTTCCTATAGAAACTATTGGAATATAAATCATCGAATGCTATTTAGCATGAGAATGGATGTATTTAGATACAAATATTATCAAGATTCTTTTATAGATTCTTCAAAGATTCTTTCATATAGTACATAAAATTAGAATGGTAAAATTCCTTGCTTTTAAATGAGCAGTGTAATTTTATATTAATCTCAACGGAAATGCATTTGAAATATTTAGACTATACTTTAGCCAAAAATAAATCATTCTATAATTTGTTTGAAATTTTATAATATGCCGCGAAATTCCATATACATAAAACAATTAGTAATTTACAAACAATGCTTTGTGGAATTTCAGTATCTGTACTTGAAAATATTTAGGCTTTAACTAAATATTTTCAACACATACAAAGCCCCTCAAATTTATTTCAATGACCGCAAATGGCTCGATTTGGGCTTAGTGGTTTGCTGTGGTTTGGGGAGAAGTACTCTTTTATATTTCTTATAGTTTCGAAGCAATTTTATGTCAGGTTTGTGTGATGGGTGTTAAGGAATACAGATATTGAATTTTAAAGAAATGGTATGAATTCTTTGCCAAGTGTTGCAACTCATTTTTTATCTGAATGTATTTTTATCAAACTAAAATTTTAACTGGAGCTTTAAAATGAATTGTTCTTTAATATCAATAAAGTTGATGATTTTTATTTTATTTTACATTGTAATTTATTAATAACTAGCCGCCTTCGGCGACCAGCCGGTTCGCCAATATTACCGCTCGCTACAATTTTCAATTAAATATTTTAAGTAACTGGTCTCTTAATAGATTCTCAAACAAAACAATTTTAATCTTCAAATTTTGATAGTCATACCAAACTTATACTGTTGTTTAGATCGTTTCGTTCAATTTACTCTATATATTTTGCTAATTTGTTTTAATTTCGGATAAAACGTCAACTTTAATTTAAAGTGAAAATGATGAAATTGCAATTAATATAAAGATATTTTTTAATAAAACCAAGCGTTTTATTTTATTTATCATCTTTATTGCTATTTATTTATTACTATTATTATTGAATATGAGTATTGCAAACAGAATATCTCGGTATTTAAGTCTTATGTGAACTACAAAATATTTTTGATAATTTATGTAATATCTCAAAGAATAATTCAACAAACATTTCTCAGATTTAGCATAAAATTCAGTTTTTAGTTTTGCTTTCAAAAGGATTGAAATGAAATCAATAATAATATTTTGTTCCAGCCTATAAATATATTTCAAAAATTATGAAATCTAAATTTGATGCAGTAAGGTATCATATTCTGAGAAATATTCTGGACACACCAAATTTTAAATAAATGAATGAATGTTTCTATTTTCCACGATCAACTAAGACTTATTTATGAAGTTTCGAATGTTAAAATTCTAGAAAAACTCAACATTTTCATAATCTTAGGCTAATTATTCTTAGAAACCTGCGCGCTGATTGGCGTATTTTTTTTGAAACGATCGATGGAAAATCTAAAATTATCCTTTTTTTTATTGAATAGTGATATTCAAATTTTCATAAATCAGTCAGTTTAAGAGATTGATTTAGTTGAATGGAAATTAACTCTTTTTATTTAAAATATTAGTGTTTCAAGAGCATTTTGTTATTCGTGATTTCGACAGCAGAAGCTTTATGTAAAATCAAAAATTCGTTATTTATTAGAGCATTTATTGAATTAAGTTACATAAAATATAATCATTTTTCTATTTAAACCATTTTAGTAAATCTGTTGTCTTCGTGCGTCAACAAAAATAGAATGCAGACAAACTTATTATGAAACTAAATCTTATTACATTATAGATAATATTATCAAATTTACATCAACTTATTTTCATTCAAAATTCTAGCATTGTTTTTAAACAACAAATTAAAAGTTCCAAAAATATCACTGTTGCCAATCTGAATTTCACAACTATTTACAAAATAAAATTTATAATTATTAAAATAATCGTTTGCTACTTTTAAATAAAATATTTACGATTTATGTCGCAACAGATCTTTGTCTTACGAAAGGTTTACAAATTAGCTGTGTGGCCATGATTTGAATGGATATCTTGTTCATATTAAACAAAACTTGCCTTAAAATAAAACTTATTTATTGGATTAATAATATATAGAGTGTAAAAGATCATAAAATAAATTTTCTTGAATTTATTTTTTAGAAAAAATAATAATTCATATTTGTTTCATTTCCTACAGACACGTGACGAAAATTATATTTTTGCAGATTTCATTTCCAAAAAGATTTAATTTATTTTCAGTTAGAGCTTTAATCAATGTGATGGCAACACTTTGAAAAAAGCTATTTTTTTCTCCTGAATGCGAAACGTGCTTAATCCTCATTTTTATTTTTGACGAAAAAAATTATTGAAAAACATAGTTAAAATATTTATTTAAAAATTCATTAAAAATAGAAATTTAATTTTAAGATTAAAACAGTAGTATCATTTAAAAGATAAATTTTTGATCTTTAACTTCATGTAAAAATCTTTTTTGTGCGGTAATATTTTCGGCAGTTATAGCAGAAACACGTCAAAATTTCGCTTAATTTTTAAATAAATAAAATTCTAATTAAAAATTCGAAAAAATAACCCCCAGGTGCACATTCCCGGCCTCCAAGGTATACACGTGCCAAATTTGGTAGCTGTAGGTTGAATGGTCTGGCCTGTAGAGCGCCAACACACACACACACACACACACACACACACACACACACACACACATTGAGCTTTATTATAAGTATAGATATAGATTATATTTCAAATAAATAACATAAATCGCAGCTTTGCAAAATGCATTTGGAAATTTGAGTGTATAATTGGTGCAAAAGGGATTCAGCATTGTTTCGCATGAAAAATAATATCATTAGAGTGTTAAGAAAATCAGTTAATTAAAATTGTTTTTTAATCTAAATATATATTTCAAAATCGTCGCATTTAATTAACTTATCACAATAAACGGATAAAAAATAAATCTTTTGCGTACATAAAAATAAAATCACTTCTTAAATTTTTAAAAAATATATATTTTATAGTTTTAATATAGATAGAAATTTTAACTAGCAGGAATACTCTCTTCGAAACTTACTCGCATACTCCTTTATTATCTTCAAGTCCTTCGTATATGAGTACTTTGTGATACGCAGCGCTGTGTAGTAAATCGTATATGCATTTTGAACGCCACTCTATCGACCGACTAAAACTAAAATACGATGCAAAACTACGATTGTAGCAGGATCATATTCTAAATTTTATCTAATTAAGTTGCTGCTTTTTTTTAGCTATTGTTCTTAATTGCACGCAAGTGTACAGACCGACAGACACCAAATTCCTCGACAGATTTCATTCAAAATGTAATAAATTTCTAAACATTGATGCATTTGTTATGCATATTAATTATTCACATCTGCTAAAAATGGACGAATTCAGTGCCCCCAAATAATTACATTTTTGAGTTGCGTATGTTGTATTTTTGAGTATATTGAGTACAAAAGGAGAGACCTATAGCGATCAATCCCTCAACGGATATATCTCAAACTGTGACATACTTATTTCTTAGATAATAAATCGGAATACAAAATTTTATACATCTAGCTTTATTTAGTTTCAAGTTATTGTGATTCCTTGTACATTAACAATCAAAACAGATTTTCTTGGAGTATATTTATTTCAAAATTTCACAGAAATGTACTAATATGCTGTAAAGACGACATACTAGTTTTATCTATCAGACTCAAAGTGTTTTAGGATTTTCTTGTTTAAAAATAGATAAGCACACATAATTACAAAATTTATATTTTCGAACTTATGGAAGTTTGAAGCGAAGTTCAATCTGCAGTTTCTCTCTTTTTAATGATTGATTTAATGATTCAAATTTTTAATGATTTTAAGCAAATATCTAGTTCAAATTTTTAATGATTTTAAGCAAATCTCTAGTTCAAATTTTTAATGATTATAATGCTTTCTCTTTGTATACTAAGTATAAAATAAATTTATACAAAGTATATGTATACTTTGTATAAAAGTGATATTAATAGCAATTACTTGAATAAAGGATTATTACAAAATAAAAGTGATACATAACTTTTTCACACATATCATTTTTATGTGAGATTTGAATTACATTATTTCCCTTTGTATAATGGATGTAAAGGAATACAGACTGGAAGGCAAAGACACATTTATGTGTTTTCGATTTGATTTAATTTATATTGTTTAATTCAATTTTTCTGTTAATTTTTATGCACGTCCAAATTCATATATTTACAGAACAGCATCCAAAACTAATCAAAAACCGATATTATACGACGCATCAAGTGTTTCAAATTTTTTTTTAATCAAATGATTCTCCTGGTGCAGTGACGAGTGCTAAATAGTGGGTTCAATGTCTGAGCCAAATAAACTTGATCCAACATTTGACAGCTTGAGTGGCCAAGAATGGAAGGAAGAAATTGCAGTTATTACTGGCGCAGCGGTGGTATTGTCTTGATCCTATTTATTAACTTAAAAAATTGTTGCGTCAAATGTGTATTTTGTGAATATGTTATTGAAATGTGAAAAATATGTTGATTTTTGAATTAACGCTGATAAATTGACCGTGCCATGTGCCCGTACAAATGAAATGCTTGCTTCAATTATTCGATACTTCGACTCGAGTGTAAAAGGCTGGCAATCACCATAACGTCTTCAAACGTGGAAATTCGAAATCTGATATTGAAAGCTCGTAGGTCGATGTTCCACCACACAATACTATAAACGGCCCAACTATACTTGTGGAATTCGTGGTATTGATTTGGACTGTCTTAAAAGGAACTGATAATTAAGGGACTGAACTTATTCAAAGACCATAGAAATAAACAAAAGCAATTGCAAGCAATAGGTTTAATGCCCTTTATTTTCAAGAAACTCGTCTGTGAATAATTTTTTATACATGCATATTTAAAAGAAATTTAATAAAAGATATTGGCTTTTGAGACATTTTGTAAATTCTTTAATTGAATTAAATAATACATAATTCTTAGCGCTTGATTATTAGTATATCTATAGTTCATATTCCACTTATCTGTATTTTCAAGAATGATAGAAAACCTTTCATTCCAACTTATGAAACCGTAAACCGAAGCAGATAACAAACAGCCACCAAAAACCAAAATTTCAAATAAAAACAAATCTGAAAGATAAGAAATGATTAATGCTAAAAAAATTCACCTTATCGACCAAATAACCAATGCAAATCTAGAGAAGAAAAAGTTTTCAAAGGCAAATGCTTCGAGTGAGTAATGGCACGTAATCAGACTGAGAGAAATCGAATTGTTAAAAACCGAGGAGTTCTTCAAGCAAAGCATTCATGGATTAATAGGGCGCATCGAAAACCAATCAATTACACTGAAAGAAGAGATGAGAAAAAAATCTGGAAAATGCTTCTGAATGTAGTGTTTCGATATCGCTTATTTTAAATCTCATTATCAAAAGAAGAAAAAAAGATTTTTTTGTGCTTTAATTTGTTTGTGTTAAGAAAAATGAAAGGAAAAATTATTTTTTGATGGAAATATAATGTACAGAAGCAATGAATTGTGTAGAGAAATAATGAGTTTGTGTACAGGAGTAATGAAAGAGCAATCAAACCGAAATTCAAAATTCAATTTTTCTGCAACAGATCAAAGGAAAAGCAGAAAACAATTAATAGCTTATGGATTATTAAGAAAAAAATTAATCTTAAAAATGAATTAATTGTTTAACAATATAAAAATACTTCGGTTTACACCAGTGTATATTTAATGTAACTTGTCTTTAGAGAATCACTTATTTAAAAGTGAAGGTATCTTTAAAATCAAAGATACTCCTAAAATGATAAACTGCAATATATTTATTCCCAATTAACAACTTTTTGCCACATATATTATTTCCTAGAAAATAACGAAAATGTGACTTATACGGCTGTAATTTTAACCCTCCGATATTTGAAGTTTAATATAGTACCTAGGAGACCAAGCTTTACTCAGCAGTTTTTGTAAAATAGTTGATAAACGTTATACTAAGGCTGGTTTAAAGTTATAAGTGAAATCTAATTGAATTACAAACGCGGGATCCAACAGAATAAAAATGCATGAAAGTGTGTGTATGTGTGTAAAATACAGCTTTTTCAGGAAAGACACCTATATAGATAAATTTAAAAAGCAAAACCTTATCTAAATAAAAAAAATTTGATCCTAATCGTTAGAGCTGTTTCCCAGATACACGAAATAAATTTTTATACATCCAAGAATTGTATATTAAAAATTATAAGATTATAGAAATAGCATATAAGCGTACATAACAAATATAACCAAGTACGCAGCGTCAATTTAAAATTCAAATCGTAAGCAAAAGAGAAGAAAATTTAACAAAAGAATATAGTAATATACATTTAATAAGGCTTGTTTTATGACTGTGATGACATATGAACTAAACTTTATTTTGAAATAAAAAAATTAAGGAGGAAAATTTTATTAAAAGTTTGATTTTTGCTAGCTTTTAAATATTTATTGAACTTAAATATGTCTTTTATTTCCAAGTAAATCAATTGAAATAGTTTTAAAAATTATGCAACTGATCAATCCATTTGAAGCCTTAATAACTCAACCATATATATACCGAGATGTCGATAATAGAATGAACGAGAATGTAATCAATTTCTATCATTTGAAACCGCAAAAAAATTCCAAACAAGCTTTCAATCTATATTTCATTAATTTGAAAGTAAAATTTTGGTCCTCGCCAAGTCCTTTAAAATAATTTGAAAACTCTATTTGCATTTCAAATTATCATGAAAGCTACCAACTGCATCAATTCACCTTCTTCAGCAAGCATTAACTCTGAATCTCAAACTGTTACTCCTATGAGAAACAATAATTCTTTTGAATCTGAAGCTCACTTGAGCACTTTTAATGGCTTGTATAAAGAAATGAATGAATCATTCGAAGATATATCTTAAGACTAATAAAAGTCTGTTATAGTAGGTTCTAATTCTTCGAATCAGAAGAAAATAAAAATCATCATAGCTGCAAAACACAAACGAAGATCTCAGTATAAAGCTATTTGGTGAATTTTAATTATTCAGTTAAATCTGTTATTCAGTTAAGTCTTCCTCGCATTATACCATCTCGCTTTTTATTAATTGTTGTTTTCTTCCATTCACATAATTATGATACGATAATCTTTCCCTATATGTTCCACAACAGTATGTTTTAAGAATTATCTTTTTTACAAAGTCATATTTTTAATCGTAATATTTATTATGGGTAATTCAATGAAGTATTAAAAATTGTTTTGCTTTTCTTTTTCGGAGTGGGTGGGGGTATTTTAACTAAGTTATATGTTACATAACGAATTATATTCTAACCTCGTCATGTTACTATAAACTCCAATTATCAATTTATTCAATTGCTTTATATTGAAAAAATGTTGATTTTAAATAAAACATAAAATTCTTGATAGCAACAGAACAATATATCGAATAAAATTGTCTTAATGTTGATATTTCGATGTCCTTATTTTGTTAAACTTAATTGAAGCCTATTATCTCCCATAAGCTGTCAGTTTTTTTACAACTGTTACAACTGTTTACAGCTGTCAGTTACTATCAACAACATTAAATTTAGCAAAACGATAAAGTATTTCTATGAAATAACCAACACGTTCTTTTTCCAACATTTCAAAGTGAAGTTAAGCAAATAATCCGATACAAAAAAAGAAAGAACTTTTCTATTTGAAATTTGTTACAATATACCCAAAATACGTCATTTAAGATAAAAATATGAGCCTTCGGACTAATGTTTTAAAGTTTATTTTAAATTCCAGAAAAATCATACAGAACGTTCTTCTATTGGCTTCTGAGAATTCAGGAAAACAAATTCCAATAAATTTCACTTCACCTTCAATTTAAAGTAGTACTCATTTTTATAAGGAACTACCACCAGTCAGGTATTGCTACCCTTCCTTCCTTAGTATTTCTATTCTCCATTACAGTCACCGATTCTTCTACCTGACTTCACCATCAACTCTATTCACATGTAATTATACGGTTCTTATATTGCATTATCATAATAGAATGATTAGCCTGTCATGTTGTAATCCCTGTTTGCCATCACTAAAGGTCAACATAATTCCTGAAGCGAGCAGTTATCCATGTTTCTTTTCTTCCATGAAAAGTTTCAGCTTCTTAGCTTATGGGGCTATACATCAGACCTCCAGACTCAGAGACTCATCTCAACATTTTCTGCTGATTATTATAAGCTCATGGTCTGATTTATCGACGCTATTGCAGCGTAATTGTTCTACTACGTCGAAAGAGGCATTTCGTTTCAGCCATGGTCGAAAGATTTACCTCCTGTGTTCGATGGTAGGATGACAAAGGAAGAAGAGTAACGTGAGATGATAGAACGATTCTGACCGTCCGGTCTTGGGAGACTGACCAAAAGGAAAGTGAAATGAACCACTTTGTGGAAGGTTACGATTGGGTTCAGAAAGAAAATATTTATGCCTTTTTCTTAGATGTAGGTAATATATAGCAATAGCAATCTATTGAATGCTGCCATCATAGTTTCTTTACCTTTGTATTTCCTGAAGAATATTTTATCTTTATAGAGAATGTGAAGACATTTAAATGATGACGACTATTGTTTGAAAGGGCATTTTTATATTTGATACTTAATGCAGAGGTTTCAAATGCTATTTTCCGATTAATGGATTTATTGCCTGTTGCTGCAGGAAGTAAGCTTAATTTGTTATAAAAGGCTGATTCTCGGAAGCTATTTTTTCTAGTAAGTGATCGAAAAGCTATATAAAAATTCTATAAACAAAATTAAATAACTATTAAATAAGAGATAATATTTTAACCCTTATTCAAAATAAAAGATCCATCTACAAGTACTTTTTTTTAGGTACCAACTGGGTTAATACTTTCACAAATAAAATCATAGTGATTTCCTGCAAACATTTTCTTGAACCTGAAACAATTTTTTGATATATTCTATATCCATTTAATAATATCATTATCCTGCATTAATGCCAAAATCTATTTAAAAAATTAAAATTTACATCTTAAATAATTCCTAACAAATTTAGGATTAAGCTTAATATACATTCAATAAGATTTCTCAGACAGAAATATAGAATTGATATTTTATAATCATCAAAATATCATTAATACATTTTCCTATAAAATCTAAACCAAAACAAAGTTGGTCAATAAAGCCAGTTGTGACATTATACAAGGCATATATTTGATTGATACAAGCACATTTCGAACATATTAACATTGCTGTGAAAGCGAAGATGGCAATGACTAACAGGATTAACAATATGTTCTATTAAATGAATAAATAGAACGCGGCTGAAAGAGGAAAAGTGTATTTGTCTGAGACTGCAGATTATTTTATTGATTGTGACAGCAATTCATTATTTGGATACCATTTCCTTTACCGGGGTTATGAAAACTGTACGCTTATTCCAATATAAAATGGAATACTAAACTAAATACAAATTTATGTCCAAGATGTTTTAAAAAAATAGGTTTCGTTTTAAGAATTTTAGCCAATGTTTTTTACTTTTACCGTTGCATGGCCAGGTGACTAACTATAGTAATTTCTTTAAAATGTTCTCTTTTTAAAAAGACTCTTTCTTTGTTAACCTTACAAAAATGTCGTATAATTTAAAATGCAAGTGATACTTTTAACTAATTTACAAACGTATACATCACATATTTTTAAAAAAGAACATCCAATGAGGCATTGATTATAAATATGAAGGAAAGTCATTTTTATACTACATGACTATCATCTAAAAGAAAAAAAAAACCATTTTGAAAATTCACACAAAATGCACTTATTAATTAATTAATGACATATATTTTGATAAACTGCTGCAATATTAAGAAGGTAAATTACAATAAAGAAACTTGCGAACGAAGAATGAAAATAATGATTTTCAAATGCTGTTACAAGTATAATTGTCATGACAAGTAATCTTATACTAGTGAAACTCTTCAAAATTAGAAAACTCTTTTTTATCTTTTAAGTATTTCGTTTCTATTTATACTTTCCCATCTTGAAGCACCATATATTATATTTCATTCGAATTGTGCTTTTTGATAGAAAAATGTATAGTATAAAGTTTATTGGTTTAAGTTTTTTTTAATTGGATATTTTAGTTTGGTTTTTATGTTTGTATCCGAAAATATAAATGTTTAAAAGGTGGTGAGGAAGTGAAAATTTTAACGCCGCTTTTTGGCCTTTAAAAAAAGATATTAACCACAAAAAATTGTTAAATAAAAATTGTGCACATTATAAAGATAGCACTGTAAAATAAGCAATAAAGCGTAATTATCAATTTATTAAAGGAGAAAACTGTTAAAAAAAAAAAGCAGAAATGTGAAGAAATGCATTTCAGTAAATGCGAAATTTTTGAAATTCTGCTTAAGTATGCACTTTATAGAAAGCAATAACTGCTAAGTTTGAGATCAATATCTGCATTCTTTTTCGAAAAAGGCTTATAAACAATTTTTTATCAGTAGAAATCTTTGAAAATGAAAGAAAGATTATATTCTAAAAGAATTGTCCTGCTATTTCAAATAATATCTTAGTTCAAAAAGACAATCCAGATATTTATTTAAAATTTTACCTGTTACTTTTCTCCATATACCATGTACTTAAGTGGAATTTCAATGATTTCTCACGTTTTTTTTTAATGAGCTATATTCTTCCAAATTTTCAAATTCTTTAAATTTATCTCTGACCTCATTACGCTTTATAGGTTATTTTATACATCTTTATAATGTATACAATTTTTTATGTCGCACTTTTTCTTTAAAATTTCTACATTTTTTTTTCTTGTAACATCTTCAAATACAAACTTCAAAATCAATTTTTGGAATTGCTACTATGCATTTTTTCCACATTTCACTTTTTCATAACAATTCGGCTGTACTACTAAGTATTTAACCTGTATTTTCATATTTTTAAAATTTCGGTAGCTGTACTATACACTGATTTCCATATTTTATATAGGTTATTTTTTAAAAATTCCAATACATAAAACCAGATTTAAGCAAACAAAAAATAATGGAAATCCTAATGTTTCCCCAATGTAGATAAAATCCTATTGTTTTATAAGATCAATTTTTATGTAGATTGGTAAATTAAATAAACATCGTAGACTATCATTTCATCAAAATTCAACGAAATGCGTTATTAAATGCTGAAGAAAAATGAAAGATTAAAAATCCTAAAAGTTTTGATAACTTAAATCTGGATCTCTAAACTGACTTAAATTCTGAACACCCAAATAAAAGTTTCAAGAAAATAAAAATAAAGATTAATTTTCAAATTGGGTTTAAAGTCTTCTTAGTTCTTTTTTCCATCCAGAATTGCTAGAAAACAACTTAAGTGCTTAAAAATGAATTGCAAAAAAGTAATGAAAGCTATTTAAGAAGATTATCTTACAAGAATTTCTTTTTCGTCATTTCTAAAGTGGTAATTAGCACAAAAATAGAAAAAGAAACTATATGAATAGCATTGTTGCCAAAAAAGCAAATAAAGTTCTGCATTTGTAAATTGCAAGTATCCCAGCGTCGTCTCAGTGGGTAATTAGCTAGCATACATTCAAAAAATAGAGACTATTACGAGCATATGTTCTTTCCCACAAATTGTAATCATGAAGTTCATAGGGAGTTTCACAAGAAGTTTCAGTTTGGTCCATTACCGTTTGTGCTGCATTTCAATTATTTTATGAAAAATACAGTAAATAATCTTTCTTTCCCAGCAGTTTTATTTCGGAGTTTTATAAAAATCATGTGAGACATGAGATTTGGATTATGTTACACATTTAGTTATGATAGAATAAATGTATCTTATTTATTTTCCAAATTCTAATAAAATAATTCAGAAGATGAAAATAAAATCTTTCTTCCTTTATTTATATAATCAATAACAAAAAAGGATACCTGCTGGGGTTCGATTGATAATTTCTAAATCTTCTAATAGTCTTTAAAAGTTTTTCGCTCAGATAGGCTTAATGGATTGGTTTAGTTGGAAAAAAGCTTCGAATGATGTAATGAATGAAATTTTATGTTGTTTGCAGATCTGAAAAAAAATTAGAAAAATCTACGTTTATATAATTATATCATCCTAAAACCATTATGTAGTAAAATATTCTTGACATTTAAAAATTTTCTATAAAAGAAGCTCCACTCTCCTGCGTCTGTAGGCGACCGAGTTATAAAACTTTAATTTCAGTATTTTATGTGAATCAATGACATCATAGGAATCCCTTCCATTTGATTGGTGGATATCAGTGAAATTGTCTAAATTAGTGAAATAGTCTAAAATCGTTTATTATTTAATTATTGATGTTCGTGACTAGATGCAGTTTTAATCGCAAAAGACGGGGATTTATTTGTGAATATGTTAGGGAAACAAAAATATTTTACTAATTAAGACTTTATCAGAATAAGAAACAATTTAAAAATTTTGTCTTCTTAAATTTGTAAATATTAATAAAAATATGTAAATTTATATATTATTATTATTATTATTTTATGTCATTTAAAGTTTTTTTCGAATTGAAAGTATATTTCTATTTTTTAATAGTTAAAAGATTAACTGTTGGAATGTTCAAAAGAAACTTCTGTACAGTATATTTATTTCTTAAGTTGTCAGATATCTTAATAAGTATTTTTTGCTGTTTATTTTTCCATTTATTAAATTTTAAACTTTATTCGAAAGAAGAAGGAAATGAAGGATTAATACAACATTTGTATTTGAACAGTGTGAGAAATGAGCTTACTAAATATTTTTAAAATTGTTTCATTTATTCTGAACAAACATCCTTACACCTCGTTCTGTAGGAAAAAAAATTATTCCTTCCCAAACTTTAGCCTTATAGGCTGGAAGTACGCTTCCTATACAGTAACATATGTATAGTAGATGTTTTTTATGGGCAACAATTGATCTGCAGATTTGGTGCATTTGAAGGTTAAGAAGTAAATGGCGACTTTTTTTCTTTTTGTTAAAAGAAGTTGTGAGTGAAGAAATTACGCTTCTCCTGTGCAAAAAAAATTTCGAAAAAGAAATAAATTACGAAAATATTTCATACTGAATGCAAAGTTGTTTAATCTTGTCCCCAATCTCATTAAGAGTCTTTTATAGTTCCCTCTCCCCTCCCTTAGGTTTCAAATATTTATAATTCAACACGAGTAACTAGCTGCAACTCTGAGGCAGGTGAAAGTAAAAACATGTCCTTATATATTAAAGATTTTCATTGTAGGGAAAAGCGTTTTGCAGATAACTATGAATGGATGACAGTCAATGAGCCTTGTTTTGGCAACACATTTGGCGAAGTTCGGAGTTTTAATGGCCGGTTTTACGACTTTGGCGACCATATTGATGATTCTCAACTATGCGTGAATTTTGTTAAAATCTCCATTCTGACTCAAGATTTGCATTTCTTGTAGAGCACTCAGTGCTCTGTCTCAGTTATAAAAATAGAAGCGCAAACACGAGTAGAAGTCAAGCAAGTTCATTCATTGTAAGGTTGATATCCAATGGGATTATGTAATAACTATTTACTATTTTGTCTCGATTTCTGAAGGGGCTGTTTTCATATCCACTTTAGCCATGTTTTGCTACCTATTTTCGGGCATTCTTGTGGAATAAAATATCATTACCTGCCATAGAGCCTGTTGGACTTTTCACAGTATATCTAACAGACTTATTTTCCAGAAACATACATCCACACAGAAAATGGGAAATTAATGAAGCGAGAATTTCATATTAATCGAAATTAAATTATCATCAATATGATCAGAAAAAAAATATGAGTATAAAAAAAATCAAACTTTAATATACTATATTTTTGTAACTATTTTAAAAGTGGAATGGAGAATGCTGTAAATAAGTAGCTGAATTCAAGCTGCTGAACTAGAGTTTCTGGATTCAAAATTCGAATCTATCTAAAATTCCTTATGGAATGAGTTTAGTTTATTTACTTCCCATTTTGAAGCATTTCGAAAACTATTTAGGAATGGAACTCCCAATTTTGGATCTTCATCGAATGATGATGATACCTTAGCACTCTCGAAAAACTGTCAAAGTACATTAGCTAAGCATGTCGTTTCTCCTTCGTTCCATTTCTCCTTCAACTCCTGCGATACGAAATGGAGAAGGATTGTTAACTTCCCTTCTAAAGTAGTCCCTATAAAATTTCACTACAGTTAATAATGATGAGATAAATCAATCCAAGGTATGATACGAATTTTGAATTTTTCTATCACCATTTTCATTCTTTTTTTAAGATACATAATGTGAATTCTATGATTTTAATTAACAGAGAACATTCGTAGACCCAATTTATCACCTCAAATGATGTTAAGTATAAAACTAGATAATTAATCTTACTATTTATGCTATTTTATCCGTCAGTACCAAAGTTAAAGTGGAACTTTCGTTTTAGTTATAGTTTTAAGATTTATCATGATAACATTTTCTTTTGCTCACACGCTGATAGAGCAAAATTTCTCTTTCGTTCGATTCAAAGCAAGGTTCTATTTTTTACAGATAACCTCGCATTCAAAATAGCGCTGGTAATTTCCCCAGGTGTTTTACTTACAGTAGGCATCATGTTTTGTTCGCATTCCATATCAATAATTCATGGGATGGGATTCCTACAGACATCCCGGTAATTCTGGGAATTTGCAACTCCTTTTCCCAGACGGAGATTTTTCCGATCTGATGCCAATATCACGCGAAGTAATGTTTAGCGAACAATGTATATGCAGAATTCGCGTGATTTCCGGGACGAATTACATATTCTCTACAGGACATTAGACTGCTATAAAACCTCAGATGCATTTGCTTTAAGCAACAAACGGAGAATGAAGGAGGAAAAAAGGTAAATGGTAGCTATTTTAGAGCTTTAGGGGCCATTCGAGAAGTCGTAACAAATAAATTTATAGATGTAAAATCATCATGTTAATGGTAATTGTCAGAGAAATATTTTTATCCACTTTGGTAACTTGATTTCTCTGCACTTTTCTCTTGATTTCTGATTATATTGATTTTTGAATATACTTAGCAATAGAGCACTACTTTTTTTTTATAGATTAGTGTATGTCTTTGAGTAAATTAGTTTACTTGAGGATTCGCCATGCTAAAAATTCTGATTCCGCGTTTTGTATGTTGTGCTGCGAGGTTCGAATTATTCGAAAATTTAAACATTGCAACAACCGCCCTTGGTCGACAAAGTATTTTGAACTCATCATCAATATAAAAAATAGAAGGAAGCAAATAATATAAAAAATAATTAAATTTAAAAATAATTAAAAATGATTAAGCGCTTTGTTAATTATAGTAGCAGTGGTCATCTCAAATTTGCAAAAATGTTTGCAATTTTTTTAACCCTTTAAAGGGCCATTATTTTCTAGTCATATTATGTTAAAATATTTTTAGGCTTGAAATTAGAATAAGAAAAGAGATTCATTTAGCTTATTAGATAAATTTAATTTGATTACTTAATTAATTTGGTTAATTAATAATTAAGTAACAAATCAAGACACATCATTTTGTCTGAGATAAAGAACTGAAGCATCTATGTTTCTGGATTACTAAAAAAATATGTCAGAACTTATGCCAACCTACATAATTTCATACAAAGATTGATAAATTTGGTGGGAAGCATACTTCCCACGGCCCTAGAAAAGGTTAATAAAGGTGTTATCTATCTATCGTTATATAAAACTGTGAACCTAAGACAAGTGATATAAGTGTTCAGAATTTTATTTTTAGAGTTCCACACTTGGGTACTGTGTGCTTCATAGCATAATATAGAAAACCAGCACTTGTACATTAATTGCAGGCCTTGGTCTACAACAATTATCATGATCTTTGCATGAATCTAGCGTTTTTGTGGTATTTAGTGAGATCATTGACGATTAATACAAAAGTACTAGAAAACTGAATAATATTTTGTAAGCCATTTGTATTCTGACCGATTAAAATCAAAATATAGAATTATAGATGCTTTTACAAGTTCATATATTAAATTTCTGTTATTTGATTCGTTACATATTTAAGTATTGCGTTTTCATGCATGTGAAAGCATAGACCGATATGTAAATCATTGGACAGATTTGCCTCAAACTAACAACAATCTACATTTTAGATGCTAAAACTGTGAACCAAATTTCATAACCTAAGTTAATATATTTTTAAATAGTTGTTATATTTTTGAACCTAAGTAGTTATATTTTTGAATTATAGTGTTTACATTTATACAAAAGCACGGACCAACAGAGGGTTAATCCCTTGTCTTTAATGTTTCCAAACTTTATACAGCTTTATGGTTTAAATGCTAAATGAGTGTAAGCAAATTTTATGCATCTAGCGCAGTATGTTTTATATTTACCATGTTAATTTGCTATTAGCATGTTACGTACAACAGTCTCTATAGACTGTCTTCTCGAAATGGTTTCGTTCAAAACTTGATAGATATATAAAAAATATTACGATTAAAAAAATACGCCGATTAATTTGCAGCCAATTAAAAAAATTGACACAGAATAAAATTGTAGTCATAAAATCACGTACCAAATTTCATTTATTTATATCTTCTCGTTCACGAACTTGTGAAAGTACACCGACAGACGGACAAACCCTTAACGGGTTTGTTTAAAATTTTTTAAGCGTCTAAACTTTAGATGCTTTATCTGTGTGCCAAATGCTATCCATCTAGCTCTATTTGTTTTGTAGTTACCGTATTAACTTATAAACATGTTCAGCTATTTGAATATAAGTTCAAACAGGAAGGCGTAACTCGAAAACAATTTTGCTACGATTTTGGAAAAGGCCATTCCCATTTTCCTGTGAATATATAAATTATGGAACCATATTTGATTTTTGTGAAAAATTCACGAATAACAATGGCAATGTGAAAAGACGGCTTACCATTTCGTAAAACCATGAGTTATTTATCCACAGTTTCTGTTTGTTCTCAATTTAAATGTAGAGAAATTTATTTAATAATGCCTCTCATGGTTACTAGGCATCGATTCTGGGCTCTGATTAACATATCTACGATAAGACAAAATGTATATCCTATATAACGGGATTCATCTATAATCGATTGTTTACTTTCTTGAAGCATTTTATTCTCCTCAAATACACTTTTTTTTAATAATCAATAGTCTTTTAAAGACTTTTGGAAGCCTCAAAAAATATTTTTGTCACAAGAATTGCTTTAATAAACAAATATATTTTCGTCACTCAAGTTAAAATTTGTATCTCATTAAATACTAGCCGCCTTTGGCGACCAGCCGTTTCGCCAGTATTACCTCTCGCTACAATTTTCAATTAAATATTTTAAGTTACTGGTCTCTTAATAGATTCTCAAACAAAACATTTTTAATCTTCAAATTTTGAGTCATACCAAACGTATACTGTTGTTTAGATCGTTTCGATCAATTTACTATATATATTTTGCTAATTTGTTGTCATTTCCGGTAAAACTTCAACTTTAATTAAAAGTGGAAATTATGAAATTGCAATTAATATAAAGATATTTTTTAATAAAACCAAGCGTTTTATTTTATTTATCATCTTTATTGATATTTATTTATTATTATTATTATTGAATATGAGTATTGCAAACAGAATCGCTCGGTATATAAGCCTTATGTGAACTACAAAATATTTTTCATAATTTATGTAATATCTCAAAGAATAATTCAACAAAAATTTCTCAGATTCAGCATAAAATTCAATTTTTCGTTTTGCTTTCAAAAGCATTGAAATGAAATCAATAATAATATTTTTTTCCGGCCTATAAATATATTTCAAAAATTATGAAGTCTAAATTTAATGCAGTAAGGTATCATACTCTGAGAAATATTCTGGATACACCAAATTTTAAATAAATGAATGAATGTTTCTATTTTCCACGATCAACTAAGACTTATTTATGAAGTTTTGAATGTTAAAAATTTAGAAAAACTCAACATTTTTATAATCTTAGGCCAAATAATTTTGAGAAACCGGCGCGCTGATTGGCGTATTTTCTTTGAAACGATCGATGGAAAATCTAAAATTATCCTTTTTTTATTGAATAGTGATATTCAAATTTTCATAAACTGATTTATTGGATTAATAATATAGAGTGTAAAAGATCATAAAATAATTTTTCTTGAATTTATTTTTTAGAACAAATAATATTTCATATTTGTTTCATTTCCTACAGACACGTGCCGAAAATTATATTTTTGCAGATTTCATTTCCAAAAAGATTTAATTTATTTTTAATTGGAGCTTTAATCAATGGATGGCAACACTTTGAAAAAGGCTAATTTTTTCCCATGAAGGCGAAACGTGCTCGTGCAGCTTAAATTTTATTTTTATTTTGTACGAAAAAAATTGTTGAAAAATATAGTTAAAATATTTATTCAAAAATTCACTAAAAATAGAAATTTAAGCTTAAGGTTAAAACATTGGTATCATTTAAAAGATAAATTTTTTATCTTTAACTTCATGTAAAAATCTTTTTTGTGCGGTAATATTTTCGGAAGTTATAGCAGAAACACGCCAAAATTTTGCTTAATTTTTAAATAAATAAAATTCTAATTAAATTTCGAAAAAATAACCCCCAAGTGCACATTACCGTCCACCAAGGTATACACGTGCCAAATTTGGTAGCTGTAGGTTGAATGGTCTGGCCTGTAGAGCGCCAACACGCACACACACATTGAGCTTTATTATAAGTATAGTTAAATTTATTTTCATATGACAAAATAAAATAAATTCCCTACAGCTGTTAACTGTTTATAGAAGTTTTAAAAATACTTCATTAATGTTTGACCGTATATACAAAACATATAATTTAAATGAAGCATTCCATACATTCTTTGATCACATTAGAGTACTTCTTATACGAGAAAGTAATAATGATTAAAGTATTTTTTTCTTCAAAGGCAATAGTTCCTTTGGAATTCATAAGAAGAATTTCACGTAATAATTTAATCAATTATAATGTAAGTCTTGTTATAACCTAAAAATAAACCCGCTATTTAAATTAAAAAATCTAATTGAATAAACTTATTACTACCTAACCTAATTAAATAAAAATGAAACTACTATTCCTAAAGATAATTTTTTCAGGCTCTAATCAGGTAATCATTTCTAAAGAGGAGAAATTATCTACTAGCTGCTTTTAAGAAAAATTTAATAAAAAAGATAAAATAAGTTTAACGAATCATTTTTTTTTTTACTGAATAACTCAGCTAATAGTGTAAAATGCATTTTAGATACATAAAGCAGCAATTTCAATAGCATTTTATAGAGTTATAAAAATATTTGTCTTAAATGCATAAATATGTTTATTTTTCAAACAGTTGCTTTTTATATGTTTCAGGCTCATTAAACATGTTAAATAATCCACATTTGAAAGTATGTCTGTCTTTGCCCTCTGTGGTTAAGATAATTAGAAACAGAAAGACCTAAGCAAGTGAAAATGAGTGTATTCTTTAAAACAAAACTGCAGAATACTATAAAATCTTTTGTGAGATACTTACTTAAAGCCATATCTGTTTGATTACACACATGCGAATACAGTAATTCAAAAGCGCAGTTATTTAGGTTGGTAAACTTTTACTATTTTTAGATTTTTTTTTTCTAATTTTGAAACCAGTCTATCAATTCTGTAACTGTTTGTAGATTTGCTCCTTCGTGCATATGTGAATAAGATGAATTAAAAACATGACAAGCTAGGGCAATGAATTTTGGTTTATGGCTTTTATAATAAAATTATAGATGTATATCTAATTTTGTACCATATTCGTTAAGTATTAAACTGTTTATTTATTTATCGTTCCATCTGTGTATGTTAATACTATAAGTCACAAAATACAACTTGTGACTTATAGTACAAAATGCAACTTGTTATACGTTTGGTCTCGAAATTGTAAATTAATATCGCTCTGTTAAAGAGAAGAGACTCAATCTGCATATTAGACTTTCTACAGCACCTAATGACACAAAGCACAAAAACGCACTGTACTGTGAAAGTGTACTGAAAAAAATCATGTCAAAGAGAGGTCTGTTTTTTTTTTCAGCAATAGTAGCCTAGTAGTAAAGCGATAATTATGCCCGTTCCCATAATAGTTCGGTGTACTCTAATTACTTTAATTTGAATTGTTTGAAATAATGATGAGATTATATTGTTTTGGGGTAAGAAGCAGAAATAAAAAAAAGGTATGTCAGCAAAGGAATCTCTATAATTAAGACGAAATCTTCAAACAAAAGCTTTTACACAACACAGCACCAGATCTATTTTTTTTTCAAATAAAAAGGACTTCAAAAAAATTATCGCAGAAAAAAACAGAACGGACAACAAGACAGAACTCGCTTTATTGAATTTCATGGAGTTAAGAATGAAGTAAGAAAAAAATTTACATTTTTTTTCTCTTAAGGTTGATTTATCTTTCTTTATTCCAAAATATTTCTCATTCTAAGGATTGATTTGTTTATTCTGCATTCGGTTGAGAGAGCCAAATGTAGAAGAGCATCATGTTCTTTGACTATAGAATTCTCTGAAACGTGAACTGTACCCACAAGTACTGTTGACTCGAAGCGAAACAGTTTTTACTAGAACTAAAGGATGAAAAAAGTAGTTTATTTTTCTAGGGTTCATAAGAGAACTAGAATTTTTTTTCTTATTCGTTTCTTTTTTGTTCCAATGCCATTTTCTTGCGTTCAGTTTATTATATATGGGAATAGGGATAGACCGTCTACTGATATATAACTGAATTGTGTTTTATGTTTTTGTAGGGCTCTGTCTCGACTTTTCAATAAAACCGAAAGATACAGAAAAAATAAATGTTTTTTTTTAATCTTAAAATATTTTATTGGAAAAATTGAGGAAACGTTTATTTACTCATGGAAAGATATAATATATTGATTTAGAATCAACAAAGCGTATATCCTTGGAAGTTTCTTCAAGAAGAATGTTACATATACTTGTTTGAGTATATATGATTTATATTTAAATCATGATATAGTGTTTTGTGTGGATTAATTGTTATAACTTGCTTATAAAACAGAAAGCTATTTAAATATATATATCGAATTTTTTTCTACAGTTTAAAACACTTTGGATATTCCAAGGCCTACTTGAGTAATTTTTGTCTTTTTTAAGATTAACAATAAATTAATCACAAATCGTTTAAGCATTTTGATACATACCAGTGAATGAAATGAAATGTTTTTGGTAATTTTGGCCGTTAACTTGACACCAACGCTAACGTGCTTAGATTTGAAGCAATATTTGGATATAATTTACACTACATTGCTAAGATGTCGCCAGTATTTGGCGACAACATAGCATTTGGCAGAAAGGAAAGCCCATATTTTAGACTGAAATTTATAAGTATTATTTAATAGATTGACTTCTTACACTCGAAAATTGCTCATGCTTCTAAAAAGTCTGCATTTTATACTTTTTATCATGTAAAATGTATGAGTTTATTTAAAATATACCAAATTTAAATTTTTAAGACTGAATATACTTTAGTGTGCCCTATCATATAACCAATTATATCAAGTCGCCGAATCAAAAGATAGTTATTGAAACAAACAATGCAGTCATCGACAGGATTTGGCAGAATTACAGATTTGATTGTTGATATATTAGCGATAAATTAAAAAAATATCTTTCAAGTGGAAATCTACTTTAGCTCTAATCCCTTGCTAGTGACCCTTTATAAAGCTAACGATGACAAATCAAGAAAAACAAAGAAACAGGATAATAATTATTTCATTGTTTGGGGTTGTTGCAGATAACAATTGTTTAAATGTTATTCTTTACATTATTTTTAAGCTTTTGCAGTAATATTTAATGCAATATTGTTTCAAAACTTTGTTATGTAAAAATTATGTAAAATCTATAAAGTATTAATATGAATAAAGAAGGGTTACAGAAAACATTTGTTCAGTAAGCATTAAAAATGTGTTAAAGGAATAAATAATGAATGCAAAATTTAACAGGTTTTAAAGAACATGGCTAGAATGAAGATTAATGTACGGTCAGCAAAACTGAATTATATTTGAACTATATTCGATAATTTTTATTGCAACATTTGAAGCTATTTGTTACCATTTCTGGTTGATTTTCGGTCAATTTTTGAAGGCTTGACATGATTTTCACATTCTTGGTGTGAAACCTTATATTCATCCTAAATTCATTATTGAGAACTTGATTAAAATTTTTTTAAACATGCTATACTCCTTAAATTTTAATTTTAATAAGAAATTGAAAACAATTGAATTAAGTTATCTGTAACACAATAATTAATCAAGAAACCATTTCTATGACATTTTTATTGGAGTACATTAATTACAAAATATAGATAATTGGCTTAAGTCTAACGTTTTTTACTAAATCTATCGTGCGAGTGAGTATTTTGGACACTATTTTTCTGATCAAAACAAGAAATTAAGAAATTATAGTTTTTATACGAAATTATAATTGTAGTCATAAGAACACATATTGAATTTGATTGATTTAAATATTTGCGTTTACGTGTTCTTTGTTTTAATGTATGCGAAAATGCAGATGAACAGACGGTAAAACCTTTGACAGATTTGGTTCAAAATTTGATAAAAATTTACATTTTTGATACTAAACTTGTGTGATAAGATAACGCGTTCACTTGAACAGTCAGAAATGCAGATTTCTTTTTAATGAATTTCGTTCAAAATATGATAGAAATCATCAAATTTGGTGTAAATTAAAAATACCAAATTTCATTCAACTACCTCAAAGCGGTTTTGACTTGTCTTCATAGATAGAGACACAAATGGGCGGGAAGACAGACATAACGTCAACAACACATTTTCGATCTCAGGAAAGTTTGAAATATGCAAATTCGCCAGAATCTCAAATTCGAATGTTTTGACAATTACAGTACTTTTTCTATACTTCATACATTAAAAAGCAAAAGTATATCTTTTGCAATTACTCAAATTATTTCAATTCAAAGAAATAAATTAATTACAAAAGCACAGAGTAAATGAAAATAACCGAACTAAATAAAAGAAATATTTGTAATTTACTATATATTATAAATATTTTCGTTTGAAGTAAGCAGGAAAATGAAAAAACATGATTCAGTTCCAGTATAAAAAATAACGCAGTAAACAAAAATAATTGAAATTAAAGTAACTGTATCTGTATAAGTGAACAGATATTTTCGTTTTGAAAAAAAGGAGAAAAAAAATAGAACAGATTTCATAATAATAAAGAAAGTCAAAACTTTTTTCCTCCTTAACCCTGTTATCTTCTTAATGTCGAATTAAATTCTCCACTTTTTACTAAAATATGTGTGAACTTTTCTCTTCTGAATTTTAATTTATTTAATATTTTCTTTAGAAAAACATGTCAAATAAGCTCTTTAGGCCAAAAAATTTTAGAAAAACGTCTTCTCAGCCCATTATTATTCAAGATACTCAGCATATTACTCAAATAACGTTGAAGAACAAATATAAAGAAAGCATTTAAAAGGCTAAATTTATGATTACGCTATCGTATACTTTTATGCCTTTAAGCTGAGTAAAAAATTGTTTTCGAAATTTTCATCTGGAATGTAATTACTTTTTACCTCCGTGTCACAGTTATGGCTGATAAAATTTGACTTAGGTAATCGATTTGGAGCATAATTCATAAAAGCCAAGTTTTAGCGGAATACAACGGAGTCGTCAAATATTTGCTCTGATAAAGTTCTTTTTTCTTCTTGTATGTTAGATATTCTGAGTAGACATTAATTTAAAAACTTCTAGAATATATTAGATAAATATAATGTTCCGGATATTAAATCGATTTCCTTTTTCGCTTAAGGCAAAATTACTCAAACGAATGGTTGTATATTTCAGAAAAAAGTTATTGAAAGTGAAACCTACATTCCAATTAAATAAATTTTCGATTAAAAATATATAAATGTAAATACTTAAATTAAAAAAATAAAATAAATATAGATTAAAAATAGATAGATTAATAAATATATCTGGTATTTATAGGCATTTATTTCAACCTGAAAGAAGGATTATCTTGAATATAACAAAATAACTATTTATATTTCTCAGTAGTACTTCGCAGTAACTGAAATGAAAATGATAGCGCCGCATTTTATTGAAATTAGCGCCATCTTTTAAGATAAGTTTTTTTTAATGAAATATGGTTTTAACATTTGTTTACTTATTTTATGATGATCGCGAGTAAAGAAATGTAGTAATATTACTTTCAACATTTATCTTTGAACATAAAGAAGAAAAAGTTTCAGCTGGGCAATAAATTTTACAAAATAAAATTCTTCGATAGCTGTATCAGCTATTTTTTTTTCTTTTATGCTGAGAAAGATGCATAGCAAATTGTTGAATTTCCGATCAATAATTTTTTTAAGCAGTAGTGAAAAGTAAAAGGTATTCGATTTAAAATTTAAACGTGTATTTGAATGAATTACTTTTAATAGAGTCTATTTTTCATATAAGAGTTATAATTAAAAAACAAATATAAGTGAAACTCCTAATTATACCGATTTCTGTAAAAGACACCAAAGACAATCTGTTTCTTCGTGCCAAATAATATTCAAATAAAATTAACACTTTTGGCGTAATAAGATTTTAATTAACTGGGCATTGCTGAACAATCGGGAATAAACCACGATTTTATAGAAATCGAGTATACTTGTTAATTCCTTATGTTATGTGTGGTTTATCGTTGCACATTTCATTATTTTAGAAACATGGAACTGTAGAATTGTTTAGGAGATTTTGCAACACTTATAATTGGTGTGTTTTGAGGTTGGTGTATACCTATATAATTAATTCCAGTTATTTCTGTGTCAGTATCTAATATCAGATATGTTTAGAATCATATATGTTTAAGTAAAGTTTATAGAAAGAGATGGTAATAAAAATAGAAATAAGATATGATGGATAAAATGGAAATATTATAATGTATAGAAATAGAATATAATATAGTGAAAAATGAACTTTTGAAATAAGAGGGATATATTATTTATTGCTATCTTAAATGTAGCATATGAAATCATTGCACTTAACAGATATAATTTCCTAATAGTAGTTATTTGCTTGTATATGATATATACAAAGCAAAAGCACTGTAATAGTCAAAAATTCAACCTCGGAATTTTGACGAGTCTTTATCATTCGGATCTCTCTAAGTTCGGAAAGCAGAATTTTGTCATCTATTTTTCAGTTGATCGGTCTCTCTATAAATGAGAAAAAGGCTTTAAGTTAGGTATTTGAAATTCGGTATGTGGTTTTATCGAAATTTGTACAAAATGTATTTAAAGGAAGTTAAACTGTATTTAGAATTTTTAATTTAGATTCTTAAAATTAAAAATTAAATTTTAGAAATTTAGAATTTTTAAAGGGTAGGTTTATAAAAGGATGAATAAATTTATCAGTGTGTAAATAGTTGGTCGATTCTTTTTTTTTTTGTCGTTTGCATGCATATAAATGTTATGACTTATAATTTATTTAAGTTGTTACATTTTTATTTGATACATTATTTTAGAATTTAAAGTGTAAATACTTATCAAAATTTCAATTAAATCTCCAATGGATTAATTGTTTCGTATTTTTTCGCCCATTTAAATGTGATAGCTCAAAAGCATAATGGCAAATGAATAAACTCAGTATGTTATCTGGCAATTAAAACTGTGGTTCTGCGTCAAATTTTGCTTTCAAGCAGTCACAAAAAAGTATGCAAAATACTTTTCGATTTTCTTTGCTCTTCTACGATGTACAAACTTTCATATGAGGGACTGAAGATAAAAATATGAGCATTCATGACGTTTTCAGCCGTTTATAATTTTATGTGGAAGGAGTAGTGCCATTTAGAGACTACTGAGAAAATTTCTGGTCAACTTGCTAATTTGGAAAATATTGTAATCATGAGTATGAGTACTAAGTTCCAACTTTCTTCAGATGTAATAAAATTTACTGATAAATTATAAAAAATATGTCTATGTTTGATCTTCGCTTTGATACTTAGTAACTCAGTTTCGAACACAGACATGGAGCTCCTTCTATTATTCTGTTCTTTGCTCTCCCTCGGGCTTTTCACTGAGAAAGAACTTAATCAATGCAAATCTGAATCTAGTAAATATTTATTACTTCCTACGATCTAAGACTGCATCGAACTTCATTTTGTTTCTTTCTCATAAATTTTACAAGCCGAAAGGGTGTTGGTTTTATTTAGTCTGTGTGTTCAGCCTTTTTTTTATCAGAATGCAAGCGCACTGTGCAGTAAAATGGTGCAACAGTCCCAAAGAAAGTGCTTAACGACTGAGTAAATCTCGTTTGCCGGAAAGTTTACTGCGCAGAGCTTAGATGGTTACGATATCCGATTATTGAATTGACAGAAGTTTTACGATACTGTTCAAGCAAAAGGTTGCTGACGTTCACGTTTTGTACGATAATAAAGTGGTTTTTATTTGTTTTTGTTTACCTCTTTGCTTACTTGTGTAGTTTGCCACGTCGTTAAAACTTCTGCTTTGTAGTTATATTAAAAATTTATAATCTTGAATGTAAGCACTAGAGTCAGTCAAATTGTGAAGTTTGCAACGAAGCTAACTGAAATGGTTTTAGAAATTTGCGACTAAGTAAAATGGGACGATAAATGCGGGATTTATGGGAAAATGAATATAATTTCAAAATTTTATATGGAATTTTGTTCATATCGATTGTTCTTAAGATTATTGGTATTACTAATTCTTTAAAATATAAGATTCGTGTAAAGAATTTAAAAATTATTAGCAATGTTAAAATTATTAGCAATTATTACCAAGAGTAGCATTTGATATAAAAGACAATGATACTACAAACATATAATATAACTTTTCGAACTCTTTTAGATTATTTATTAATGTACTAAACAATAGCAATTCTTTATTTTAATTAATTTCGTCCTCAGTTCTAGTATTTTTCAACATTATTACCTGATGACGCCACACGAGACGGTTCAAAATATAATCTATCTGATGAGTAAAATAGTCAATGAGTAAATAGTATCAAATGAGTAAAATAGTAAATAATATATATAGAAATCAATGATGGTACAAAAAAGCAGAAAATACTAGCACATGTGATGGACAATTAATTATGAAAGGTGATTGCAAAATTCCCTCTTTACAATGAAAGCAATCATAGTAAATAAACTCGTTACATAATTCCATCTTTACAAACATGAAAGAAATCTAAGTGTTTGAAAATAAAAGTATACTCTCGGAACAGAATTTCCCCTCCAATTAGAAAATTAAAGCAATAATTCCAACATTGTTCATTTCCTTAGTCTTTTCAGATCTATATATAAGTATTTACGATGACATATTCTATTAAATATGATAGCAAAAAATAGGAAACGACTACTCTAACTAAAAAGTTATTTAAAATTTATGTGTTCTTTTATAAATTACAAAAAAAGTTTTTCCATAGTTTATTTTGTTTTTTAGAAGATTTTATTTTTAAGCCCTGAAGAATTCTGTATTATTTCTGAAAAATTCATCCTGTGGACATATAAGGATAAATTCCATCAGGCTGAGTAAAAGATAAAAATATATCTTATTCTATGCAAATACGAAACAACAAAGCACAGAAGAACTCACCCAAGAACAGCACTTGCAGAAAAAATAGTATACATATAGTAAATTGTGATTTAAAAACAAAAAAAAAAGCTCTTAGAGCGCAGAAAAGATCAATACTCCAAAAAGAGGCTCAGCTCAACTAATCTTTATGTTCTACATCTCAAACTTTTACAATCTCCCTGGCAGGGCAAAGAAACTTCTAAAAGCATATCGTATCTTTGCTGCTAATCGATATATATTACCAAAATTCCAGTAGCCACAGAAATTTTCATTTTTGTCGCCAAATGTTTTCCAAAGTTACCGTCAAATGCTAACCTCGCATTCATTCGGCAACTAAAAATATGCTTGTAATGCTTTCTTCCTTATCATGAAACTAACTGACCAGGGAAGCAATATTACAAAATTCGTAACAGTATTAGATGCTACAAAAAACTTTTAAAACATTTCTTACAAGATAACGGTAATTCAGTTTAATTAAGTCACGATTTGCCATTTAGGAATTCAATTAAAATTTGAGAAATTATTTTGAATCGTTCCCAAAATTGGGTCAATATTTTGGATTATCCGAAAAGCACTGATATGAAATTACAGGAATCTTTTCTGTTTGGTAAAGCTCCAAATCATCCACTATATTTATTAGACATATATTCCAAGGGAAGTTGCAAATCAAAAGACTTTCTACTAAATACATATTTAATTCAAAGGATGAAACAAAGCTACATTCAAAGTTTTAAAGTTTCGTCGCATATTCAAGACTGTTTGATAAAGCAAAGGACATGTTTACAATATCCTACATCTTGCACATCGTATCGAAGTTTCCTAAACGAAGTGATTGAGATATATTTCAATAGAGTAGTGGAGGAAAGTATGATAGAAATAAAGCAGGGATCTTTGTTCTGAAGAATGCATCGTTGAAGTCGATGAAATAATTAAGCTAGTAAATAAAATTTGAAAAATAAAAATGGGCAATTGGATGATGAATATATTGTTACGGATTTGTACTTCCTCCGTCGGGATTTTTTTTTCTAGATTTGTAGAAATGAACACAGTCCTTCAGTAGAAAAGAACGACGAAGTTTATTAACACAAAGGACACGAATACAAAAACCAGAAATACACAGACGACAAATATTTACAGCAGAGACGAACACAGGGCAGCACACTACAACAAACAGTAGCCCACAAGTTGTAACCGGTAGTAATAATAGCCACAGCATACAAAGCTGCCAGACGGAATTTAGGAGAGGAAATCTTCGTAGCTTCACTCTTACGGTCTCTCTAAACGGCTGCAATTCTCCATGTCTTTTCGCTTTAGCTGTATCTAGCTGCCGACTCACTACTACACGACTGGCTACTCCTCACTCGATGCTGCTTCCACAATAAACGCCAGAACTCGGCACACAGCTCAGTTCAGCAGTAGCTTGGGCTCCAAACAATGTTGGCACTTCACCGGACTAATCCAACTTTTTCACCATTGCTTCGCTCTTCTCTCGACGATTCGTTTTAGGACTTCAACTCCGATTCATTGCAGCTTGAGACTGCCAACCTTTTATAGTTCCCGGCAGACGGGTCGAGAAGGTTCTGGGCATATCTTATGAATCAATAAAATTCTCGAAGTTTCCAGCAATATTTCTTTTGTCACCAAAATCAACAAATTCGTCGCCAATTCGCCAAATAGTCGCCAAGCTCTAAGATCACTGACGCGGCAACCGATCAGCAACTACAGGGCTGTTCGTAAAACGGTCTTTCCAAAGATTCAACTAACCACGCTGGAAGCAACTTTACAGGTTTAACAATATATTTATGTAATATATGTAACAATAAAATTTCCTAAAAATATTTTCTAGTCCGTTATCATAATAATCGTGTTAATGAATATTTTAATAATATGCTAGAAAAATGGTATCTAGATTTTATAAAAATTGATATTTGTCCATCAAAATTCTCAATTAAAATTAATGAAATAAAATACAAATAAATTGAATTCACACGAAAAAAAATTGTTTTCGAGTTCATAGAATTTTATATAAAAAATTCACTAAACATTTGAATTTTTAATAATAATGTTTATATAAATTTATTTTTTAACTATAATCTTTTTATGTACAATTTGTTTGATATTGTATTATTTTTTGCCATAATTTACCATAGTATTTTTTAATCGAAGAAGAAACATTTTTTTTTTTTGTCTCTACTAACAATAAAGATGAGAGTGCATGTTGTGTGTGTGTTTGAGAGAGAGAGAGAGAGTTACAGGTCAAATCGTTTGACCCGCAGCTATCATATTTCGCACATATATAGAGTGGATTGTAGGAATGTGCACTTCGGAACATTTTTTTAAAGAATTACTTAATTAATTTAACTTTTAATTAATTAAAAGTTAAATTAAATATTGCCATTTTTCCTTGATTACATCCGAAAATATCATTGCACAAATGTAAACAATTTCAAAAGTTTAAAATTTTTCTTTATAATGATATTAATTTAATAAAAGTGCAAATTCCTCATAAATTTTAGAAATTTTTAAAAAATATATATTTTTTTTGCCTAATTTCCAACAATAAATTACTTTGTTGTCCTAAAATTCAAATCGTTTTTATTGTTTCATCCACATTTTTTTCCATTGTTGAAAATTAAAAAAGAAATATTTTGTTTAAAATCTGTGTAGTTTACTAGATGAATTGCAAGCGAAATCGCAATACCGAGAAATTCAGAGGAATCATAGAATATAAAATAGATGAATCATACATTTACATTTTCAATTGTGCTATGAAATTATGGAACTTCTTTCCGTTAGAAAGATTTGTGCACATAATAAATAGAACCGAAATAAATAAAAATAAATAAATAATTTGGCTTAATTGTCTGACAATTTGACAGTATCATGAACATGAAATTATATCTAAAGGATATAAACAATATTACCTTCAAAACAGTTGGTCGCAACAGAAATTTCTGCAATAATATTACAAAACGTATATTGATAGAAAGCGCGAACATTATACTGGGTGAGCACACAAGTCAACAAAGGTGGATAATATGTTATATAAAAGCCTGTGTCCTATATCTAGATTTGAACTGAAGACAATATAAGGTCTATGTTACATAATCTTCAAGCCTTGGGTTAGAATCATGACGATAAAGCACAAGGATGCTTCTATAATAATTGTGACGTCTAACTTTATTATAAAGATACATGAAGTTCTCAAATTTTCTTATTTTACGCTCTAGTCATAATAACATTGTAAAAAGACAATCGCTTTGTTTTCAATGCATTAATACTATCGAGTCTTTTCTGAAAATAAGAATAGTGATATCATCAGACAAGAATTATGAGGAAAAGGGACTGCCGTGTTCAGAAAAATGGGGCATTGCAAAGAAAAAGATTTCTCCATAAATCTGGGACTATAATATCGTTTGGCATGTGGGAATAAAAGATTCATCTGACAAACGATTCTGTCACGAGAGCCAACAATCGGTGCTAGCCGGCCGGCCCAGGAAATCCACCAACTGAAAGGGGAATTTTGTTCTTCCCGGCCTTTTCCTGCATTATCTAGATGTTTCTTTTCGCCGGAATTCCTCTGTGTCGAGAAGGTTAAAAAGCTCTCCTGATTTATTGCATTGGGGAAAAAAATGGCACCCCAGACGATGAACACCGTGTGTTTTCTTGCCAGGGCATTTACAAGATGGGGTCAGAAAGGAAGAATCATTGGAATCCAAGATTGTCTGGCAAGGCAATACTTGTTTTGGATTTTCCGTTTAAACTCAAGCTGTCGAGTATAAAGCTTTAAAAGTGACTATAAAAGATATTTTTTCATATATATGTATGTGGCACGTATAATTGTAAAACAAGTATATATTTGTATAAACTTGGTAATTTTTACATAACACAGCGCCATTCTGCGCCCTCGATGCTTATAATACTGAGTTATCTAACCAGTTGGATGAGCACAAATCGAAGGAAAGGAAAAAAGAAAAAAACGACGAACCATACAGGAATCTCCACAGAGAATCTCATTGAAGTCGCATCTTGCACCACTATATTTAATGTTTTAGCAAAGTAGTAATTAAATGAAGGGAGCAAAAATTCCTAAAAACAAATGGTGATAATAAGTTGAACTTACAGAGAAACATTGATATTTTCAAATGAGACCTCTTGACTTTTTGATACCGTTAGCTAAGTGTAAACTATATAGAAATTATTAAGTGAAGCGAAAAAAGAAGAAAATTGAGAAAGGGTAAAAATTGGTAAATGGCATTGTAAGCATCTATAGGATATGTTTAAACAAACATTGTGGAATCAGAAATCCGTGGCTATTGTTTGGATCCTGTGGTTGTGATATCTGTTTTCCTTTGTGAGAGTGTGGTTAGATGGTTCTGTTTTGCCAATCATATCCAACTAGATGCGACATGCGTGATCTTAAAATTGCCCACCTAAAATTCATCGGCTCTTATTTTTTCCAAATATTGTTTTCTGTTTTAAATTTCACCCAATTTTTATAGAGGAAATTACTGCAGTCGTTTTATTTTGCTGGATTACAGCAAATCTTAATTTAGATGAAGATGAATTGGTTGATGAGGTTGTTTCTAGTACAGCAATGCATGTATATGATTTAAAGAAGCATGTCAAAATATTTCTGCTCAAATTGGCAGTTTGGTGGAATTAAAAAATCAATAATAAACTTCATTCAATTAAAAATTATTTAAAATATTAGGACTAATTTAATAAAAGAAGAGACTCTTCTCATATGCACGTGTATTGGTCTTACAACAAACATTAGTATTTATTACTGGAAGAGCAGTATCTTATGTACCATCAATATGATTATCTCTCATCTGTTTTGCATTTTCAGACAAAATGTGCATTGTTCATTTCGCTACGCCTTCATTTCTTTCGGGCATTTCCATGTGTTTTGGATTAAACCACAAGTTCATCTTTTACTGTTTTTAAAATCTAATGAATTTTATATTTTAATTTCATTAATTTTGTTTTTACCACTTTGGCAGTTTTCTTTTCACAATTATTTTAAATATCGTTTATTTCATGATGAATTAATCGTTTTAATTTAAGCAATCAGAAATATGGTATCTCATCTGGAGGAGTATAGCCAACGAATCGCTCTTAATTCAATAAAATAAAACAAAACAAAAATTGCTCAAAACTGTTCTACAATACAAACCACGAAACAGAGCTGCCAAACTTCACGCATAATTATTTATTGAGTAGTAAATGATTACGAAGAAAATAGTACTTGAAATTTTAATCAGATATTTAATCAAAAATCAGGCCATTTTTTTTCGGTATTTCCTCAATAATTTAAAAGTATATTAGTGCCCCAAAATCAAATTTGCATCAAATGCGATATAAAAACAATTTTTCAGTAAGTCATGACTTAACATTCAAAATAATAAGATTTTCAGTGGCACCAATTTTATTTTAACAATTTTTAAAACAATTATCATATTCATTGTAGCTGGATAAACTTCACAATTTCGGTTAATTTTAATTAAGTAAACTTCTTATTACAACTTCGAAGAACAATCTCCCCAAATTCTAAATGTGCCATGCCTGGTATTTCTATGGTCAAAAGCTGACTTGTTGAGCACCAACATATATATCCACACGTATTCTCCTTTATTATTATTAAAGAAGATGAACTGTAGTTTAACTGCTATTGATAAAAAAAAAATTGCTTTGAATTTCATGGTTTTTATGTCATATGAGAAAGCCATTTTTAAACTGAAAGTAATTATCATTATTTATAACATATAAATAAAATATTTAATTAGAATACGATTTATTTAGTTTCTTAATTGCCTACTAAAATAAAGCAAAAAATAAATAAAATAATATTAAACACATTTTTTTATGTATGACTCTAATATGATTTATAACTATTTATTTTTCTTATTATCATAATACGAATTGTTTTGATGTGTTGAAGTGTCATAAACAAATATTTATGTAATATATTCCAGTTTTATGTGTTTCAAAACAAATGGAAGAATCATTATTTCTAGAAACTGATACATATTAAACGAGAATTATTTTTCTATATTTATAACACTTTGTGTGCTTACATTTGATGGTTTTATCGCAATTTATTTTTCATTGCAATATTTCAAATGTATCCTTCAGTTCACATATCAAGTGCACTTCGTTAAATCTGCTTTGATGAAATTAAGCGTATCAAAGAAAATACAAAGAAACAATAAGCTAAAAAAATGCAACTCAGAATTCCTCTTTTTTAACCGAAAAAGCTACTTCGTTAAGGAGATTGATAAATTATACAAGAGTCTCTTCAAAAATGAAGGATTATTTAAAAAAAAGATAATCATGAACTACGTTGGTAGGGGTGGAAAAAGACAAAATTAATAAAACAAATTTTCATTTTTTGACAAGAATGAACAAAAATGACGACAGGAGCCTCCATTTTAATTTTTAAATCACTTCAGTTATTTTCGGAAGAGTGAGCTCTTTTGCATTTTAAATATTTTTTGCATAATTTGTTTTAAAATAATGAGAGAGATTTGAATTAAAGTTAATCAAAGTCTTATAAGAACAGGAATTCATTTGATTAAATCCAAAAATAGCAATAAGAGCAGTTCATTTTTTTTTTCAATTTACGTCGTTCGTATTTTTAATAAAAAAAATACATTTTCTAAATAATTTCAAATCGTTTGCTCATTGGAGGAACGAATCTAAAGAATTTAATTTATTTCTGCTTAAATTACTTTTTTTATTGAATATTGGATTAAAAGTTATCATTTCGTTGCTCATTCAAATGAATGGGTATTATTACATTTGAGTTGTCTCCTAATTTTATTTTTGTAACTTTGTAAAAAATTTATTTCGTTTAAGCAATGGTGTATTGATTTCAGATTCAAAGATAGAATGGAATATTTAATATTTTGTTATGAAGCAAAAATATTATTCTTGTTTTTTTACATTCATAATGATTTACAAAGTATTAAATATTTCTTGAATTTCTTCAAAATTTTGTTTTTAATATTTAATCTATACTTTATTTAATGATATTTTGTATCTCAAACATTTGTTTCATTGCAGGAAATCTTTCTGCAACGCTTAGAGGCGAAGAAATCATTTTTTTATTGCGAATAATGCTAATTGTAGACATCGATATGTTGAATAATATTTCAGATTTAAATAATGTAGAAAATAATTTTACATGTTATCAACATGAACTGGCATCGATTATATATGCATCGTAAAACAATGAATACGATGTACATAGTCAAAAAAATTAGTTAATCATGTCAAATATCAATATCTTAAAATTAATTTCAGAATAAAGTATTTTCAGATATTTAATATAGTATTTTATAAGATATTGAAATAGTATTTTATTCAGAATATAGTATGTTAAGAAATTTCTATACTTTCGATACCTTCGGATTAAAAATACTTTAAACTGTAGTAATTAAGTAAAACTGTTTAATTTGAATTGAATATTAGCTTTATAATTTCTGAATGAGTTAAATTCCAGTATCACAAATTTTATCCATAATTAAATTTAAAAGAAAAACCTAAGTCATTCTATAATTCTATCTTTGAAAGTTTTTAAGTTTCTATAAAAAGGTTTCTTTCTTTTTATTTTTAAAATAGAAAGGCATTTTGATTTCTTCCTTATTTTTAATTCCAATTCATGCAGAATAATTTTAAACTGACATATAATTATAGATCAAAATAGCAGTAAAAATAAATAATCTATCTGTATCAATTTATAAAATCTAATCACATAATATAATCAAACTCTTTCATAGATGAAAGAATGTATCATACATTGTATGATCATATTCAATCTCAATTCTTCGATAGCCTTCATTAATGCAGTCTTTCATTAAAATTGCAGATAAGTCATCGAAAATCCATTAGCAGGATATTCCATCCCTTACAGCTGTTGTTTGATTAAACTGTCAATTAATTGAAAATTAACTTTTTTACCTCTTCCATAAAGGCACATATGTATTCAATCAAAATGCATGCGATCATTCTTAAATTTTTGACAAACTAAATTAATTGCCTGCAGCATTGGAATCAACGAACCTAATGATTTTTCATTAAGTCTGAGGGTTTCATTAATTTGAAATCCAAGGTGTCGTATTCAATTAATAGCTTTACATCGGTGAAATCAGGGGGAAAGTAAGATAATTGATATATTAATGTACACAAATTGATTTCTGCGTTTTGACTAAATATCATTATTAGAATTTGTATTAAACAATTTATCCTATTGAATTGAAAATAGGAAAACATCTTTCAAATCATACAAACTATTTTCTAACTTTGATAAGTTTTAAGGATAGTTGCATTGTATTCTAAATTGCAAATAGAAAAATATCAAAAATATCGAGTGATATTTAATTAATACTGGTAAAAATTAACAGCTCTTATCTGCTAATCAAAGACAAAATATGGCAAACAGACATGGAAAAAAATTAAGCATATCTGTCAAAATGTGGG
The DNA here is from genome assembly GCA_026543865.1 of Argiope aurantia. Taxonomy (NCBI): domain Eukaryota; kingdom Metazoa; phylum Arthropoda; class Arachnida; order Araneae; family Araneidae; genus Argiope; species Argiope aurantia. Next base: position 869,242 of record JAPMOR010084008.1, on the reverse strand, counting down.
AGAAAATGTTAAATATTTTTACAAAATTATAGATTAAATTGTTGTGGCAGGTTTTCTCGTAAATATCAGTTGCAATGCATATAAATAATATAAAATAAATTTTGGTAGCAATTAATTTTGAAATATCTTTTATAGTAACGATTTCATTTATAAAAATCTTTTAAATTGATAAAAATCTTTTAAATTCATCAAATCAATGGAAATGTTTAATTCAATACGTTTATACTGCGCTTCATGACATTATTTAAAGAATGGAACCTAAGAATCAGATCACTGATCTTTGAAACCGTGGTCAGATAGCGAGGACGACACCTCAGAAATCATTGAAGTTCTAATTTTCGCACCACCGCATTTATTTTTCTTACCTCAAAATATGGCGAATAGACATGGAAAAAAACTAAGTATATCTACCAAAATATGAAAGAAACTGGTTATTTCATTTCACCATTTTAGACCAGAATTAATGCATCAAAGGCCAATATATGCAACAGATATTCGATGAAATAAGATTTACGCCCGGTTTAGATATTTTACTTCTAAGATATCATAGGCATCAATTGAAAAATGATACAAGAAATGAGCATGTCTTTGTTGATCTTCCACGAGGAAACGGGGTTTTTAACAAAAAATCTTTCCTGGGAGTCTCAGAGCAATTATTATTGCTTTAATGTTATATCAATGAAAACTTACGTTTTGTAATCTAAATAAATTGCTCCATAAAAAATGCTTATTGCCCCTGATTTAGTCTTTTACTTTCACAAAACATAAAAAAATCTCTATAAGAATCAGGGCTTAAAACGTCAAAGGATTAAAATCCACAAAATAAGATTTAAATTCAGAAAAAATATTATTAAAATCTATTTTGAAGTTAGTTCCGCAAATGAATGCATTGTTATTGAATTGGTTCGCAATTTAACTGATTCCAGGTCTTTGAGTTTGGGGATTTATTACTGGAAAAAAAGTATTCTTCACCCTTTATCCTACTTTCTTCTTTCTACTTTAGATGTTAATACTGTAAAAAAATGTTCAATCTAAACATATTTAATTTTTCCTTAAGGGTAATCATTAATACACTCATCTTAGAGTAGAATTGATAAGCAATTCTGATTTCCATCCAGTTGCATTGTGATATATTCATTATTTCAAATGATCTGGAAATGATAATCGAAAAAAAGATGAAACAGAAAACTTTGAGATTAAAAAAAAACTCCTTCACGAACATTGAATTGCAGAATTATTTTTCAATTACAATATTAACTAGATATAGAACTTAAATATTTGCCATCGTTTTCCCTTATTGATGCAATACTTTGAAAATAACCAAAAACGAAAACATACCTACAAACTCAAAATGAATTGAGGCAAATTTAATTTGAAAGTTTCAGAGCAATTTAATAAACAAAAAAATTCTAAGAAAATTGGCATTTAATTTGTCATTTCGTGGATTCCGTTTCATTTCTTTAATTCAAAATAAAACTATTTGATATTTAAGAGTAAAAATCAATAGTGTCTTGAGTATAGAATTTTCCTAAATTGATGATAAATTATATAAAAACTTCTGCAAATCTTTTTAACAATTTAGTAATATTGCTTAACTAAATGTATTGAAGCTAAAATGTGTGTAAATGTTCATATTTTGACTCTAATTTTGGCTCATCCCTTCTTTTTTTCGAAGGAATAGCCGGTTTTTAGTATTCAAGACCTTGTATCATTTCCAATCAACAGCAATTACATTGTTAATTTTGCATGAATATATATATTTGTAATAATATCTCTTAACCTAATTTAAATCCTAATTAATTTTCTGATTTTTATCTTAATTTAGCACGTATTAACATCATTTTAAAATATTCTCTTATTTCCTGATCCAATTCCCACTTTTTTTATTTAATTCATTCTGTAAGCACTCACTAGAAAACTGATAACTTCAGCATTTTTCCACGCTGCAAGCAAAGGGATAAAAATACCTAATGTTTGCAACATTCTTTTAAAGATACATAAGAATCTCTTTCCTAATGTGTCCAAGAAATCCCTATTAAAATATCTATCAAAACCACTGAAGAGAAAAATATGTCTCTTTAGCTCTTGTGTCAAGATTGACACATCTTTTCTTTTATTATCTTTTGTTTCTTGTGCCTCTAGGAATGAAATAAAAAGAATTTAAATTTCCGAAAGTTCCATCTTTTCGACCATGGACTTTTAAAATATGTTATATAACTACTTTTTGAAATCTATAAGATTTTATTCGATTTTTTAAATATATTTCAAATTTTATCTTTAAATTTTGTATCTTTTATTATTATTTCATTAAGAACTATTTTTAATAATATTTGTTTGATTATCTTTTAAAGATTTAGGAATTCCATCAATATCAGTTTGGTTGAAATTGGAGTTATTTCACCTTGCAACGGCATATTACGTTTTTGTAGCAACCAATATTCGAATTCCTATACCATGGAGTGTCAAAATAAGATTATGTAAAATATGGAAAACACCCGCCACCAATTCCACCGTTTTAACTCCTGAGGGAAAATATATTTTCGTTCTGAATAAAAGGCATCAGGGTATAATTTTCAAGAAGAGAAATAAACCATTTGTTCTAGCAAAAAATAACTGATCACCAGCAACAAGATGCAACATTATCATCAGAAGATTATCCAACTCCAAAGGAAATATATATCTTCATTCTGAATTGCCTTAAAATACAATTCACTGGAATTTTCAAGAGGAGATTAAACACCCTTTCATCTAACTGAAATTAATTGATTACCAACAACAAGATTCCAGATTATCATTAGAAGATTATCAAACTCATGTACGTTTCTAATTCGGATAAACTTTCCAAAGGTTGGATCTCCCACGTACCTACAAAGAAATCAATATCCTGAGGACTGGTAAAACTCTTTTTCCTCACGAAACTTGGATCTTTTCCTTGGGGTTAGTAAGTGGGCGATGCAGCCGGGGAGTCTGGCGGTTACCTTAAATCATCGTTAACAAAGACCTTTTCTGGCCTTTGTGGGGTCACTAATTGCCTAAGGGGAAGATAATTAACTCTGCTTTTGTGCAAAAGCAGTTAGGCAGGCCCTTTGTGAGTCAGAGTAGAACAAATAATTCAATTGTTCCCCGCTTGGAGTTGATGGTCAGTATGGTTAGATGCATCTTGGCGTAGACTAATTTCGTTTCTAAGGTAAAACTTATAATAGTTCTGAAAAAAGGAATATCCATCATGCAATACAAAAGACAGCTATGTTTGTGCATCATACTATCGTTTATCACTTTGAAAAATTCTTTTTATAACTTTTTATGTTTATATAAATATAATTTTTAATGGTAATGAAATTTGTGTATGTCATTATATATAAATTAAACAATGTATTCATACTAATAAGCAGCATAAAACACTAATTATTATAATAAAAACTGCTTTCTTAAATATTAAAATTTATCAAACTTATTAAGCTTTAAAGCAAAAATAATTCATCGAAATTTAAATTTTCTCGAATAACAATTTTAAAACGATGATGAAATCTTGTAGCAAAGTAAGTAATTTGTAATGAAAACTGTTTTCCTAAATTTTTGAATTTATCAAATTTATGAAGCTCTAATGCAAAAACTATTCATCAAAAAATAAATTTTCTTGAATAATAATTTTAAATTGACCATTTAAAAAAAATCTTATTCTAACATTACTGATTTAATTTACCTTAAACCTTTGATGTTTTCGGCAGTCACTAACAAATTTGAAAAAAGATCACTTCAAAATAACTTCATTAATTTATTTATTCCGGAGATGAAATCACTTATGTTATTCGAAATCAGTTATTGTAGAAGCAATTTATTTGTATCGTTCTTTTATCAGTATCTTGTTATTAAATTTCCCATTAATGAAACATTCTAAATGTTACAATAAATTCGATTATTAGGTGTAACCAGTTATTAGTACTAAGAAATTATTCAACCGATTAATTGAATGGGCCAAATATATAAATAGTTATCTATTAGAAAAAACATGACATTTTTTTTAACCATTTTCAGAAACCTTTGGTTTCAATAAAATATAAGATTTTTATCAATAAAAAAATGTATTGCCAATTTCCTATCTCACAAGAAAATATATCACATTGCTGCTTGTAAATATGTAAAATGTGGTGATCGAATATAGTGTTTAGAATGTTTTCTGTTACAAAAGGCAGAAATATTACAGATGATTAGATCTTGATGGTTTAGTGATAAGATCTCGATTTTAAGATTAAAGGGATTAACGTTTCAAACACCATTTTATGAAATTTCTCTATATACGTGGTCTAAAACATGATAAATCTTACGTAAAACTTTCTATTACTGTTTTATCATGGATGTTGGGAGAGGTGTGTGACGAAAAGAGGTTCTTTTCATATATTCAAGCTACAAAATTATGAACAATATTTTTCAAATAGCCTACATAGTGCTTAACGAAACGAGAAAATTAATACGACTAACTATTAATACGATTAAATTAATTTAAAATATCCATTAAACTGTTGAAGAAAAATACATTTTATATCATTCAAATACTGTATTATCCATTTTTGAAATAATTTTAAGGAATCAAGAAAGTAGTTGTGTAAATGGCAAGAAATAGTGAAACCCGGGAAACATATAGAGAATAATTCTTAGGGAAAAAGGCGAAACTTTTGACGAATACGCATCATTGTACCGTAAATTTATTCTAACTGTTAAAAAAATGGATATTTTTTTTAGATTATTATTCTTTATTCCTTTATTCAATGTTTTTACTATTATTTTAAACAAATATTCAATACGAATTAGTTGCCAATATTACACTAGCTTCATACTATTACGAATCTTTAACTATGTTTTGCTTCATACTATAGAGGGTATTTCAGTGAACCGTTTCAGAACTTCTAAGAAGGGTAGGGTACATCCTGACAACTCGAAATCATATAGCAATGTGGGTTCGAAAATGCTTTCCTGAAGCACACAGAAGCACCATAAGGAAAAGAGATCGTAAATGAGAAATCGTTTTAATAATACATGAAAAGAAGCAAAAGGTACATGGATTAAAGTAAGTGTTCGAAGTTTCTTCCACGGGCTACAATGTACGCCTCACATCTCCGACGCATGGACATCCGAACATTCTGGAATACTCCAGGCATACTTCGAATCTCTCCGGCAGCTACTGCGATTCTTGCAACGAGCTCCTCAGAAGTGTCAACAAGGGTGTCAGAAACTAGCGATTTCATATGACCACAGAAATAAAAATCAAGTCATGATAAGTCGGGTCAACGGTGGATCGGACGAGGGGGCTCTCGTGTGTTGACCTGCTAGGTCACCCGGCTTATCCTGTCTTGATTTTTATTTCTGGGGTCATATGAAATCGCTAGTTTATGACACCCCTGTTGACACTGCTAAGGATCTCGTTGCAAGAATCGCAGTAGCTGTCGGAGAGATTCGAAGTATGCCTGGAGTATTCCAGAATGTTCGGATGTCCATGCGTCGGAGATGTGAGGCGTACATTGTAGCCCGTGGAAGAAACTTCGAACACTTACTTTAATCCATGTACCGTTTGCTTCTTTTCATGTATTATTAAAACGATTTCTCATTTACGGTCTCTTTTCCTTATGGTGCTTCTGTGTGCAACACCGCTTCAGGAAAGCATTTCCGACCGCACATTGCCATATGATTTCGAGTTGTCAGGATGTACCCTACCCCTCTTAGAAGTTCTGAAACGGTTCAATGAAGCACTTTGTATAAAAGCAACTTTTGTTACATCGCAGAAGTGAATTTTACAGTCAGTCTTAATAAATGAATGGTTGACATATCATTGTATTTACAATATTAGCCAACATTTTTCTTTCTCATAAATGAAATATACAACGTGAAAATATTGTAATCGTCAAAAAAATTCTAACTCCAGATTTAGATGAATCATCATGTTTCATTGACTCCCTAAAATCGTAAAGTATGTTGTTAGAAAGGCACAATCCGACTCAAAATAATGAATCAATTAATATTAATGTGGAACTTAAAGCCCTTGGTCTTAAAGGATGCAAAGCTACACATTAACACATGCACGCACTAATAATTCTAAAACTGTCAATTATACCATTTGTATAGAACAGCAAAACACATAAATATGAAAATGATTTCAAAAGAAAAAGAATAAGAATCTTATAACTTATGCTAATATATTCCTTTCACCATTTCCATTTTTAATCCGAGGTTCCATGTTTTGCAAAATGGCAATGCTCAAAACTCAGATATGCTTAAAAATACGAAGATTATTGCATTTTCTTACTTCCATTGTCCTTTCTTTTACAATACTAGGAATCGTGGAACTTTAAAAAGGAAAGAATCGTAATCTTTTTCAGTTATTCAAACATTTATTGAACAGCTGAGTAGAATATGTGAAAGGAAAGCAAACACAAAGAGTTTAAATGAGATATGCTCTCTGAAAATTAGATTTCTTCGATTGCATAATACTGTCTTCTAGTGTCTGCAAGGATTACTAAAACTTTCTTCGCCTAATAATAGCGAGAAAGATAAATTGAATTTAGTATTTTTTTTCCTTTTGAAGTGCAATAACAGCTATTACAAGATTTGGAATTACGTGTTGAGGGTTCCAAAATAATCTTCAAGCAATGAGTTGAGATGTCATGAGTAACTACTGTTATTTTTCGTCTGCTGTTTCAGAATTTTTTTGCATTCGTATGAAATTTTGCACGAGTACGTTGTGTTAAATATTTATGATGAATAAGTTATTTCTATTGTTTGATATTTTCGTAAAAAGACAAAGAGAAATAAAATTCATGGGGAATTGAATAGGAAGAAATGAATATTAAAAATCGGAATGAAGGAATGTGCGTAAAAAAAGGCTTTTTGGTGATTGGTTTCATTGATTAAAATAAAAAAAGAAACAATATTTATTTCAGGGGAAAAATGTCTCCCCCCATTTTGTATAGTTTCTAAATATAATCAAAGAAACTTTATACCGGGAATTTGGAAAGCTAAATAAACAGAAATAAGAAGAAGAAAAACTCTTTTAAATTTTTAAATATCATATTAGGGAACTCTAATAATGTAATCGATTATTTTTTTTTTGTTAACGAGATAATTATGTCTATTAGGATTCAAAAATTATTTTATGGACTTCCTGTACTGTATCCAAAACTATACTTAAGTCTGTATGATTTGAGGTCAAAAATTGGACTAATATATTATTTACAAAAAAATAATTAATTTAACAAAAAACATGCTTTTTTGCAAAAATAGTTATATTAGGAAATATATTAGAAAGGAGCTATCTGGAACTAGTCCGTTATACCTTGATTACTCGTGTTTAAATAGATTAATTATATTTCTAAATATATCACATATATCATGTGAAAACAAATTCAGGTATTCATAATTCAAAAATGTTGCGCTTGATTAAATACGATTTCAAGATAATCAAAAACTTATCGATTATCATGAAGTAATCGATAACTATTCTTAGTTACTTACTTACTTGTTTGGTCATAATTATTCTTAGATAGATATTTAACATTTTGGAGCACATTACTGAATTACTACATTATATTTTAATTTTTTAAAGGCAATTCATTTTTCAGGACTTGCAAAGACATTGTCCACTTTGAATCCTAATTTCTTACGTAATTTCAAATCTCTGCAAGTACTAAATTTTATGCACCTTAAAGTGTGCTATTATGATTAAAATTCAATACTAAATAAATTTAGTGATGTTTTATGTAAGTAAAGGAATCTCCATCTTCGTTGGCTATTCAAATTTATATTGATTCAGCAGTTACATGAACAAGATAGACGAAAGCAAATGTTAAGAGATTAAAGATATACGATTTGAAAATTAGGCTAGATCGATTCTGTAACATTCTCTTCGGACGTTTGCGGATATAACAAACTCTGTTCCACTATAAATGGAAAGGAGGAAGGATTTAATATGGTTTTATTTCCTATACAACTAATACAAAATTCGAAATTACCTATCGTACATTGCAAATCTCCAACTAGGGAGTTAATACGTTAAGAATTATTGTTATTTTTCGTCTGCTGCTTTCCAATTTTCTCATCAATATAAATTGAGGCATAAGTGATTTTTCTTTGTAAATTTAAGTTTGGCAAAATTGTTTTTATTTTTTAAGTTGCCTTACATAAAAATAGAGAGAGAAAAATATCTGATGTCTGGGATCAAAATATAAAATATTAGATAAGTAAAAAAAGGACCATGTCTAGGAATATTATTTCATTTGTAATTTTTATTTTTAGTATGAAAAAGAAAAGCGTAAAATATTGATTTAAAAAAAAGATAAGCTTGATTCAGTTAGAGCTTTTATTAATTATGCTTGCAGAAAATCTAAACAAATAATTTGAAAATATTTTTTGTATATTATGCTTTAATAAAATCAAATTTGCTATTTTATAAACCTTGATTAAATAATTGGGTGAAAATGTTTTATGTTATTTTATTATTATAAAACTATTGTATAACATATAACCATTTTATAATGTAAGCCTTACAAATTGTAACTATCATCCACATATAAACCAAGTTTATTCTAAGAAACTCGAGAGGTTTCCTTTTTTAAAAAATTCAATTCTCATTTACTTTAAGTTAACTTAATCTGAAATTTCAGCTCATAAGACGCTTTATATTGATGTTATTATCTGTTTGTTTTTAACAATGGATTCCTCCTTAAAACATTGTTTAAAGGGCTTCATCTAAAATTTAATTCAATAAGTATTTTCACTACTACTAATTCAATAGCAATTTTTTTCATTTACGAATTTTATTGTTCATTATAATCCAAATCTTCGTAATTTCTGGAACTGTTCGCTACTCAAAAAACAAAAAGCTTAAACAAAATTTTTTTAAATGAAAAATTATTATTGTATTCCTATTAATAATATTTCAAAAGTATATTTTGCTTTCTATAAGGTGACCGTTTGACCTAAAGCTACCTGATTTAATGCAAACATTATTCTGTGAATAGAAATGAGGAAAGGAGCAATAATTTTGTTTAAGGATTTCAATTTGAATTTCAGTTAATTAAAAAAATAATTATTATTTTGGCATTTGGTCATTATTAAATTCCGAAAAGTTACTGCGCAAAAATAATTTTTGCTCGACAAATAAAAAAAATTTTTGATGTAATTTGTCTTTTTTTCTGGCACTATAACAAAGAAAATCCTATTAATAACGCATTTTTGGAGAAAATTCTGCATAAAATATAAACATAGTGTTATATTGCAACGCAAAATGGTAAACCTCATTAGTATAACATTTTAAATTGTGCACATAAACTAATGTCTTGATGCACATTATATGCCTAAAATAAACGTTTATTTGCGATTGTTAAAAAGCGCGAATTCTTTCTATCGTATATGAAACAATTTGTAACAGAAATGGACTAAAAAGGCACTGCATGTGAATTGTTGAATCATATGCATTATTTTTTGAATTCGCATGCATTATTTTTGTACTTTGTTCAACCGACTCTATAATATCTTTATGCAAAGGAAACAAAGGCAACTTCTTCCTTGCTATATATGCACTAAATTTATATGAAAAAAAAAATTAAATTATACATAACTGAATAACATTCACTCATCTAAACACACTCTTGTATTTTGACTATATTTATATTCAGAGAAGCTATTGTTGGTGTAGCTCTTTGTTCTATCTGAAAATAAAACGAATTCCTGGAAAATTTCATTACATCTAAGCAGAATTCTAAGGACGAATATAATACTCCATTCTATTTTGTGAAGAAAAAGCGGAAACAATCCTTTTTTAGCAAGAGAATGGCGTGGCACTGAAAGAGGCAAGCTAACACCTTGTCCCCCAATTGTTTTTGACACTTGTTTCGTAATTGAATTAGATGGAACACGCCTTCATCCGTTACAAACAGCGACAACTTCAAACATTTAATTTTGCCCTGTACCAAACGAAATTAGAATGTTTCTTTGATTGGATCTGTCGGTTGTAGTAATTACAAAATGTGGTTCCGAACATTTATTCGTCTATTAAATTTGCAATGTTTTTCATAATTAGAATAATTTTTGAAAATTATATGTACGTTATTTCAGGTTTTTAATACTTTTAATTCTATTAAACTGGATTATATAAATTTTTATCCTAGTAATTTTAATGATCTCTTTATTTCAATGAAAATACATTTTTTGAAAATAAGATGACATAGAAAATATTTTTGTTAAAAGGCAAATTAATATCTTTGTACTATCACCAAAGGACATCTCAACATCTTATGTACTGGCAAGTCACTTTTCTTAGGTGTATTTTTTTAATCTTAATCTAAACCTTCTTAATAGCAATTATATTTTTCAACTAATAAGTTAAAATTAAATGTTTTACAATCTATATAAATCGGTGTATGAAATGCATAGAATCCATTGCATAGAATGAATATTAACTATTTAAGAACTCTTAGTTAATCAATTCGTATTTATCCAAAACTCAAGAAATGATTGTTTTAAGAAAAGAAAATTTTATAACTTTATGACATTTGCTTGCCGTTTTAAAAAATTCAACTGAAGCTTTTTTAAAGTTTATATTTTTTTAAATTTCACTTAAACAAACACATAATAATTAAAAAAATATCAACATTTGATTATCAATCAGTTATTAATAAGATTGTCATCTTTCGGCCTTTGTAAATGTCCTCTGGCTCGTCTCAGCTCAGAAAAACTTCTGATACTTCTATTTTCGTAAATGGTAGTGAGTGAATGGGTATCATCGGTGTGATGCGCTAACATTTCACGCATATTTAAAAACAAATTGCATTATTGATTTTAATATTGATTTTCATGTTAGCCAAAAGAAACCAAAAAGTAATTATATAATATTCTGGCACATGAAGAAATCTGAGGTGATGGTAAATAAATTATTATTAAAATCGGATGCTTTAATTTTGTTCGATAGAAAATGGTTATAGAAATTATACTGAGTATACCTATTTTTTATCAATAAATTTTTATTTATGTCCAAGTTGACACATTATAATTTATACAAACAATTTTAGAATTTAAGCGGAAAATAAATATTTATGAAAAGATTAAAAACTGCATGTTTTATTATCTGCAGTAAGATAAATTTCATCGTTTAATATCTTTAGAAAGGATTATGATACTTTAAATTCGAATTTCTTAATTGAGGATTAAGTGTTTCTGTTTATTTTATTAAAATTCAAGTATGATGCATTTTTATTTCATTTATAGTATTGCTACATAGAGTATATTCCTTAAAAGTGAATTAATTATTAAATAATTCTATATTCTCTTGCAGAGCCTTTTTTAGGAGTATAGATTCATTCTCATTAAAAAAGTATTCATTAATTAATCTAATATATACTGTATTGTATCTACTGTATTTGAAATTATATTTATTGAATAGCAACAAATACGTAGTCTTATTATTTAAATTTCTTCTGATATCTGCAAATGAAGTGCAATTATATTTCTCTTTCGCTAAGATATACAGTTGAGAATTTTTAGTACCAAACGGTATTGAGAACCGACCTCCCTTTTTTGTTAATATTCACATAAAAATAAACAAAAATTAATAACTCCAAATTTACTTGCATTTTTTTATTGAAGCGTATTTTCTTTTTTTTAATTTATTTATAAAATTGGTAGAAAAATTGAAACCACAGTGTGTTTTTGTAAGATTAAAAAACAATTAGCAATCACAAGAAATAAAAACATTTTAAAGACTGAATTTTAATACTTTTTTTTAAATATAATATTTTTACTGGACAATTTTTGATATGATTTTTTGTTTTTTTGCATTCTGAAATCGAAAATTCCGATTAATAAACTGTCCATGATTTAAAACAAATTGTAAGCCTCTTATCATTCATAATTAATTGATAAAAATTCTTTGCAAAAACAGAGAATTAAATACTAAGTATAATTTACGCATCACAATGCATCGCTTAGAATTTATTAAAACAATAATTTTGAAGTAAAAATTATTAAAAAAGAACTATAAAATGGAGCAATTTCAGAAATTATGCTTTAAATAATCGTATTTTAATACCATTTATAAATATATAATTAAATTACATTCGGTATTATTGCTTGCGATGTCAGCCTTGTCCTGTCAGCCATTAATAAGTATCATTTTTTGATATAAAAAATATTATTTCAACAGTAAGAAGTATCCTGATAAATCCCAACAAATGCGTGCAATACATTCCACACTTTTTAAAAGAAATATTTAATTTGATAAGCATAGACTTTTAAATGCTTATTAAGGCGCAAAATCTGGTCACTATTATTCCTTTTTTATCTATTATACTCAAGAAAGCAATGAATGCTGTTTATATAAGGCCATTCCACATCCGAACAAATTAAAATTAAGTATCTGAATGGTCTTTCTGTCATGATGAACGGGTGATTCATTGTCTGTTCTGCGCCATAAAAAATCGCCAAACGAAAGAGGAACAAATTCCTACACGCGACATAAAACAAAAACAAAACCGCCACAAACGTTGCCAAAACACATACGAAAGGAAGATGTTTGCTCATTGCTTAACGACTAAAAAGAAGTTCCAAGTGATCGATAGTTGGATATTGTCCAGTTTGTTGTTCTTTTTTTTTTTTTTTGCTAACTATATTGAGGTTAATAATAAGAAAAAAATATATCTCCATTATGTAAGCACATAACAAAACTGATTAAAATCAAACCTGTTTTATGATAAGAAAACCGATTAGGATATATTGCTCTAGATGGGCATCGACACCATTTTTTTTTTCTTTCATGATTTGGCGTCCAAATTGGCTTTAAAATAGACGTTAGACACAAATCGGGATATCTTGGCGATTTGTTGATATTTCAGCCGAGGAACAATTGCAACATATTCTGGCCATTTTCTCAATATTTACAAACGACCACCATTTCCCGAAGGCCATCAAGGAAACGGCGAGTTTAATGGTCATGAGGATGCCTTATGAAGCTGAATTTAAATTGCTTTCCTTGTATGCATGCATGGCAATTTAGAATTTTTAACACCTGGAAGACATTTCTAAAATTTCCTAGCCGACCATTTTCTTGGAATAGGTAATCCTGTTATGCACGCAATGTATATAATGGAATGCAAGTAAAAATGTTTTATGGTCCTTTGACAATCGTCTGCAATATTGGTGAAATATTTCACCGAATACTTGGTAATATATATTATGCCTCCAGCTCCCATATTTCATTATTTAAATTTATCGTTTGAAATATACAAAGCCCTTAAAAACAAATCATTGAAATATATAAATCACTTAACAGCAGCTTTCAAAATGGAGTGCTACTTCAATAGCAGGCTAAGACTTAAAAATATTTCATATTCCATAAGTTTTATTTTCACTTTAAAGCATTTGTTTTATATTGATTGTTGTGATAACAACCAGTGAATCATAAAATTTTTGTGCACTTATTGGAAAAATAAAAGTTTCCTACAACTCATTTATTACATTTTAAAGAAATTAGGGTTTTAGTACTATTATATAAGCTACAAAACGGGATAAAAGTCCATAAATTGAAAGGCTCCAGTAATAAACTTATCACACTGCATTTTTGTATGCAGGAATCTGTATTAAAAACATAAATTTCTTTTTACATCATGTTTAGTTCAAATCTAAATATTGGGCCCGCACACTTATCTTTACTAATTATAAAAACAAAGATTTTGAGTACGTGTTGATTCACAACAGGACGCAATTTTAGACTTTGAGCTACTGAATTTGGCATATATTTACGTTATAGGGGGAGAATGTGCATCTCGGTACAGTTTTTTTAAGTAACAATTAATTAAAAATGACCAAGTTTTCAATAGTTTTTACTGTAATTTTTGAAAATATCAAAACTTAAAAAAATAACGCCATCTTGAAATTAAAAAAAAAAAACTTTTCAACTAAATGGTTTTTTCTGTATATATATTTTTATTTTTAATCAGTTTATCAAAAAATATTATAATCTATTTTAAAATAGTATATTTCATTGATGTCAAGAAACTCGAATTGTTTTCATTGTTGCTATAAATATTTCATTTTGGATTTTTCTTCTTTACTTGATGATAGAATTTCGAGGATATGGCTTATTTTTCAATGAAGAATAAGTTTCCATTTTATAGATTTTAATAAATGCATCAAACGTTTAGAATAAATTTTTTTGAAACTTTGTTATACTTAAAAATAGTTATACTTAAAAATACTATAATTAAAAATAGTTTCTGCAAGAAATCGTTTATATTAGTTTTAATTATTTCTGTTATAAATTAAAATTGGAATTTTAAATGAGATGATAGAAAAGTGTGGAGAAAATCTATAGCACAATAAAATGAATGGTGTAAACATTTCTGCAATAATATATGTTACATGATTATCAAAATTTCTTGTTTAAAAATACGTTGCTAAAGAAGCCATTCAGAGCAATCTACACAAAATATCTAACACTATGCCGTTCTGTGGCACGACATTATTATCATGCAAAAACTGTCGAACAAATGCCGGTGACACCATATTGATGCCACACAAATATTTATTTATTTTATGATTTTTTTATTTTCTTTTAATGTAATTATTTATTATTAATTAGTATTTACATTCTAAAAATTATTTTAATTAATTATTTATTTATTTATTTTGTGAAAATGAAAATTATGATCTCACAAATGCCTCCAAAAAACGCCAGCGGCAGAAGACCTACCGCTCAAAACAAAAGAATTTCGATTAAACATGCGGGCGGTATAGTGTTAATAAAAAATTTTTTAACAACTATTCATACCAACGAACTGCTGGTCGTCAAATATGCCTGTTTTTCAATAAATGTAATATCTCAGGACTATTGTACAAATCTGAAATATGGAATATCAATAATTTATCAAAATAGAAACATTTCATCCTTTTTTTGGATGATTTTGTTAGATAAGCTATTTTAATTCTTCTTGAAGAAATTCAACCTTTGAAACTATGTTTTAAATTTAGTTATTTTCACATTAATTATTAGATTCAACTTTTAATCTGGTACTTATAACTGTTCAGAAATATAAAAATTGGACGGCACCAATTGTTATTATACCATACTTTAAAATTTTTAACTTTATTTTTAAAATCTATTGTTTCAGAAATCGTACGGTGAGTGTACAGGGAGAGAAGTCCAATATGATGGACATTAGATAATGACGTCTTATTTTGCGCTAAATATAGTTTGATAAAAAAGTTGAAGCTTCCACTAAGAATTTTCAGAAGTCAACAACATATTTGTAGACAGTAAAATGATAGTTAAATAACTGCACAACTCAAAACACCGCTTAAAGCAACTAGAGAATTCGCTTCGAAATCAAACCTCAACTGATTTAATTAATTTTAACCTCTACTTATATAAATTTACCAACAAATCATAGAATAAGTGAGTTCTAACAGAGATATCGCCCTAATTTATGTACTTTCGAGACCTATTTATCACCAAGCCGAGAAGTTATTGGCCTGACTGTTGATCTTTTGTAATTTTTTTAATTAAACTTGGTTTTGGATTCAAGGTGCGTAGTGTCTATGTGTTTTTTTTAATTTTATAGCCATGACCTCAAGTGATTCGAATCCGAATTACTCTTGTTTCATAATGCGACGGACAACAATTCAGACAAAAGGAAAATTTATAAAGATTGCAGTTGTGGAAAGAGGGTGAAAACCGCAAGAGATCGGAGTTATTTTGCAGTATCAAAATTTTTTACAATATCATGTACACTTGTTTTTCATTACTTTTTTTTAAGTGGACTATGTTTTATTTTATTGTTAATATATCATTTTAAAGAAAATATTATATTTATTTGAAATATTATATTTGCGTCAACTTTACGACAATTTGTTGTGAACTAACTCTGCTTAAAGTTGTCTTGGGCAAAATTTTATAGAAAAGTTGCATTGTCTGATAGAGATATCGCCTTAATTCCCGTACTTTCGAGAACCTTTTTTTTATCACGAAGCCGAAACATCATTGGTCGGTCAGTTATTCAGCATTTTTTATGCTATCCATAATATCCATAAAACTCTCTTTCTTACTATCAGATTTACTGAGCAGTGAAACAATGTTACGGATTCGTAACATTATTATTTTTAAAATTACTGAAAAAATTAGAAGATTCTTGAATAGATGACATTTTATCTTATAAAAAGGAACCAATTCAGATTTTAAATCGAAGAAAAACTAATATATATTAAAATCTGAATTATTTCTTTATATTAGATAGATTTATATTTATTATGCAATTAAATAAAAAGTAACATTTTTGTATTTTCGGAGTACAATATAAGATAAAAACTTCATACTAAAGGAGATTATTTTTTATTTAGATATTTAATTCAAATAGAAAACAGATTCGTTTTGTTTGCTTAAAATAAGCTTAAACAAATTTTGAAAAAAAAAGTTTTTTTTCGTCTCTTGAAATGATCTAAACTCGAAAGAAATTCATTTAAAAATAAGATATCAATAGCATGACTTTTTATGCAAAATCTCTGGTAATAGCTTTCAAAAATATCCCCATCTCCCTTGGTGATGAGAGGCCCTGTGATAGATTTTCATTTCACGATAGACTCAATCTTTCCAACGAACGCTTCAGAATTTATTTCTGGAAGAATTTCTTCCAAAAATATTCCAACGTATTACAAAAGAGGCATAAAGAAGAAAATTTCGCTCTTCAGGAGAATCTCTGAAATCTTCTCCCTTTAGAATTCCACGAAAACAAGTCAAAGGAAACCCTGAGGTAAAAAATAAAGTAGTACCGTGCCTTCGAAAAACTTTAAACAATTTTCAGAAGGCGAAATGCTAGAACAAAGGAATAGAAGGAAATACTCGGGAGTATTCTTGTAACACGTGTCTACTCTTCATCGGTAGTCTTCAGATTGCTTGTTATGGATGGTATTTGTAGAAAATTGAGTATAAAAGGCGTCTATCGAGTTTCTAAAGTAGAAAAAGAAGGTTCTTTAAAAAGTCAGAGACAAATGTATCGGAATAACAGTGTCGAAAAAACAACTATTGTAACTTGGAATAAGAATTTTTTTCCGATTGTTTCTGATAGAAACTGGTGAAGTATATATGTTTGAATTCTCTGTGTAGTCACTGATGTGGATTATGGAGTTGGAACACATTCTTTTGTAAGATTCATGCAAATGGTCAAATAATCACTATTATACTTGTTTTGGAATATTCCGATTTGTTCAGAGGTGAATTAAAAATATATACAATAAAATGTTTGCAACTTTTTAAATTTAATTTTATTAAATTGCAGTTTTATTTTCCAATTCTTTAAAGTTATCTATGCAGCCACTGATGCAAATACAGAATTTGGTTTCACGTATGATTCGTACTATTTCTGTAGTTAATTCCTGTAATAATCCTATTCCTGTAGTTAATTCCTGTACTATTCCTGTAGTTAATTCCTGTAATAATCCTGTTATTAATCAACTATTCGTTTCCAATGTTTTACGAACAGTTGACTAATAAGAAGAATATTGCGATTTTTTTTTAACTTTTGCTTTTACGTTTCACTTTTAGATGTTAATACTAAAATTGTTAATTATTTACTATTAATTCACTGGCTCTGGTCTGTTAATCATATTTATATTTTTAGTTATCAATCCTTAAATTTTAGGATAATCAGGTAATAAATCAGGCAGAATCCAAAACGAATGTTATATTTATCAATTAATCTACAAGCTTATTAACTTTCATCGTTATACTCTCTTAAAAATAAACGTTTTTAGATAATTGTTAAGCATCACAATAATGCAATAAAGTTTTTATATATTATTTCTAATCATCTAGCATATTATCAATAAACCTTCTAATGCGTATATTAAATTTGTTTTAAAGTACGAACAGTAAAAGTCTTTAAAACCTTTTGGTTTCAGATTTCCTCACTTTTCTTTATCTTTCAAAATCTTTTTCTTTATCTATGCCTTACTATAAAAAAAATAGAGTAAAAAAACTATAATTCATAAAAAGCCACTATTCACTAATTTCAGTTCCCATTTTCTTTTCTGTAAAATTCTGTAAATCTAATCATTAACTTTTATGACATTACTAGAATAGAACAGCATAAAAAAATGTTAAAGAACAAATACATAAAATGTTTTCCCGGCACTAATTTATATAATTAGAAGTAATAGCCACATCGTTTTAGAAAGCTGAATGATTTAGTTTCCTCGTTAAAACAAGCAAAAGCAAGTGTTCTTAAATGAAACCTATTTTGTGGCGGAAAATGACAATTATTAATGTAATTTAGTATCAGGGGTAATCAATTTCTTCAACTCAGTCACCGCAATATGAGAAATTTTTCCTAACCATTTTGATAACGCATCGGATTTTTCAAAGCGTTAAATATAACTTTTTAATCAGGCTGAATTTTGTTTCATTTTTCTCTTTATCATTAGTTTTTAATTGTTGAATGATGGCTGTAAGTTTTACAAAAATACAAAATTTAATTTCAAATCATATAAAATCCAATAGTTTTTTTTTTCCGCTTTAGATTGCTTTTATTTTATTTCATTTTTAATTTAAAATATTTACAGTTTTCCATGTATCCTGTGCTATGAACTGACAAAGAAAATGGGAAAATGATTGGATTGAAAGAACATACAATCACCCTCAATAACCTAGCGGATTATTTATCCTTTATAACCTAACTCTGAGGATCATCATCGACGAAAGAGCGCTGCATATATATTTCCAAAATATATATGCAATCTTTACTAGAAATGGAATCTTTACTAGATCGGTATACTCTTACCATTGCATTTCTATAGGAGGGTTTTCTGATTTTCATTCAAGACAAAGAGAAATGGGGGGGGGGACAGCTTTCCCTGAAAGACATCTAGAATAACCAATCTCTTTATCCTTAGTCCTTGAGTCATGGCGCAATATGCTAGATAGATGGAGTCTATGATACTTGTATAATCATCCACTATCTTCTGTAACCTCGGGTGGAGTTAAAATCATTTGTGAGTATTAAACGTTTTTTAATGCTCGTGTTTTTTTTACTGTTAGGATTTAAAAATTGTTTGAAATGGAAAGTAATGCTCTTGCGTTTTCAAAATATTGGTAATTTATTTAAAAGACATTGAAATTCGCAAACTGTTTTTATAAAATGGTAGCCCAATCTCTTTATTGTTTTTTCTCTGCTAATTTTTATCACAATTTTTTTTTTCAAATACATTGAAGTTCGTAAATTATTATTGTAAAATGACAGCTAGAATCGTTTTATTATTTTTTTTTCTTTGGTAATTTTTATAACCAGAATTCTAATCGAGGAACATTATTTCAATACATGAAGGTGTCATTTTGCAACTGCGAGATGCATAAATCTTATCAAACATTATATTGTAAAAACTCATTAAATACGAAACACATAAATTAATGTTTAATCCTGCAATAAAATTAGAGCTTTTACTGTCATCTTTTTTTTAATTTTCCTGAAAAGGAAATGCTGTAAAAGCCATAAAATAACTGAAATTTTGAAAGCTCAATTTCGCTGATTGGATAATTTCCGTAAACAGAACCATTTGCAACACATTATCTAAATTAATAACCAGCGATCAATGTGTTCTAAATGCCGAAATGCGATAATCTTTACAGTGTAACAATGAAAACTCTACATGCTTATTCGCATCGTTACTGTATTCATTTTTAAAGTGCAAATGGCTTTAATCAACATCTGCGTCCAATTTACGGCTTTTATTAAACCCCAAAAGCAATCGAACTGCAATTTGTAGAACTCTATTAAGGGGTATTGTGTGCTTGAATCTTCATTAATCATTCAAGCGGTTGCAGACGAAATACTTTTAAAAGAATATTGATCATGAATTATTAAACAAAGGAAGTGAGAATGCAGTTTTTAAATAATTTAACACAAGCATCTAAAGTATTTGTTTACTCAGAAAGTTATTCTTTCTCCGGAATGTTAATACTTCCGAATAATTAAATATTTTTACATATTTGGAGTAAATAAAGGAAATTAAATTTGTCGCCTGTTTCGGATTTATCGTCACTTAAGTAAATGTTGAAATTTTGAAATGAATATGAGGAAGAACAAGAGGGGTTGGAAATAAAAAGTACGATCGAGTCATTTAGAGTAAGAAAAGGATTTTACTAAAGAATTTATTCAAATAGAATCTAATTTAGTCGGGTGTGTTCGTGTAGCTTCATTTTTCACTTCGAGTAAATCATAAAATAGAAATATTAATTATTAAAAAGACGTTGAGTAAATAATTTGAAAAGAATTCTGTTTTCAATATATGCCATTACTTTATACTATTAAGATTTTAAGATTTTCTGTGTGAAGTCCTTATTCGTTTATATTCAGGGAATCATTAAAAAGAAATGAAATTCCAGACCATTTCTCATGAACAGTAAAATGACTCTTTTTCACATTCCAACGGGCAGGTGTGTGTTCGAAATGGACTGGAAAAGAATTTTGTTTTATATCTTTTTACTGCAAGATACCACGGAAACATAATTTTAGCTATTCTTGAGGGTTGATTCGACAAACTGTTTGTCAAAATTTGAAATTTGAAGCGTTTATAAGCGTATCTGCTATTAGTATTTCAGATGTCCGCGCTACTCTTGAAGTAAGGTTTTTTTGCTATATCTTATTTTTTGTTTGCTTTTCAAAAAAATAACTTCCTTAAAAATAATGCAGTACTAAAGGAGTCGAAAAAAAAAGTAGAGCTATACTATTTTGAAGTAATGAACAATGTGCCAATAGATTAAGAAAAAAAGATTCGAACCCCCCAAGATGACAACAATACTACAATCACTATGTTTAGCTGTGAAATTCGTCAGAATACATGTTTGGAGCAAAACAAATGTACATTTTTCAATTGGGATATTGGTAACTTCATTTACTTTTAGCTAATTCATTACTCATTTTACATAGATTTTTGTGTTTTATGATTCCCCTGTTTCCATTTTTTCATAGATAAAAGTTGATTAAAATAATTGTACTTATCCAATTGCAATTTTATTTCTATAATTACCTTTTAAAATTTTTTATCTCGAATATGCGCACAGCTTTTTTCTGGTTTTATAGATTGGGGATTCGTTAGAAGGTTACGTGATAAAGAAAATCAAAGAAGATTTGAATCTAATGAGAAACATTAAAACAATGTAAAGTTTAGAAGTGATTCGTCTACCTTTATCTTATGTTTAAAATTTTATTCTTAGTTGCCATGTGATAACGTGTATGCAGAAAAAATACATTCAATGCATTGATTGCACTGAACTTGCATATAAAAGCAATTATTAAAAATTGAATTGAACTGAATTTAAATTTTGAAAGTATTTTCTTAGTCATCACTTATTAAGTTGTAATCCGAAACATTATAGCATTTTGATGAGTTAGGCTTGATTCGATTGCCTTTATTATATCTTTTTTAATATATGCCTTAATGAAATAATATGGATAATGCTATAATCATAGCGATATCTCTTATGCAAAAAATATATTTAACATCGCTATAACAGAATTCGATATAAATGCAGTAGCTAACACAATGGAAAGCAGTGTTGTAAAATATACTGAAAACAAGTTTTTAATTTTCTTATACTAGAGATAAAAGCTTAATGGATTATTGATTTTTAAAGAAGATTTCAATGAAAATTTTGAAAAAAAAATCATCAATGAAAAAGAAATAAGAAGCGTTACATAGCAGCTCTAAATCCAAAGATCAGCCCTGTAGACAGTTTTGCTTTAATTTTTAAATATGTGTGTCTCATCACGCAGTTTAATATATCAACCTATAAACATTATCATGTTAAATTTGTTCTCATCATAGACGCGCCAAATACATTCATGATGTGTACAGATAAATGTATGTAGAATATGTGTACTTGAGAATGTATTCACAAATGAAAGCTATAATAGTTATATCTTTTTTTCTGTCATGATTTTACTATTCATTTCGAACTACTCTTCCATGCTTTTGAAGGTTTTTATCCTTTCATTGATCGTTCATTTGAGTCATAAAACTGTAATGCATACGGCCGGAATCCATTTAGCGTTTCCTGTCGTTAGATAAACCGGATAGTAAGATCGGCGGGACAGGAAAAACTGATTAACTACCATTAAACAGATTTTATGCTTATTTTCTATACAAATATACAATTATGACACCATGACCAAGTTACTTATTTGTTTATCTACTTCGCTCCTTTCGCAGACAAGTATATTTCCTAAAATAATTACTTTTTTGAGTGCAAGGACTTTTACAATTAGAATTTTATCAAAACATAAAGATATAAATTTTTGATGCTTTCAATGTTTTCTGTTTGTATATTTCATCAACTATAAAATGAAAATTTTATAATTTATATGAGATTTCATACTTTCTTTTTTTTAATTTTTATTAGTCATATAAATGATCACGGGGGCTCTAAAAACTTTGTAATCACTGATTTGCTTTCATGAACAATACTTTATTTCCAACCAGCTTTTAAGTGTATATATATCTAAATCTATCTATCTATCATATAATATGTGAAAGGATAATTTATATATCAATGCATAAATTGCCTACTTGTCCTTTCTTAAAATCTAAAAACACCAGACGAAAATTTTCGCTTTGATTTAAGCTCATTACCTTATATCCCTCATTATCATTTTCTAACTGAAACGGGAAACAAAATATCATTGCAATTTTTATTAGAGTAATTCCATCTATTTCCTCGCATTCTTAGCTGCAATTCCCTTCTTGCTAAGTCTCCAAGAAGCAGATAGCATTGGATTCCCTGCTGCTAAAGATTAGTTGGGCAATCCATGAAGAAAGGCTAATATAAGAACATTGATAATAATATCGCGCTCGGTGGTATAGACTAGATAATGCATATTTCAGGATTTTTCCTGATAGGATAGATAAGGATCTGGTCCATTTATTTCTTCTTTTTTTTTCCTATGTCCAGAACTGGAAGTCAATTTGGTGGAACCTCGTTTCATTAATCCTGTCTTCTTTGATTACTTTTTTTGGTGGTTTTATGAAGATTGCATATAAAATCAGTTCATTGACCTGCGAAATTTGGATTGAACAATCATTATTGAAACTTACAATATGCCACCATTTGCTGTTAGGCATCAGGAATAGGATTTTAATCTCAAAATTACAAATATCTATCAAACTTTTCAATCAGATTTATGTGTCTGACCTTAAAATTGTTGTGGATTACGTAAATTAAATTTTCTTATGCTAAAATTATGTTGCAAAATAGTAGTAGTTAAGGACTAAAAATAGTAGATTCATTTAAGTAGCTAGAATAAATAGAGGCAAATTGCTACCAAATCTGCTCTCGAATTGGATATATGTCGATATGTCTAGCCGTGTATGTGTTAAAGCTAAATTATAAATGTGATGATTTGGAGAGTTAATTTTAATCTATGTTTTTTATTCAAAAACTCTTCACATATATCAAGTTTTCAACTCAGTAGATCGAAGGTGGGTATGAAATTGGAAGCTTAATTCTATTTAATTTATACATTATTTTAATTTATATAAAAATTAAATTCTTAATCTAGATAAAAAATATCATGTTCAACACATAGAGACCTAAACTTCTCTTTATTTAATATCTGAAAGAATGCTTTTAAATGTCATGAAATAGATTAAATTTATAATCTAAATGTTAATTGTTAAATGAGTAAAGGAAAACTTTTAAATCGTATTAAGTTCTAGCAATTTTTAATGACATGTTTAAGTTCTTAGTCTTGAAATTGAGTCTATTACTAATTTATTGCAGAAAGCTTTTGTTTATCCAATAAATGTTTTGAACTATTGAACTCTCTTTGCTTTTATGTATAAATACTTTTATTCGTTGTCAGATCAACAGATTTTATTTAAAAATAATTTAATTTACAAATTCATTAAGAAAATTCGTTTAAGATTCATTAAAGTGAAAAATTCTAAATACATTCAAATATCTGAATAAATGACTGATATATTTTATAAAAATAGCATTTAAAACTCTTTTGTTTATTTCTGATAAAAATTATTTAGGAAAAAAAATTTAACAACAAAGAGAAGCAGTGATTTTGTTTGTAATGAACAAAGCTGGAAATGTAAACTTGCTTGCAAAATCTCATTAAATCAATAAATTAAAAGCAAGATAACTGCGTTTTAAGCTTTTGATTCAGTAAAAAAAAATCTTCGCCTTTTCTTTTTAGGTTTTCTGTAATTGATGGATTGTCTGAAATATTTGCTGGAGAAGATAAATCGCAGTTTCTTTTGGATTCAAAGTAATTCGACAGAGAAATTTGCTGTCTCTTGAAAAGTTACCGAGAGATATTTGGAATGCCAAAAGGAGATAAATCGTTGTATTTTTCTTTTAAAAGATAGTATCAGCTTAGAAAAATTCGATTTTATTGAGTCATTGTTCGAATTGCAACTGTGTGGGTGTTGTAGAATCCTCCATTCTTCTTTCAGTCAAGCAAAAGATAACTTTGCAATGGAATTCTTTATTTAGTTGTGAAAATTAAAGTGAAGTAAGGACTTCAAAGAAGAAAGTTCTTTTCGTAGAGAGAGAGAGAAAGAGTGAAAAGAGAGAAAATATAAATGTCCTGATGCAAATATACTTTTTAAGAGAAGAAATATATTTGTATCAGGAGCAGCAACTCAGTAATCTTTAAAGAATATAATAATATCTAAATAATTCTTCAGAATATATATTTTGGCTCAGACAGTAGTGAAATGTGAGTATTAAGAAATATTCATTCATCTTGTTAACTATTCCTAGCTAATTACTAAATCTCAGACTAAAAAAAAAATCCGAATTACATTATCGCGAGCGCTAATTATTTGAGAGCTAGATTAATTCTTAGAGTGTCTTTTCACCAAAGACATTTTCACATTTCATAAATGAAAAAAAAACTTTCACAAATCCTAAGAAGAGGAAATATACTAGTAATTTATTCTGAAGACCATATTAGTCCCTTTAATTGTTAAATAATATTAATCTGAAGCACGATGAAATTCAAATTAGTGACACCCATATGATGATTATTGTATCAACATTCCGAGTTAGTTATTCATTTTATATCAATTGAATAACTGACGTCACGTTATATTGATTGAACAGAAAATTAAGCGGATTATGCTGCTTAGACAGTATATTAAACGAAATGATGGAAATGACCAATGAAAAGGCATCATTAATTTTTTTTATGAATAGAGCAATTATAAATTTGAATTGAAAAAATTGTATTGTTAAAAAGGGAGTTACTTTTTAACGTATTTGCAATAGAAATGCTTGATTTCATCATCATTATTACAATTGTGGCAAAATATTGCCTCATATATAATAAATCACTAGATCTACGATTATGCATTTTTCACGATAAGATGAAGTAATTTTGCTTTTCCGATTTATGAGCTCATAGAGATTATAATATATATTCTTTGTTATTATGAATGAAAATATTATTTTTTCTATTTTAATTTCATAAATTCTTGATTGTAATCTTCACCACTTTACAAGCAATAGTTTTCCTGAACCTTATTGAAGAATCTAACCATTAGTTCACTGTTGGCAAAATCATTCGAATGGGTCTCTTAGTCATTAAGGAAGCCATCTACCTAGAGAGCCCAATGCTATTTGCAGTTAGCATCCATTAAAATGAATTCATCTTCAATTACTGCAAAATGAAAAACTCGTTAAGTATGAGCATCTCATTCATGTATCTAAAATAACAAAGATATGCTTCTTATAATGTCAAAGTCAATAGACCCTTTGATATATATTCTATTCCAAACTATTTTTCTAACTCCTCAAAATTTGGAATTATAATGCACAAATTAAGAATTATTTTAAGTTCTATTTTCCCTTATATTTATGATATACGTATTATCATTATAATCTGCAGATTAGCAGTCTTCGAGAAAAACAAAATGGTTCGGTTCCCTTCGTTTGTTTTTTTAAATAAGTATATTGGAAAATGTAGGTATTGTACAGAAAAGTACACTCTCTGTGTATAGCATTGTGGTTTTTTCATGGTCTGTGTGCCTACAAATTTAGCTTGAAATAGATTTCAATCAACTGCAATT
Source organism: Argiope aurantia (assembly GCA_026543865.1). Lineage (NCBI taxonomy): Eukaryota > Metazoa > Arthropoda > Arachnida > Araneae > Araneidae > Argiope > Argiope aurantia. The sequence goes on along the minus strand of JAPMOR010084008.1, from coordinate 843,139 downwards.
CAAATTCTGATACCAGTAATCAAATAAATGTGTTGTTGAAGAATACTGGCATTGAAAATTTAGTTTTTCTTCAAAGTTAACATTTGAAATTATTGTTCGTGTTTCTCAAAATCATAAGTTTGCATTTCTTTTCCTAAAAAACTGATTCCAGACTATAAACAACACTTTTGATATACCATAAAAACACTGTTTGATATATTATGTCTTCAACTACTTTATATTATTTTTCACTTTCTAAGTCAAAAATAACTGTCTAGAATTCTGATACTAACTTATGTTTTCGCTTAGACGATGCAATCAAAATAGTTAAATCATCTTTTACATTAAATAAACTGAAATTACAATTTCATTTACTACCAATGATTCGTAGTTTTGGAGGTAGCAACAAAATGCTCATATTTTAAACGTTTTCATATTTTATTTTTATTTCTTTTCTATCATATTTTTAAAATGAAACCATTTATAATGATTTTTAATAGAAAACTTACAATGTCTTTTTAATTGTTTATTTTTCTGCATTTATTCTAAATGTTAATTCTTAGGTATAGTAATGTAAATAATCATCCATAATTAATGATTTGATACTTTTAGATGAGTTTCCACATTTTTACTATTAAGATGACTCAAGTTAATGTCATTAATTTTGTTAGCAAAATTGAAAATTCATATAAAAAAACCATCTCAATTATAAAATCCTACCATCTCGATAAATCTAAAAATTACCCAAAAGTATTTTCCAATTATATATTTAAATTTCATTAAATTATTTTCGTATAGACAGTGTATCTATGTTATATTGAATACTGTTTATGAATTTTGAATTCGATTTTTTTTCTATATTATCAATGTTTGATGAAATGTAGTTTGGAATTTATAATAATATTAAGATTAATCTATTTAAATTATATTTATAAGCTTTCGGTTCCAAATTTTATTTTATGTTGATTTGCTAAGATATATTTTTATTTAGAAAATAGAATCCCAATTTACAGCAGATCTAATATCGTTTCTTTTATTTTAAATTAATTTATTCTCTAGAAATTTTATAAATGACTGTTATTTTATTGCTAATTGCTTTGACTATACAAGTACTTTCAGCGCTTGCGACAAATGAATATCAAGAAACTGAACTCGATTTGTAATTCAATAATCTTTTTATAAGACATATTACATATCCCAAGAGCAAACATGAATTAAGGAAATAGAAAACTTAATTAAAAAATACAAAAACATCAAATTGGAAAAAGAATTATTATCCAGACGGTTTCGAAAGACAGAAGACATTAATTTCGTACGCATCAATGCGAAAGTATAATTGAATTATTGGAAAAAAGTCATTTCTAAATTTATTCATTTTGATAATTTAATCGAAATTTCAAAATGAGTTATATTGTAATAAAAAAAATTAGAAAATTTATCATGCAATGGTCTTAAGAAAAAGTCTTTTCTTTACATTTTGCTTCCAAACTTTTTAAAAATGTATCGTCTTGTTATTTAATAATATATTTCATTATTCATTACTGAATCAGTTTATGAAAAAAGATATATCTTGAAAAACATTTGGTAAATATGACCTAAACTAAACACTTATCAAATAAAAGTAAATTTTTAATTTTTGTAAAAAAATATATTTTTTGCTCTAGAATTTATTTGCATAGTGCTGATGATTTTAGTACTTTTTGATGAAACAAAAACAATCCTGCATTGAAAAGGAAGAAAAAAACTATTTAGAAAGCATCAAGTGATAATAATAAATCAATAAATCGTCATAATAATTTATATCGCAATAGAAATTCATGATAATTAAAATCTATTTATCTAGTTTTTATTTTTTTATTTATTTATTATAAAAATTTACGAATACCAAATAATCCTTATATAATTAATTTTCACCATTTCCTAAAAAGTATTCTCAGTATTGTTTATTTTAACTGCCAAATTTTTTCTTATTTCGTTTTTGGAAAATTTCATTTTTCCCTTGACAGATAGGAATATGAATAATTGATAATAACTTCTTTATTTGTTATTTATTATGTGTGTAATAAATAATCCTCTTTTCTTCTTTCACTCGGAATAAAAAGCAATAAAATGTAATTAGTTATGAAAATATTTAGATATTTCAAATGGAAACACTTATCTATTTTCAAAAATGTTAAAAACGTTTTCTCTAATCAGAAAATTGAGAAAAATTTTGGAAACGATTTTTTAACGGAAAAAAAACTTTTATTTTGGTTTTTATTTTTTCTGAAAAATTGACATTTCCCCATCACGTACTACAAACTGTAAAAAACTGAAATTGAAGCAGTTGATTGAAAAGAATCAAATTAAAAGATAAAATTAAGCAACTTGAAATAAACTCCACAGAAAGTAAAATTACTACAACTATCTTGTACTTTTGAGAAAATTTATACTGTCAATATTAAAAGATTTTTTACATCGAACATGGAAAGTAATAAAAAATGAACGAAGAGATTATTTATAGATATGAATAAAGTTTTTATGAACAAAAAAAACTGTATAATGTCTCACGTAAAAGAGTTTTGAATAGTGTTTTATTCAACAACATAAAAAGAAATTGTTTTATTTCTTCGTTATTGATTTCAATCCTTTTCCAATAAAACAAAATGGCGTTTCATCAATGAATTTTGTATGCTTCTAAAGAATATCGACTTATTGCATGCATCCTGTACTCTTAAAATATTTTTGAGTAACGAAATATTGAATATTTAAGTGCTTACTGACGTCAGATATCACGTAATATTGATGAGTTACTTTGCTTCGATGTTTCAAGACTTTTTATGCGCTGAACGAACTGTGGTGAAAATATATTGCAATTTCAAGACTTAATTTTGTAAGAGAAACGAACAAAGCACCAGAAAAGCCAATTTTATCTGCAATAAATTAAACTTTAATGGTTTTGTGTAATTTTTATTTTAACTATTTGCATATAATGCTATAATGGAATATCGTTGAAACCCATTATCGTAATCAAAGAGAGAATTAAAAATGAACCGCCTTTGGCCACTGGCTAGTTTCTCGAGAATAATCGTTGTGTTTATTTAAAATTAAGTCTCTTATGCAAAATTTATTTTCATAATTATCTCTATAAAATAGGAATTTACCGAGAGAAATCAGATTTCAGAATACCCTATTTAAATTCAATATTAGTAATGTGATTCTTCATTAAAACTGATCAGTTAATTAGCTATAAGCTCTTTAACTTTCATGAATGAGAAAAGAATCAGGTGATAAATATTTGATGAAACAATGAAAATGATTGAATTCTATCAATCATCCAACAATGAAATTTATCCTTGAAAATTAACAAGAAATGATTTTTTTTTTTTTAAACTGCCAAATTTCAGAACAAAATTGAATTATTAATAAATTGTAATAATGAAAAAGTAATTTTTATTTTTGATTCATATGAAAAAAAAGCATCAAAATTTCGTTTAACTTTTAAGTAACTAAAATTTTTCAAAAATCGTGAAACGTATATTTACTTTCTGAATTATAACTTCGCAGAATTAAGAATTCTAGGTCTAGTAGTCTGTCCCATAGAGAGCCCACACACACGCGCAAACACCCTTTTTGTTATTTATACTTTTATAAGTACCGATTACACTTAAGATAAGGAAAGAGCGATATTTTACCAATTCTTTATTTTGATTCTGCTTGAAATTACCACATTATATCAATTCTGTAATAAATAAACTGTGTTAAAATATTAATACAAAATCACTAAATGATAATTATTTCAAAAAATTAAGCTAGAAACGATTACTTCTACATAATATGAATTTCTGCATTTGGCGATAGATTATGCTTTAGATATATCATTTGCCAACATCGTGGATTGACTAGGCATGAAATCGGTCCATCTCAAATGAGACCACAATTTTGATCGTTGTCATTATTCGCCTGTTCATCATCGAAGGACATCGTTATTGCATATGAAACGTCAATTCCGTTTAACTAGATCCAGAAACTGATGCAGTGAATTGACTTGCACTGAATGTTAAAGCATTTGCATGCTCGGGATTTAATCATGTATGTACAATTAATATATGGTTAAAGCAGTAAAATATTTAGATAAAATACAATAAAAGTAGTTATAATGCATGATTTAATTTACACGTTTCGGTACTTTTACGCATCAAATTTTCTTTTTTATCAAAGTAGAAAATAAAAAATGCTAATATACAGAACTGTATATTACACAAGTTTCAGATAGTAATATAAAGAACTGTATATTACTACGCATCTGTAAAGTTGCTTCCCACCACAATTAATTCCATCGTAGGAAAGACAGTTTTAAAAACAGCTCTATTGAAGCCTACGATCATGGAGCTTATATATATTAAAATGTTTGTTTACTTGCTTGATTATAGGCTTCCACCAAAATTAATAACAAACCAATGAGGAAAATAATAAAATTCAAAATCATTTAAAAGATCTTCCAGTAATTTCAAATAATAATAATAATACAATATGTGTGAAAATGTTTTAAGATTTGTTCTCTGTAACATATATATGGAAAAAAAAAAGCTTTTCATTCAGTAAAGAAAGACGAAAAATTGTTATCGTGTTCTGGTATAAAGCCAGAAAAGTATAAATTAAAAAAATAAACCAGATTCTCATGATGCCATTCTTCAGTTGATAATGGCAAAAATAAGTTTTGTGTTTTCAAGAGCTTGGTAAATATATTTCCCCTTCCTAAAATTTCAAAAGGCCCGCATGAATGATGAGATGTCCTAGAAAAGTTCTGAAAAATAGTGCTTAAAGTTTTGTGAATTCAACGTGCTCAGTTTATAGCGTGGCATACGGTTTTGTTTGTATATATATTTCCTTCTTAAAATTTGGAGATATAGAATGAAAATAAAGAAATTTTCAGATACCATAAAAGATATTTTCTTCAAAAATAAACCGCGAATATATTCATTGAATGCAAAATTCATGAGAAGGTTTTTGGAAGTATCTTTATTCTGTCGCACGAGGGCAAATCCTTTATAATATATTCCTTTTTAACAAGTTTTGCCTTATCGAAAGTACTCATGAATTCTGAAAAAGTAGCATTTTGAAAAAGTTTGAATAGTTGCTGAAATATTTACTTACAGAAATATCTCTTTGCTTTTTATGCTTGAATTTCTTTAAAAAATGTTGGATTATTTATTTAAGGTAAAATGTGGCTGACAATGATATCCAATGTATTATGTTGAAATCTATTTGCTGTACTTAAAGTACTTATTTAGAATTTAATTCGTTAAAACTATAATCTAATTCCATTACCTCTTTGAGCATTTTGCCTCTTAGATCACGTGAGAGCACATTTTTTGCTTTTTAGTGAGCGAAATATTTACTGAAATAGTGCTGTAATCATTACTAATTTTGACGCCCAGATTTTAATGAATATCCATGTCCCTAAATATAAAAATGAATTTCCCTAAATTTAAAAAAGATTATTTCCTGGATATAAAAAAGAATCCTTAGAGAAAGAAATCCTTAGAAGAATCCTTAGGGAAATCCTTATTTTCCTAAATATAAAAAAAGAATATATTTTGGGAATTACATCTCACTGTGTACACAATAATTCTCAAAAACGTTTGAGATAGACAAATGAATTTTATTGGTAAAATGTAAATCAAATTTGTTAATTTGTCAAATTTTGAATGAAATCTATCCATTAAGAAACAATTTCTGTATTTCTTAATACAACAAAAATAATTATTTACAAAAATTATTATTGGTTGAATAACAATGTGCTTGTCATAGTAAAAATCCAAAATATAGTGTTTATCACTATGCAAATCGGAAATTGCATTTAACAAAGCAGACAGTCATTTTTGATTTGGTTAATTTTTTCTCTTATTTTGTAGGAATATGGAGTACAAATAATATAAAGATCAGACACAGTTGATAACATTTTCTTGAAATATTATAGAGTAATATATAATATTCATTGAATACAAAATTTATGAGACAGATTTGTTAATTTCTTTCTGATTTAAAAAGAATTGCGTTAAATGCAAATTCAACATCTCAAAATGTATTAAATAATTTTTTTTTAAATTTCAAATATATTCTAAAGGATTTTTCAAATGTCTTTAAATTTTGTTATTTCCGCCTTTGGCAATCAATTGAGAATACTGGTTGAACATGTTTTCTATTAAATCTTAAGCTTACCCTTATTTCGTTTAATGCGTAAATGAACTCCTAAAATTACTCAAATATCCTAATATTATCATAGAACTAATAAAAATGTAGCTTCTAATTGTACCACGCAGATACTAAATGGTAATTTTCTACCTTGATTTTAGCAGTAGAAGAAATTTAAGTTATGAAATATCTGATTAAACATTAAAAACCCTATGAAACTCATTTCAACTATGAAATGTATTGTTGAAAAATTATATAAAAATATAATTTTAAGTAAGAGCCGATATAAATTATGAAAAAAAAAGAACCATAAAACACTAAAATTTATTTTATAATTTATTTAAAAAATTAAAGTAATTTATATTTATAAAAATTAATTTTTCTTATAATATTTTTGGAAGTAATTAAATAAGGGCAACAAACTTTAATTTATAATTAATTAAAATTTTTAAAAAAATCAGTCCAATGTATATTTACTAACACTTTGCAACATATATTTGTATTAAATTTGTGAGTTCTGCGTCCAAGGTGTTTCCTGTAAAATGCATGTGAACATCCATCTTTATTATTAATAGAGATAACCATTTTTTAAATCCTTTATTATTTATTAGTTATTAATATTGTGTATTTATAAGGATTGGATGTACTGAGTTTATTTCAAAGAAGGCAACCAAAAAAATCTCATTATTACACTTAATGATTATATAATTTAAATGTCATTATTGCTGATGCATTGCCCTCGTCTGGTTCAGTTATAAAATTCCTGAGAGCTAACACTTCTTTCGGGGCAATATTATTGAGTGAAATGACAAAAATATAAATAGACTAGGTGATTTTTCATATATTTTATTCTAATGAAAAACTTAATTGTCACAAAAAATGTTTACTAAACTCTTACTTATGTTTCATTGTCTGTGAGCAAACTTTTAACTATAGGTCTGCTGCAAAAAATAAAAATCTACTTAATACTTTCATTTATTGAAATCTCCATATGCCAGCCAGCAAGCACATTTATTTTTAATTCAAAACTTTACTTATAATATTGTAGCACATCGTATCATTCTATCATTAGCAGTTTTATCTCTAATGAAATAAATATTAAAATTCTTCTTCTATAACCAATAAAGAAACATTTTCAATAAGTATTTAGAAATAAGAATAATTTAATTCAAAGTTTCGCCGTTATCTAGCAACGAAGAATCTTCAACTTTCAATGTTTCAAAGTCGTCTGACTTTAATCAATATTTGTTTTTAATTTTGTGAAATTTATAAGAATTAAATTTAAGTCTGATTGCAAGATTTGATTTAATTTTGTCCATCTGATTAAGGGGAGGTGGGGAACATACATATAGTCAAAATGCTTTTTATTTTTATTAAAGCGGTTTTTCTTTTTGGAGAATTCAGTCTAAAGAATTGAACAGAAAGCTGCAAGTATATTGTTATCAGTGGTTGTAATTTTTTTAAATAATGGATAAGCTTTTTTGCTTATGTGATTTTATTATTTATTTATTTATTCATTCATTCATTCATTCATTTTATTCCCTTCCCAATAACGAAAGCACAATTGATTCTTTCTTTGTACTTATTTTAGTCTTTCATTATTAAAAAAATACTTTACAAGCATTGACTCTAATGCATTGTAACCAATTCTATTGTTTTCCTAGGTATCACTAGTTTTTAGAAAAATATTTAGTCCCTTGTTCAAAGTAAAAAAAAAAAAGAACGCTATATTTATTTCCTTATATAATAAAATTAAATGGGAAACTCAAAGGACTCAATAGCAACATAATATAAATAAAAAAAGAAATGTCTTAATTCTTCAGTCTATTTAACTCGTCAGCATCAGATTCTGATTTATAAACTCTACAAAACAACAATATTTTTCACTAATTTAAAGAAAAAAATAGTATCGCAAGTTTCGGAATTTATCCTGGTTGCGGACATCTGTAAATTTTCCGGTTTAATTTTTCTTCAGAATTAACTTCCAGTATAAAAAGGAAATAAAATATAAAATAATATAAAATTCCCGTTTTCTTCAAATATTTTTTTTTAAATCTAATTTTTTTTTCTTTCGCTTGTATAAACAAAGGTCTTTCATTCGGAATTTCGGAACTGGAAAAAAATTATCTTGGAAAAAAAATGATAATCCTGTTTTGGTGTGGAGCCAGCAAAGTATAAATAAAAAATAAAATAGACTTTCATGATGCCATTTTTTTAGTTGATAATATCAAAAATAAGTTGTGTGCCTCTAGAGTTTGGTAAATATCCCTTCCACTTCCTGATTTTTCAAAAAAAGGGACATAAACGATCGGGTGTCCTAGAAAACTTTTGAAAAATTTTACTTTGCCAGCAAAAAATAGAATATCGTTTTCGTTTAATACATTTTCTACATAAAATACAAGAATATAAAATGGAAATAAATTTTTATTTTTGATAAAGAACATTTTCTTGTAAATCAATATTTTAGAAAAAAGTTTCAAAACAAAATTTACGAAAATGATTTAGAAATAGCTTTAATTTGTTGCATGACATAAAAATCACGGATATAAAATGATAGCTTCCAAATTTCAAGTATTTAAAAATATGCACTAATGCCTTACTGAAAAACAATAAAGAAATAATTTTAATAAATAAAAGAGTGTATATTTTTATAGCTCACTTATCTGGAGACAAATTTTTTTAACTCTTTAAGAAATAGAATTTTAATGTAGAAGAATCGGAATAAAAAATTATGTCATGAGAATTTTTAAGGAAACTGATTCCTCAAATCAAATCACCAACCACAAAGTATTTTGTTTCCCTCAAAGTGACATAAACACTTAATGTATGTCTTATAATAAAGGTGTGTGTGTGTGTGTTTGCACGCTCTCTCATTTATTATAATATACTTTGATGGGCAAAAATGTACATCTGGAGGAAATTGTTTTCGAAATTTTAATTAAAATTTCATCAATTTTTTTATTTAATTTCTATCTCAGGGAGGTAAGAATCATAAACATTAGTCACAATAAATGTTTGTATTCTTCGAGTAAAAATAATCCATAAACTACATTTACATCAGTTCAACGTTAAGTTGCCAATTTTACAACCGAAATATTTTTACAATAACTGCCCAGTCAAGGCAGAAGTCCAAATTCCGCACATAAATCTCACTTGCTGTTTTTGGAAAGAATTATTTCAAAATGCCACAGTCTTTTGTAAGTTCTTTTTTACAGCATTCGAAAAATCATTTTTAAAAAGGGATTTAGAATGAAATATTTTTAATTATTATTTATGTAAAAATTCTAAAAATTATTGTAAAAGATTTTTTTTTCATTATTTTATTATTCAAGAAATGCATGCTTCTATTTGCAGTGAAGTAGTTTCATTTTATCGCATTTTTATATCGTTAATAATAAATAATTAAACAATGCATGAATATATTTTGTCTGTATTTTCAAAATCATGAGGATATATTTAAAAATCAGTTTTATTTAAAACTACTCATTAGATTAGTAAGATATATTTCATATTTTACTTATTTTATTTATTTTTAATTATTTATATCTCGTTTATTTTTTAAAGAAATAAATACTGAAGTAACATAGAGACTTACTTCCTTTAAATATTTTTATCAAATAGTAATTATTATAAGAGTGAATGAGTCTGCATTAATAAGAAGGAAATTTAAATTTGTCTAAAGTTGAATATCAAATTCTTGTAGTTAATGTTTTCTATTTCATTTATAGAAACATACAGAATATTCAAAGATGTGTTAAATTATTTTAATATTCTAATAATATGTGAATGAGCTGGAATTTTTGTATCTCCCATTTTATTTACTTTTTAAGTCAATTAAATAGTCTAGTATTAGAGAGATTTATTTTGTTTTAATATTTACATCAATTAGAAATTACTGCAAATATAAGATCGAATGTGTTTGCTTTAAAAACGAAAATGAAAATTTGCATAAAAGTGAATAACTAAATACTGAAGTTAATGCTTTCTATTTCGTTTATAGGAACATGCAAAACATTCAAAGTTGTGTTAAATTATTTTATTTTCATATTTTAATTCTATGTGAGTGAAATGGCTAGAATTTTTGTATCAACTTTAACTTCACTGAAAAACGAGATTGAGCCGGACAGTTTGTAAAACATAAATGAAACATTGTCTCGATATTTTGACGATGATTTTTATACATTTAGTTTGAGGTTTGAGACAAAAAATGAAATTTAAAATTTATTTTAAGATTTTTATTTAATATAATTCATAACTGTCGTTACTTCTCAAAAATAAAAATAATGAAGAGTCTATACATTATTCATAGGAACATTGTATATAGTTTTGGAATTCCCATTTATGCTTAAAACAACTATTTTAGGTTAATATAGTTTTATTTTAATAATGAAGAATTATATCATTATAATTTTAATTATGTAATGAATTATAATTATAATTAATAATAATGTAGAGATTATAATTTTAATAATAAGGAGATCAAAAATGAGGGAATTCTTTAGAAAGATTCTTTTTTTCTAATTTTAGTGAAAGTGGTTGTTATTCTTTGTCCTTAAACTATACTACGAAATAAATAACGTTTTTACAACTGTATTAAGAACTGTATTATCTTCAAAATTATATCAAAGATTTGTTTTCTAAATAACTATTCGAAGTAAAAATAAATTTTCGGAAAAATTTAAGAATTGCAACTTTTATAAACAAAAAAAAAGTACAAGTGGAAACTTTCTAACTTTTAATAATAGAGATAAAACACAATAAATAAAAAAATATTTACTGGAAGTTCATAAATTGAAAGAAATACATCTTGGTTATTATTTAACCTGTCAGTATCAGATTTTCCCTTATTAAACCTGACAAAAGCAGCATATAATACTAATATAAGAGAAAAATAAGTTCACGAGTTTCAGTATATCTTAGTCTCAAACAGCTGTACAATATTTACTTTTTCTTGCGAATTAACTTTTTTTAATAAAAGAAGAAAAAAGACGAATATTTTCCCCTTTTATGAAAAAAAATAAGTTATGAAAAAATATCTTGAGACCTTTTCTAGAGCCTTTGCAAACAAAGGCCTTTCATTCGGATCTCAAAGAAGCAAAAAAAGAAAACGATATTTTTTAGAATTTTTCTTCGTGAAAAAAAAAAATCGTAATCCTGTTTTGGTGAGGGGCCAGTAAAATCTAAGTAAAAAAAAATTAGATTTCCATGATGCCATTCTTTAGTTGATAATAGCGAAAAATAAGTTATGTGTCTCAAGAACTTGGTAAATATCCTTTCCTTCTCCAAAAATTTCAAAAAGGCGGAATGAATGATGTGTTGTCCAAGAAAAATTCCAAAAAATGGTGCTTACCGTTTTGTAAATTCAACATAGACAATCTGCAGTATGACAGACGTTTCTGTTAAGGTACATTTATTCTCTTTGGAATGTAAAGACAGAGAATAAAAGTAAAATAAAGTTAAGGTTCCATGAAGTGAAAATTCTTGAAAACGCATATCATGAAAATATTCGTTGAGTGCAAAATTCATGAGACATCTTAGAAAATTCTCTTATTCTTTCACAACACCGCAAATCTCCTACAATATGCCCTTTAGATTTTGGAAAGATTTGCAGTGGCTACACCCACATTCGTAAGCATTTATGAAGTCTTCTATAAAGTAATATTAAAAAAAAAGTACTTGAATAGTTCCTGAAATTGTCGATATATGTAGATTAATTTTTGTACTAAATAAGTATTGTACTTTCAATGATCGCTAATTACTTCTTAAGTGATGAAATATAAAGAAGTAATCATAATGTTTGGAATAATGCATTGGTTTTTGAAAATCTGTGAAAACTTATTAGATTTTCATGTAACTTTCTATTATTGCTACAGTTCTATATTTGGAAAACGTACAGATTGTTATTTATTTTTTATTTTGAATAGATATTTCTTGTTTAATTATTATAAATATATTTGTTTCAATATGATCTACTGAGAAATCACATCCTCTTTAAGCTTCATAATATAATTCATTGAAGTACAATAATTTAGTTAGGGCCGCGGTGGTCTGGTGTTAAGGTCTCGGCTCTGGAACTAGTGGGTTTCAGGTTCGAGACCTAATTCCACCGAAGAACCATCGTGCAAGCGGGTCTGGTACACGTTAAACAGTCCGGGCCAAACGTCCTCCCGCTGGTGCGGTGTGGAGTGGAGTGGAGAGGGTGGGGGTGGGGGTATCAGCTCAGGTGTCGTCCTCGTCATCTGACCACGGTTCAAAATTGCGAGGTTCGTCTCAAAATAGCACTAATGTTGCTTTAAAACGGGACTTTAATATAACTGAACTAAACAGAGAACTAAACAAATAATTTAGTTAGTATACCTCTCGTTGAAAAATTAAATTCGGGATCATTTTTTCAAAGAAAACGTACTAATCAATGTAAGAAAGTATAGGCTTTTACTTATCTCATTTTTTAGATAAGCAAAAGCAAATGCGTTATAGGTATAAACGTAAATTTTTTATTGACGTATATTTTTAAACGCAATTTTTTTACTACGCATAAATGTAAACATAAATGTTTGCCTTTATAAATATAAAAGCAAAACCATAGATGATAAATTAGGATTTAATTATGTAAATCAATGATAGTTAATGCATCTTTATACAATATTTCTATTTTTCTTAAGGAGCAGTTAATATTCAATTTTTGTTCTACATATTTCTAAAAATCTTTGCATATTTTCCCCTTAAATACGAATTAATAATTTTTTAATAAACAAGAGAGAATTGAAGGTTCAAAGAAAAATTCCAAAACTTTCTGAATTTTTTTACAAATTTTTAAACTATTGGGCCATTAAAATCATTGAAATTTCAATTTGCTTCAATTCATTGTTAGTATTATTTTATCCTTAACTATTCATAGAAGTATGAATTTTTTAGAAAATATTCATCAGAATAAAAATGTAAATTATTTAACTCTTAACAATAAATGTGAAATCAAAAATCCGCATCGAACAATTGTCGGTTTCACACAATGTGTATAAAAAAAAAAAAAAAAAAAAAAAAAAACATCTTCAATTTTATGGGATTTTACCACTTAAAGTTTTGACTTAAAAATCTATCCAATAATAGAATTTTTCATTTATTTTAAGAAAAAAATAACACAGTAGATTTCCTAATTTAGATTAATATGAAGTTGCTGTATAATTTTTATTTTATTTTCTTTGGAATTAGAAACAAAAGATGAAATTAATATATTTAATAATAATTTAATATAATGATAAACATGAAATTAATAAATATTAAAGTCATAAATATAAGAATAAAAATAAAATTAACAATGCAAAAAAAAATCAAAAATATTCGGGAGAAAATTTTGTGTATATCTGTATATTTTAAAACTATTCATTCATTTGAAATAAAAAAAAAACTAATTATTCTGTTTTGGTAATGGCCAGAAAAATATAAATTTTAAAAAACAAATTTCCTTGTATGCCATTTTTTGGTTGATAATATTGATAATATGAAATCTACAAAATTTAAGCAGTTGGCAACATTTCTTCCTAAAATTTAAAAAGAGTGACATGAATGATGAAAAGAAATATATGAAATATATATTTTTTTTAATTTAAGAAAATTTTGATTGTATTGCTTAATGTATTGCTCAAGAAATTTTTGATTGTATTGCGAAATTTTGTATTGCTTAATGTTACTGAAATCCTGAAAATAGTGTTTAACATTATGACTTGACAGCTGCTGAATAGCTTGACAGACATTTCTGTTTTGATTCTGCTCTCTTTCCAATCTCAAGAATTTTTAAGGAAAATAAAATAAAAGCGCACATTTATATTAATAAACATTTATTTGAAAATATACTAAATGCAAATTCATGAAGAAACGTATTAACTATTAAATAGCATTTTTTCATAGTATGACAAGAAATTCTTGATAATATATTTGCTTTATGCTTGGAATGGATTATGTAGAATATACTAGAATTTATACCAACTACAGAAAATTTTAGTGGTAACAAAAAATACTTCCTCGTTTCCTTCTAAGATTGTTTTTTTTATAAATAATATTATTCCTATTAAATTCCAATGTCGGGTTTACACTCGGCCAGTTATAAGACGGTAACTGGGCAGCGCATGCGTAGAAAGGGACTTATTTATGTCTGCCACAATTTCAAAAGATAAATCCAAGCATTCTATGCTTGGCTCTAAATTGCTATTTTGGCGTCCCTGAATTTTTCATTTTTCACTGCGTATCGTATTAAAATGATGAATATTTACACAAAGAAACATGGTAAAACAAAAAGAAAAAGTCACTATACCTAAATTTGGAAAACTATAGAACGAAGATTGCAAATAAAATAAAATAAAATAAAAACACAACCTTATATCGGAAAGAACAAAGAACAAAAAATTCAGGAATTAATCTACGATAAGTAATTAATTTTTTCACGCCAAAAATAAAACCCGCCAAATTCTACAAACGCATGCGCAGTAAGAAAAAATATAATATAGCGGCTTGTAGTTGTCCGGTCGGAACTATTACTTGCCATGGACCGAACAGCATTTTTCAACCTTTCTACGCATGCATTGTCTACTTGCCGTCTTATAACTGATCGAGTGTAAACCAGGCATAACTATGCATTGTCAATTGTCACATTATATAAGTATGAAAATCATATGGAAAAATAAAAGTCAGATTTATCTAAAATTATTTTACCATTGTAAAGACAAGATTTGTTTTAAAACACAATATTAAGAAAATATTGTCGTTCGGCAAGCAGTTTAATAATGTAATTAAGAGAAAATTTTCTCTATCACAAAGAATACCGAATGTTCTTCTTTTTTTAGATTGTAATTTTTCAAAAAGATATTTAAAAAAAAAAGAATTTTTTTTATTATTTTTCAATACTTTTTATTTGGCATATAAAAATGGAAATAGCCTATTTGTATTTTATTTCCTGTAATGTTATGATTTTATTAAAAATACCGTTATTATTCGTTGACATATTAATCAAAAGTTTTTGACCAGAATGTGAGAAAAATTGTCATATATTTTATGGAATCAAGAACAAGACATCAGTTTAAAATTAATACAAATTTCATCTATACGAGCTTTCTCATCCGCTGTAGGAAGTTGTATTATCTAGAATTCAAATATATTGACAAAATATATAATTTTCAAAAAAAGGAGAGGAAAAAACTCTGCTAATTTTAATTCGATCACTCTTTCATAAAGATTACATAACACATTCTAACCCTTTCAAAAGCTATATTAAAATCATTTTTTTAATATTTTATTATTTTTCACGGTTTTTCATAATTTAGAAAGTTAAATGAAACTCTAAGGAATCTTTGACGCTGTACATGGATTGAGAATCACGAAGTGGAATTTATGAATACCTACAACTCGTGATACCAAGAATGCGATTTCACAGAATTTCATAGAATTCTATAGAGTAACTAGAGAAAATGTTTGACCAAAACATCACTCATGATGCATTCACTACTCTGAAGAAGAATACGAAACCTTCCAAAATCTAAGCGCCAAGAAGCCCCAAAACTGTTGTTAAAAATACGGCAGCATTTCGAAATATGAGACTTTCATGAATACTGCAGAAAAAATTATTTTCAATTTACATATCTTCCTTATGCTGCTACAAGTGACTGAGTCGAAACATAGGTACTGTATTCTTGCTTTTTAAATGTCATCTTAGTAAGAGAAAAAAATTAAGCGTATGAATATTTAGTCAGTATACGAGTATATAAGTATCAAATTAATATGCTCAATTTCTTTCAGTATATATCAATATCAAATTAATATGCCCAATTTTTTCTAACCACTTTTTAATACGGAAAGGACTTTTTAAACCAACAAAAATATATTAATTCGTTTTTCTTTTTCGTTGGTCTTTACATAACACAGTACAAGTAGAGAGTATATGCTGTTATACAGCACATATCGAGCTGAAATTAATTGAATTTAAATGTGTGTTTTTTTTTCTTTTTTATACAACGAATAGTTAATAAGCTGGGAGCGAATGTATAATGAAAATATTAAAAAAATTTAATGTCTTTCTGATATTCATTGGTGATGTTAATACTACAAATTAATTCGGATTTAAAAATTTTATATAAAATTTTATAAAGAATTAATCATTCTGTTTATGTATAACTGATGAAAAAGAAAATGAACTTAATGTTGGCATTGTTTTGATGAATGACATATAAAACAATTAATCCAAAAATATAAGTCATCATAAGACATGATATTGGGCCATATAAAACGGAGGAACTAATCGTCAGAGATCAAATTCTTAGCGAAGAATTCTGGTATAAACTTAAGCTCTATTAACTGTAAACTATCCACTAACAAATCCTCTAACATAGCAAACACTTTGTAACACTTAACCAGAGAACCGATTAGGGCATTGATTTATGCCAGCGCTTAAGAAAGGCGCCTTAATATTTGTAAAACAGGAAAATGAGGAGAATTTGTTACAACAGATTATAAATCTACCCCAATCTTCTCTTTCGCCGCCAAGTAAGCACAAACCGTGAGATCTCATTTTATTCACAATTTTCCAAATATATTTTCTTGTCGTTGGTTCTTGATTTTTGTAACGCTTTTATTAGTTATTTCTTCTTTTTTTGCTGAAGATGCTGTTTCTTTCTTTTTTTTCCCTCATTTTTATTCTTTTTTTTAGAAAAGAATGGAAATCGTGGATTGTTTGTAAGGTGAAAAGACAGATCTTGGTGATGTTGCATTTTTCCTAAAGGAAATAAATGACTTTTTGAAAGTGTCGGTTAAAAGTTCAATCTGAAAAATTGGAAAAGCATGATGTGTTGAATTTGTTTCAGCAGCGTATTTTAAATCCATAGGAATTTTTCGGTAATTCAAGAATGGGGTTTTTTTTCGCTTTAGCTTTGATATTTAAACGACTAAAAATTAATTCTTTCATTAAAAATTAATTTAAAGTTGCTGAATTTCTTCTTTTGCTAGATGAAGCTTTTTTCTCAAAGAAAAATAACTTATCGCTAGCCACATTGGCAATTTTTAATGTACTTTAAAATCAATGTCCCTCTATCATCTTATTATCTCATCATCTCTTTACCTTATCATCTCATCATCCTCTTTACCTTATCATCTACCCCCCCCGGGGGGGCAACTCGAAATGAGGATGAGATGCTTCCGGCATGGTGGTTGGATCTCGCCACCCTGGATGGTACACTAATAGGTGGGGGATCTGACTCCTCCCATCGATGACGGAACGTACTTTCTTCGGGAAGGGTTGTACCGTGGCCGGTGACGGCCCTTAGAACTCAACTACAGTTTCTGCCAGTGTTGCTGTTGCGGCGGTCCGGTCATTCAGTTTTATAGTTTAAATCCGTGTGCCTTCGTGGCGGGTCGGAGAGTTAGATGGTTGACTTACCTTATCATCTCGATCTCTTTCAGCTCATACTTAAAACTGTAACTATAAATGTGCATCCCCAGAATGTTTTGATATTTTTATAAATTAATAAATTATAGTTAGGAATAAATTAACTAGAAATTAATATTTCTTTTATATTTATCCATACATCATGAAAATGGCCTGGAAATTATTTTGGTATGTCAATCTCTATAGCCAAAAGACCGTACTAGATCGCCTAACTATCGGATGTATGAGTGGTAAAATTGTTATAAAATATTCAAGTTAAAATTCCAAAATATATACAGTGCGCGGAAAAAGTATAAGGACAACATATAATTGCATGAAAATATGGTTTATTTCCATTTCACCTAACTGAACTTTTTATATTTCTTACTTCTGCTGCATAATTTTGTGATAACACTTATACCACATAAAAAACATAATTTAGCTTCAAAATATTGATTTTACAAAATTTAACATTAAAGGAAATACGGAAAAAATTATAAGGACATGTTGTAAAATACTTAAAAAATGTTTCAATAATCAAGAAAACTACCTTTTTTTCAATCACTTGAATGAGCCGAGAGGTCATAGATCCTGAAAGATCTTTTAAAATGTCCACAGATATTTTTTCCCAAGCGTCTTTGATAGCGACGACAAGATCTTGTGTACATTGATACTGTGTGTCGATTTTATAAACTTCTCTGGCTAGAAGTCCCCATAAGTTTTCGATTGGATTAAGATCGGGACTTCTCGCAGGCCAATCAAGTAAATTTACAGAATTAGCTTCAAACCAGAGTTTTGTTCTCGTAGAAACGTGTATCGAAGCATTATCCTGCTGAAAAATATAGTCCCCTGAAGTAATTAGTGGTGCTTCAGGTAACAAACTTTCTCCTAACATATCAGCATACCTGTCCGAATTCATTTTACGGTTGATACATACAATTGGAGTGGTTCCATTTGCCGCAAAAGCGCCCCATACCATAACCGAGCCACCACCATATTGACGCCTGGAAAACACTTCCTTGGACTTTCGCAGATCATACCAAAAATAACGAAAACCATCAGGTCCATCCAGATTGAACTTTTTTTCGTCCGAAAAAATTACATCAGCCCACTTTTGACCAAGAGAAATATATTTTTTGGCAAAGTAAACTCTTCTTTTCTTATGATGATTTGTAAGAGGGGGGCGTGACACTAATTTCCCATAAGAAACTTGAGTATGTTTACTCAAAACATTTTGAACAGTCTTTGTTGAGCATGGTAAACTCAAATTTTGTCTAACTTCATTTGCGGTTTCTCTTTTCTCGCAAGCTCTCCTTACTATCATTCTTTTTTGTCGACGAGTGAGAATTTCTGGTCTCCCAGTTCGCTTTTTCATACCATACATCCCAGGATTTTTTAGAAAATTATAAACCACCGTTTTAGATCTCTTGATTCTTTTTGAAATTTCCCATCCACTCAATCCACATTCTCGAAAAGCAACAATTTTTCCTTTTTCAGAGTCAGAAAGTTGAGTTCCTTTGGGCATCGTTTAAAAATTCACGCTGAAAGTCACCGAGTGGGAAATTCTTTTCGCAAATGAATCTTTTAACTCGGAATTGTCATTTTATGCTTTGAAATATGCAAATTTTTAAATAATTACTGGAGAAAAAGCAATGTCCTTATACTTTTTTCCGTTTTCATTTAGGTTTAAAAATCAAAATTTAAATTTTAGCAGATTTAAAATTGAAAATTTTAATTACTTTACGCATAAAATATTTTAGTTTTACTTCTATTTTTTCTACAAAAATTTGCATTCGATTCTGTAAACAAGGCTTCTAGATTTGGCGATTTTTCGCGTGTCCTTATAATTTTTTCGGGCACTGTATTTCTCGAATCCATTATCATAGGAAATTATTGTAAGATTTTAATAAATATAGTACAATTTAAAATTTTCTTCTAAGTTCTCTTGGAGTAATCATTAAGTTGCGTAATCTGATTTTTTATTAATTATTTGTCTAGATTTTAAAATTATTTGTCTAGATCAAATATAATATTTTCAAATGAAAAGCTTATCTTTCGTTATTTACTGATGAGCACAAAATAGAAAAAAAAATATTATTTCTAGGAAGAATTTTTTAATATCTTTGTTTATGGTTTCCATGTTTAAAAAGAAAAAAGAAAATTTTGGCTTTTTATCATCAATAATGTTTATACTGTCAAAAACAGATGCTATTAAGCAATTAATGTTTGGGAAGACTATTTGAAGAATTTTAATTTTTTTTTCCTTTAAACCCTTATCCAAGATTTTTTCATAATAAAAAATAATAAATTTTGTAAAAATATTTTTTTATATATTTTTAGCATTATATTTTTAATAATCTCGAAGACCAGAGCTTAGCAAAGATTCTAATTGTCTCCAAAAAATAACGCATTTCCTTCAAACTTATTCATTACTAACCGCCTTTAGCAATCATTTCGTTCGATTGGGAATATTGCTGATGTTTCATTTCAATCAAATCTCTTTTACTTAATTTTCAAAAGACTTTTTAGTTAAACTAGTTATTTAGTTAGTTAGAGTTAACTAGTTTAGTTAGTTTAATTCACCATAGTGTCATTAAAAATGTAACTGGCTGCATAATCTACCTTCTAATTGCGTGTTGACTGTCACGGTTTTTGAACATCACTTACTTATTTTTTCTGCCAACTGAGCAGATAGTAAACAAAACATTTATCCTCAGCTTTCAACAATGAAAGAAATTCATACTATTAAAGTTTTATAAAGCATTGAAAAAAAGTTTTCAATCCATTTGAAAAATTAAATGTATTGTTGAAAATTAGGCAAAAGAAATTCTTTTAAAAAATTGACAAAATTGAGCGAAAAATTGTGTGATAAATAAATTCGTATAATTAAAAAGATAATTTTTCAAATTTTAAAATGTTGTAAAAATTTGTTTTCGTTTTTATAAAAATATTTTCGAAAGTTTTCGCGAAAGAACACCGAAATTTCGATAATTTAAAATTAATTAAAATATTTTTTAAACAATTCCCTTCGAAATATACAATCTTAAGTGTATATGCATGGTTCACTTTGATAACTTTAAATCAGAGAATCTGGCCTGCAGAACGCCAACACACATGTTCATTTCATTTTATTATTGATAGATATTAGCATTTCTCAATTCATTTTCAAGCAAAGAAATTATCGAAAATGCGTAAATGAATTATTACAAAATGTGAAATATTAATTTTTCGCAATAGAGATATTTTTTAAATTTAGAAACTGCTGATTACAAATTAAGTTTGATGTTATTAAATTAATTTTGGTGCAGTACCAATTATTGCTGTTAGTGTTAATTTTACTGCAATACCAATTATTGCTGTAATTACTGTTAATTTTGTTGCAATATTAAAGACCAAAATGAATAAAATTTTTCATTATATTTGAAAATGAGAATTAAAATTATGAAATATTTTGGTGTGTTAAAATGTTATCTGATGAATATTGAAAATTTCTGAAATTAGTTGTCAAAAGTATTTACCAGCAATTATTTATTTATTTCATTTCACTTACATGGTTTTATAAGATTAAATCCATGTGTAGTCAAGTTAAAATAATATGGTTTTAATGGTTTTCTCAATTGGCTGCTTAAAACTACTTTGTTAAGAGAATTCATTAACAGAAGTTGTGAATAAGAAATTTAATTAAGGACAGCCAATATTCCTGAAGAACCAGCTGGTAGCCAAAGACAGCTAGAACTTGTAAAAAGTTTTTTTTATCTCGTTCAATTCTCGATTTTTTCCGAATAAAATTTAAGTGGTTATATTAGCTAGAATTTCAGTCACATAGTCAACCAGGTTTATTAGTAAAAGGAGAATACTTATGTGCCAAGAATGTGCCTTTATTTCATATTTTTATACATCAATTTTAGTTAATTGTAAACGAAATACTAGAACCCAGATGACGTTGGTGTCAAAAAAAACTTTCCTAACTATTCTATGAAAACAAACCTCCCACCCTGTGAAGTGGAACATTTTCCACCAAAATTACTTTGTCCAAAAACTAACCATCGATAAAAAAAAAGAGGGGGAAATCTAATACCCGCTCGCATGTATCAAGTTCTTAACCATTAAAGTAATACCATTTTTGGCGCCACCAATCTTCTCTCCCTTGATTGAATCTGGCAGGAAAATTGAGATTTTGTCCAACAGCCTGTGAGGAAAAGGATACACCTACTCATGTTTTGTGTCTGCGGTGGGCGCAAAATTATTATTTCTGTTCCACCACTTTCACTCAGAAAAGACGAATATGGCGGCTTGGATAACACAGGCAATTCAATCGAGTTAGTGTCACGTGATCCCCATGGTATCATCATCTTCATCTTTTCCTCATCTGTGAAAAACTTTCCGCCGGATCGTGCATAGAATGACTTTCCGGGCAAATGCTTATTCCTTTAGAATTCAATCTCTCCTTCCACTTCTTTATCCTCCGACGGCTTCTTTCAGAGCCAACGAGCCTTGTAAAACAACTTTATGAAAAGAGTTATAGATATTCTGGAATATGTTTCTTTTTTCTTTGATTATGCTGTCTGTTCTTTTATGTAGGTGTCGTCTGCTATATTCTGGTCTTCAGGCGATATTAACTGGTATTATTAGTTTAAGGTGTTGTCTGCTCTATTGAAGAATATCCTATAGACATTGTAAATATAAGAGGGAAACTTGTTTCGAATCTTATATAAAATATTGCTCTAAGCATAAAATATTCAATTGCTGTTTGTATGCTTAAGTTTGAATTAATTTTATGTAGGTTGCATTTTTTTAGTAAAATAAAAATAGAATTGATATGATATACCTCATCATGCACTTAAAATTTTCTTACTCAATATTTAAAAAAACATTAGGTAATTTCAATTGAAATGGTTAATTCAGTTGTGAAGTTAAAAGCAAGTTATCTTTAAATGAAAGTAGATATAAAATCTTATTAAACTGTTTCGAAAATGAATCAAACAGAAACAAAATGTTTTTGTATTAAGAATCAGTTATTAACAATTACTTTTATTATTATTATTAGTTACTAGCCACCTTTGGCGACCAGCCGGTTCGCCAGTATTACCGCTCGCTACAATTTTCACTTAAATATTTTAAGTAACAGGTCTCTTAAAGGATTCTCAAACAAAACATTTTTAATCTTCAAATTTTGATAGCCATACCAAACTTATACTGTTTAGATCGTTTCGTTCAATTTACTATATATATTTTGCTAATTTGTTGTCATTTCAGGCAAAACTTCAACTTTAATTTAAAATGTAAATGATGAAATTGCAATTAATATTAAGATATTTATTAATAAAACCAAGCGTTTTATTTTATTTATCATCATTATTGTTATTTATTAATTACTATTATTATTGAATGTGAGTATTGCAAACAGAATCGCTCGGTATTTAAGTCTTATGTTAACTACAAAATATTTTTCATCATTTATGTAATATCTCAAACAATAATTCAACAAAAATTTCTGAGATTCAGCATAAAATTCAGTTTTTAGTTTTGCTTTCAAAAGGATTGAAATGAAATCAATAATAATATTCTGTTCCGGCCTATAAATATATTTCAAAAATTATGAAGTCTAAATTTAATGCAGTAAGGTATCATATTCTGATAAGTATTCTGGACACACCAAATTTTAAATAAATGAATGAATGAATGTTTCTATTTTCCACGATCAACTAAGACTTATTTATGAAGTTTTAAATGTTAAAAATTTAGAAAAACTCAACATTTTCATAATCTTAGGCCAATTAATCTTGAGAAACCTGCGCACGCTGATTGGCGTATTTTCTTTGAAACAATCGATGGAAAATCTAAAATTATCCTTTTTTTTATTGAATAGTGATATTCAAATTTTCATAAATCAGTCAGTTTAAGTGATTGGAAATTAACTCTTAAAAGTCAGTGATTTAGTTGATTTTAAATTAACTCTATGACCACCATTAAATCTGTGCTTTCTCTTGTGGTGTATGCATTCTCCTTAATATCCACTCGAATAAAACATCACATACAAAAGTACTACATAGAACAAACACATCAAAAGTAAACATAACATTTCCATAGTTGTCAAAAACAAAATAGATAAAAATGCAATTAATTAGCAGACGATATTTAGAAAAGTACAGATATTTATACTGGAAAAGGAAATTATCTGAAATTAAAAACTCGCGCAGACGATATTTACAAAAGTAAAAATATTCAAACCTGAAAATGAAAATATATGAGTTATTCCATCAATAAATGCCATAAGTTTGTTTATATCTGCATTATTTTATGAGTCATTAAACATCAAAATTTGTCCGGGACTAAATGAACACCCTGTATAGAGAGTGTAAAAGATCATAAAATAATTTTTCTTGAATTTATTTTTTAGAAAAAATAATATTTCTTATTTGTTTCATTTCCTACAGACATGTGCCGAAAATTATATTTTTGCAGATTTCATTTCCAAAAAGATTTAATTTATTTTTAATTGGAGCTTTAATCAACGTGATGGCAACACTTTGAAAAAAAACTAATTTTTTCCCATGATTGCGAAACGTGCTTAATCTTAATTTTTATTTTTTACGAAAAAAAATTATTGAAAAACATAGTTAAAATATTTATTTAAAAATTCATTAAAAATATAAATTTAATTTTAAGATTAAAACATTAGTATCATTTAAACGAAAAATTTTTGATCTTTAACTTCATGTAAAAATCTTTTTTGTGCGGTAATATTTTCGGAAGTTATAGCAGAAACACGTCAAAATTTCGCTTAATTTTTAAATAAATAAAATTCTATTTAAAAATTCGAAAAAATAACCCCCAGTTGCACATTCCCGGCCTCCAAGGTATACACGTGCCAAATTTTGTAGCTGTAGGTTGAATGGTCTGGCCTGTAGATCGCCAACACACACACACGCACACACACACACACATTGAGCTTTATTATAAATATAGATTATTTGTTTAATTCTAATAAGTTATTAACAAAAATTTGCAGTCATTCTGAATCAAAGTTGCAAAAGAAGTTTTCAAAAAGGTTTATTTAATTCACCAGCCCTCTTTGGCGACCAGCTGATTCCTCGAGATTAATAATCCTTTAAATTTTCTATTAAATATTTTTTATATATATTTTGTTCTAAATGATTTCTTTGGTAAAATATTTTTAAAGTTCATGTTTTGGAATCCTTACTCTGATCTGTTTATTGTACAATGCATTTCCCTAATTTTGTGTTCTGTCTTAAAATTTGAATCTCCCTTAAAATTTGAAATTTAAAAAAAGGGAAGTGATTCAACTAATACAAATTGCTTTTATTCATAATATATATATAAATTAGTTTTCTTGCTGTATTATTTTCAGAAGTTATCGATATAAAGCATCATAACCTAATTTAATACATAATTAATTTAAATTTCAAAAATAAATATTGCTCCTAGAAGATCATTTTCATTTTCCAAAGTATGTAAGTGCTATATTTGATAAATATAGTTCAAACGGTCAAGCATGCAGAGCATCAACACTCAAACACAGACATTGTCATTTTTATTATAAGTAAAAATGATGTGGCTCTTCAACCTTGCATTCAAGAAAGCTCTCTTGGCTGTAAATAATTTGCATTTAGTTGGATTACTTATATTTCATCTATATTTAGTTTTGATAATATTTTATTACCAACTTTTTATATTAACACAGCTAATCCATTCACTGATAATACATCATTTTCATCATCATCTTTCTTTTCCAGGAATTTATTTTTCTTATTTTATTAATACTATTTTTGAAACAGGAAAAAAAATGCAGTTAACTTTGTCAATATTTTAAACAAACCTAATTAATAATATATTATTTATATTGTTTTACAAGGGTTGTTCAAATAAAAAGGTACGAAACCACACTGTGGGTATAAATGAAGACTTTATTCAGAGTGTACACCACGGAAATGAGCACAACGATCCCATTGATTAACAAGCCGAAGGATTCCTTGTTCCCAGAACTCCGATGTGTACTGTGAGACACTCCGAAAACTACAAAGGTTCATCATGAACAAAAGACCGGGGCTACTCGCGGAGAGTGTGGTTCTGCTCCATGATAAAGCTCGTCCACACGCCTCCAGGGTCACACGCGCAACTGGTCAAGTTCAAGAGAGAGCAGCTCGACCATCTGCCTTACAGACCGGACATGGTCTTCCTGCAATTTTTATGTGTTTGTTTCCCTAAAAAAACCTCTGAAAGGGAAGCACTTCAACTCGGACGGCGAACTAAAGGACGCTGTGAAGGACTGGTCTCGTCACGGCCACAGGAATTCCGGGAACAAGGAATCCTTTGGCTCGTTAATCAATGGAATCGTTGTGCTCAGGTCTATGGTGTATACTTTGAATAAAGTCTTCGTTTATACCCACAGTGTCGCTTCTTACCTTTTCATTTGAACACCCCTTGTATTATGTACAATCTTTAATGTCTTTTTATCTTTACAACTATCCCGTGGACCAATAGATTTTTTCATAGACTTTCTACTTTCTAGTATACGAAGTATACAAATAGAAAATATCGTAATCGTCAAATTATTGCAACATCAGATAGCAACGAATCTCTCTATTTTGGATCTGAATTCAAAAAACATATTTTTAATAAGTATGTTTGTCGATAAATATGATATCTGAAAATCATTTTCAACCAGATGTGTGAAATTTCATACGTGGTCTTTATACCAAGTTTATAGATTTCTATCAGATTTCGAATAGAATTCATGCAGAGAAATACCATATCTTCAAAACGAAGAGAGACTTGCTGTAGAAAATTTTTAACACATTTAAAATTTAAAGTATGATTATGTATCAAATTTAAACCAAATTCATCAAGGGGTTGATGGTCTGATGGTCTTTATTTTCACAAACATGAAAAGGCAATAACTCATAAACGCAGTGACTCAAATAAATATATGCTATTTGGTAACTAATTTTGGGACTACAATTTTAATTCTATGCTACATTTTTAAGTTTCATAAATTTGATCTGAAAAAATATGATCAAAATACACATTCGGTTTGTTTGTATATTAATCGTATTCCAGCGATTAATCGCCAGAGATCGTATGCTAATAGACTCCTTCGTAATTGTTATTCGCTAGTGTTGTACTTTTAATAATATACAAGTACATTTTATAGAGAGTATGCGAGAAATTTTAAGAAGGCCATTCTCACAAGTTTTTGTGGCTCTTTATAATTTTATTCTAATGGTTACCATTCTATAGAGAATGAGTGGAAGTGAACAAGCTAAATGTTATGCCGAATCGAACCTCATTATTTTTAAATCTATACATATCTGCAGACGATTTGAAAAATCAACATTAATTAGAAAACACCATGTAATATTTTTAACACTTTCAACCCTACCGACGAGATATCTCGTCTTTCAGATACTTCCAATTACATGTTTCTGTGGATTAAAATTTGTCTCTTATGCCAGTTCGAAAAAAGTAAAGGTATTCTTCAAATATGTATTAAAAAGTTCAACCTATCTAAACTACATAACAGGCAAATTTTAGCCCATAGAAATCCTTAACTGGAAGTATCCGAAACACGTGATATCTCGTCGGTAGCGCTGAAAGTGTTAAAACTTAACATTAAATTGTATAAAATCTACAGGAGAAAACTGGTATTCATATGGTACTTTTTAATCCTTCCACAAATCTTGCAAGATATACATATAAATAAATATTAATTGACAAGTTTATCTATCTTCATTACTCTAATAATAGCGAACAATCTTTCACATTCTCATAGAATGCCCATATTTTAATACATAGTGTTTATATCATTTCCAAATAGCTGCAATAATTTTTGGCAGTTGTCCACTTTTTTTTATTTTATTTTTTTTAATTCTACAAAATAATAAATTTGTAAAGGGTTAGGTGAGTTAGACCTGTATTTTATCACTACTTTACCTGTGATTACTTTCAAACATTTTGTTAGAAACTGTTTTTCTGATAAATTTTGGTGGAAAGTAAAAACTTACTGGACGACATGTAGCTAGTATACGCTATAAAGCACCAAAATAAACGAAACGTAAACCATCATTACTTCACCTATAAAAATCGCAACAAACACCTTTTTCCTCTCGCATGAAATCTCTTCTATTTCTTCACTGCCTACAATCTCTTTCACGGTCAGCGAGCCTTGTAAAGCAACTTTATGAAACGAGTTACAACCTCCTTAAATAGTATTTCGAGATTCTGATACTCGTTATTGATTGTGACACTCGTACACTGTGCAGTCCCCAAAGTGCATTATTATTTAAAATTTCATTTGATTTGTTAAAGTTTTGTTTTCATAATTTAGTGGACATGGGTACTCGGTTTGAATTTAATGTATCATTTACTTTAGGCAAATGAATATTTATTATGTTTAGCTGTTTGGAACTTGGAAAAAATCCTACTTCTCACTATTTAAGTTAATACATTCATTCACTTTTACACAAAATGAAAAAGAAGCAGAACAGAATTTCGATTTCCGTTCTGTTTGTTCAGATAATATACAAGGTGCATTGCATTATTCTATAGCCTTTGGGAAAGAAACTTTTACGGCATTCTTGATAAATAGTCGATTTCTTCATTTCAAAATCATTCGACTTATTCGCAACAATGCATAGAAATAACAATAATAACAGCTCGCAGTTCTACTCTAAAAAACATTTATCCATTAAAAACCTCATTTGAAAAAATTGTGAATTGTTTTCCGGTATTTCAAATTTTTGGAATACGTTTGCAAAAGTGCTAATAACTAAATGTAATTTTTAAGAATGATAATGAAACCTGAAATTCCTTATGATTATCTTTTCATTTACTTTTATTATTTTCACCCTTCTGAGGGTATAAAAATAGTGTGGAGATGGTTACACTCCAACTAATGACTGAACATTCTTCTTTAAGAGGAGTTGTACCATGGCTAATGATGCCCCTTAAGCAGCGTTCACACGAGGTCAACTATTTCACGCAATGGAAGGCCACGTCTACCTTAGGAAGATCACATGGCTGGGAAATGATGACCAATGGCAAATAATTGTTTCATCGGGTCAACTATTTTCCATTGTCCCATTGGAATCACGTGATCTTTTGGAAATAAACGTGGCCTTCTGTTGCGCGAAATAGTTGGTCTCGTGTGAACCCTGCTTTAGAATTTAACCATAGCTCCCACCAATGCATCACAGTTTCTAAATCATTCAATTATTCCATTTGTCTGAGGGCGAACCGTGACTAGTAAATTTGCAACCTATATTTAGTACTTTAATACAGAGAGAAGGTTTACAATTTTCAAAGAAGCAAGTTGGAATAATTTTTGCGTAATTAATCTGTGAATCCTTGTCATCAATTAATCAATAGATTTTAATTTAAAATTTTGATTATTAAAAATAAAACTAAACAGAATTTTGTATTAAAATACAGCAATTAAAATAGTTTGAAATAATGGACTTCTACTTAAGAAAAATAACTTCCATTTCAGAAATGCACGAGAAATGTAATTACATCATTGAAATTATATCAGAAAATAACTATTTCGAAAGAATTTTGTCTTTAAGCCTAAAGTAAAAACAAGCTTTACGGATAATCTATAATATTAAAATTAAATTAACCTTTTCGTTTCTAAAGCTTCGTTTAATTCATTTTAAAGCAACATTTTATGTAAAATATGCGCTTTACATTTTTCTCCATTGAAATTAATTTAAATCCAAATTTTCTTTCTAATGTATTACTTCAAATTCCTGAGGGTTCAACATAGAACAGCACATATCTTAATATCAAAGTATGTATTTTTATTCTTTCATAACTAGTTTATGTTTCCATTAGTTTCATAATGTTCATATATTATATTAGTTTCATTTTTATTTCAAATACATTTGAACAACTATCTGAATAAAATTAATTGCAATGGATATTAAATAAATAAATTAGATGAATTTCTTATTTTAAGGTGCGAGATTTCCATTTTTGACAAAAGAAACAAAAGTGACTAAAAGGTTCTTTAATGATTTTCTTGGACAAATATATAAATTAAATTTTATTATGATTTCATGCATTTTTCGTTTTTTGATTATTTTATATCTATATCACAGAAAAATTTCATTCAATATGATTTTTTACAGTACATTGATTTTGACTATATTATCTCTATGAATAAAAACGGGAAATATATGTGTATCTGTGTTTTTGCAGGTGTGTCTCTTTATTTATTTGTGGAAATGCACTTGTTGGAATGATTTTTTGAAATTATCTAAAATTTTGATTAATTTAAGAGTAAATGCGAATTTTTTCGCATTTTTTCACGATTCCTTCATAAAATTGATTTTAACTCCGTTTTTAAGATTTTAATGTTTTCAATGATGCCAATTTAAGTTATGTAAAAATTTTCACTCTAAATTTAATTAACTTTTACAGTTATTTTTAAGTACATTTATAACAATACCTTATGATTTTGAATAAAACCCAAATCATTTTCATATCCTGGGGTTTTTTTTCTTCCATTCTTTAGATCGACTACGTAAATTCGACTTACTTTTCTAAACAAAAAATGTTTCTGCCTAATACATGTTTATAAAATCAATTTTGAAAACGTGATTACAGCTAACGTTCAACTTCTGAATTTAGCAATAATTAGTTTTAAAAAAAGAAATGAAGCATTTTTATACAATTTTATGCAATTACTCTCTTAGCTTGACTGTTTGTTTTATTATTAAGTACATTGAATTTTTTAAATTCTGTCAGAAAAAATTTTATTAATAATCCTCTAACACATTATATAAATCTTGAAATGTATGATTCTTATTAATTTTACGCACGTGCTTTGATTCAATAAACATATTACTAGATTACTTAAACTTTAATCTTTTCTCTTTCAAAACTAAATTTCAATCTTAGATTAAAGGAACAGAAAATTAGGAAAGTAATAGAAAAGGAAAGAATAAAAATATTTCTAAACTGGAATATAATATTTCAAAACTAATGCGTATTACAGGATTAATGAAATTTGGAATTTAAAAATACATTCTTGCGGAAGCATTAAGATTAAGTTACATGCAGAAGAGTCAGTTGAATTTTTACGTAACCAATAATTTCCACTATCCTGTTTGTCCATTATATTCTTTTATGCGATATTTTCATGTTGTTATAAAAATATTTAATTTTATTAATATTTAGATAATATATCAGGCTGTTTTCTAATGAATAAAGGAATGGTTTTCAATTAAACTTTTAAATTTTACTATAACGTGTGTCTACTATCCTGGTTTTCTGACTAGTGGTCTGTCAAAACCATTCTCATATCAGACAAGAACGGCACTTTCTCAAGTAGTTTAAGTTCATCTCATGAGTAACAGGAAGCAAATTTTAATTTCTTAGTAACAATTGCTTTTTTCGCATCCCAATCCTTTTTCTTTTGATGTTTTGAATGTTCTTGTTATGTCTTATATATTTCTTTAGTACTTCCAAAACCGAGATAATTAAATTATTACTTGAAACTCAGCACTATTTAGAGTATGATTGAAAAAGTATGAGAATCATATTGGTCAGGAAAATGAGATAAGATAAGTTTATACACCAAATAGAGTAGAGCCCCAAATATTTGAGATGAAAAGATAGAATAATGAGGCAAGATGCCGAGATCATTAACTTATCCCAAGCGTCTTACCTCGATTGTAAACATGAGGAGATTGATTTTTTTAATACTATTAACAGATATCAGATATAAAAAAAGTACTAATTTTAAAAAAGTGTCGTCTAAGGTAGCCATGTTTAACCAAGAAAAATCAAATATTTTCCCCACTAGTCAGTGAAATTTTACGTTACAGAACTGGAAAAGTTATAAAAAAGCAGTCAAAATATAAACATAAAATGGCATCAGTGACTTCAATATATACATTTTTAGTGTCTGGCAGTGTTGAGTCCTAACAGTATCTGTAAGGTGATAAAGTTTGATAATATGAACAAAATTCCTTCTTTATCATGCCCCGTCTCATCTATGCATATTTCGCAATCAAAAAACTGGATTTTTCAAGAAACTATTTCTATTCAATATTCATTAATTATTTCTTGATAATAAGTCTGTTCATGTGAGGTTTTTTTATGATCTTAAAATTATTTAAAATCTAGAAAAAGACAAAAATAATTTTTAAACCTGTCTACAAATGTGACCTGAAAGAAATGTAAAATGTCACTCACCTGTTACGGACTCTGCCTGAATAAATCATACGTTATACTGTTTAAACAAAAGTATGGGTACATGACAGGATTCAAACATAAATATAGTACTATTCGTCAATAGCTATGTTCATAAATACTACAGATGTTTATTTTATTTCTTTAGAAGTTTGCCTTCAGTGGCCAGCAGAAGATAATATTTAATATCAATTAAAGCTGCTAAGCATGAGATTCCTGGTTTCCTGAACAAATAATTTTTAAGTATCAAACTGTGACAGATATTTTCTAATCATAATTACGACCAGAATTTCTTAAATATTGTGACAGCAAGTTTGTAGCAGACAAATTTTGACAGTTGCTCAAGATATTTTCATCAGTTGCTACGGATAGTGATTTTAATAGCCTTACATCTAATCTGGGAGTTGTTTTTAATGGCGCCTATCTGTGATCCAAGAAACCAAGTATACTATTCATAATCTATCTAAAGATTATACATTGTTTTTCATTTAGTGTCTAATTCCACTTTATTTATCTTGTTTGCATATAAACTTACCAGATAATACGTAATTTTTTTTAGCTTTTAAAAAACAGAAAAAAAATAGTGGCACAAAATATTTGATGGAAAAAACGAATTGTTTGATTGTTATTGCTACAAAGAAATAGTTGTTTCAAGCTTATGCAAAAAAATTTTTTTTTAGAATTTTAGAAAAAATGCTCGGAAACTAAATTAAGATCAATGAAAAGACATATTTTTAGTTTTAAAATTTCGTAAGAATCTTTTCCGTGCTATAATAGTTTTAGAAATTAAATGGAAATCGTTAAAATCTCAATCGTTTTCATTCTTCCCTTCTAAAAAACATAACACATTTTGCCCACATTTAATTTTTATCTATATGTGGTCTGGTCCGGACGCACATACAAATACGTTCTCTATTATTATTAAATTCTTATCTCTTCAAAACAAAACCTTCGATGTTCGTGAAAAAAAAATATCCATTCTAGAATTGTATCAGAACAATATTTAAGACCTAAAAGATGTTTCGGTCTAAAAAAATAAAAGAGCATAAGGAACTGTATTCTAGAAAATAAATTTCCAGATAGATACCTTCTGCTTTTTCTTGAAACATATAAAGAAAAATTATATGAACCTAAATGTGGAGAATCAATGATGTATCTCCACTTCTTAATACTACCCATTACTTCTCCTAAAGTAAGTTAACCTTTAATGGTTCCTCTTTGCTCTGATGTGACCGTTCTTTCTCATAACAGTGTTAAAGTACTCGAAATAAGAGCAACATTTGTACAAATATAAGAGCGAACTTACCATCATTCGACAGTTCATATTTTTCGATTCGAATTACTGTCATTTATTTGGAAATGACGATCGAGAGCGGGTCACGACCTTCTCTTCCCCTCCGTCCCCGAAAAGACATTTTTGTGATTGAATTACAAAACATCCCTTTTTCCCCCAGCTCCAATTTGCAGGAAGCCACTTACCAGACAAGTTCTGGAGAGCGACGTCCGTTAACAATTTTCCCTCAGAGACAAATTGCTTTGTCCCCAGTCCCTTCCGGAACATTTATCCCATAAATCCTCGACATCAGATCTTCCAAGATAGGAACAAAACCGAAGACATCATTCAAAAGTTTATCTTTGGGAAAATGGGGGACGAGACTCCGCCTTTTCATGGCGAGTCGATATTCCAAATCCTTCCTTTTGTTTTGGGATGCAATAAACATTTATTTAATCTATGACCGCTTACAGTAGAGTCTGCAAAACAAATGACTGGAGCAGCAAGGGTGGAATAGGGCATTGAAATTTACAGACGACGGCCAGAGAAGGGGGGCTTTGTTTTATTCACTGGAGGAGTTGGGAGCTAAATTCGGGGAGAGTTTTGATAAAAGTCCTTTCAGCTGGAAAATTTTCTGCTGATAAAAGCTCCAATGGGAAGGTTTTAGATTCGATGTGTGATTATAAAAGAGCAGCATTCTGAGCTGAATTTGTAAAACAGTGTTTGATTAATTGCTCTGTGATGTTGATTTAAATGTAAAAGATGTTTGGATTTAGAACATATTAACTATTGAAGCTTTATCAGTAAAACAAAGATTAACTGCTTTTCTATTATTTAAATCGCCGATGAAAAGATATCCCAATTTTATTATACCAATACTATCCTTTCTGCGAAACATTGTTTGAAAATATTTAAAGTATCTTCATTTTTTATTATAATTAAGTATCATCCTAATTCATATCTTCTGAGTATTAAATCAGTATAATTAACTTATTTCTTTTGGCAAAAGATTCCCAATAATATTGTAACGATATTTTTACAATATTGTAGGGCATTTAGAATACACAACAACTTAGTAGACCTATCTTATTGTAGTAGTAACATTGTGTGGTAGGTAATAGGGATATCACGTAAAGCAACTGGCGGATTATTAACTCTTTGCACAAGGAAAAGTAATTCGATGCAAAATTATTCATCCAATATAAGGGCTTGTTTATCATTCCAAAAAATAAGGGCTTGTTTATCATTCCAAAAAATAAGGGCTTGTTTATCATTCCAAAAAATAAACATATATAATTGTTTCAAACTGAATTTCCTCGAAAAGTTAATTTATAACTTTTTATCATTCTGTAAATATTTTTAACAATCAAAATTGAAATATAAATAAATAAAATGGCAAAATAATGTCTTGAATGGTCACCTCTCGAGTGCAAAGGGTTAATATTATCATAACGCATTTAGAAAGTTGTTAGTTAAAAATGCCATATCTCTTTTAAAATATTGAATCGTTTGCATTGTAAGAGATGTGATTTATTATTTACTACTTGCGATACAAGCAGATACTGGATGTGTATAATTTCTAGTAAATACGGTAGGCGTAACTTAATAGCTGTGATTCTTCAACAAAGTATTTTCAAACATTGTGTCAACTGTGTCGTAAGTAGTTTTCATAGTTTGTTTTTCTTTTCTATACTATATCTTTAATATGCATATGTCTTCAGGACAAATCTCTCAAATTCATCAAATTGCAATAATCTTTAATACTATTTTAATGTAATTGCTTACACCTGATCTGTTTCTTATGTACATGAACTTCAATATCAAGTCATGTCACATGATTTTACCTTGGTATGAAAAGCATAATTGTTCGAGTCGTTTGTCCAAAGTTGAAATTTATATTTCTGTAACTTCACTTTCTAAATTATCATGTAAAATCTGCATTTAATTCCAACAATAAAATGGTGCGATGCATTTTACTAATAATGTATGAGAATTTTCAACGGCACGTTGTCTGGATTAAAACAAGTTAACAAAAATTTGAAATATGTCTTTCAGATTTTATGTCTTTGACATTTTTTGATCTCGGATTTCTCAAAGAAAAAAAAAGCGTGCTGCGACATTGCCAAAGAATATGAAAATTAATTTAACCCTTTATTTACCAAATTATTTTATAAATCAATTTTTCAAATTTATTTTTGGAACATTAATTAAGTTTTGGTACAAAACAAACCTAGGAAGAAGAAAAAAACGCTTTTAATTAATTAAAATAATTAAATTAATAATAAAAGATTTTTATCATTTTTTTAGATCATATCTACTACTTTCTATTGGAAAAACGTTTTTCATGTTCTTTCAAATACTGTTAGAAAAAATAGTCATATTTTGAAGATATCAGCCGGTTTTCAGCGATACTTTAAAATAACGTCTGTAAATAAAGGGTTAATATCCATTTGTTTTCCAAAAGAAAGAAAAATTCAACGTTAAATATTTAGGAATATAATAAAAAAGGATTTGAAGGATT
Source organism: Argiope aurantia (assembly GCA_026543865.1). Classification (NCBI taxonomy): domain Eukaryota; kingdom Metazoa; phylum Arthropoda; class Arachnida; order Araneae; family Araneidae; genus Argiope; species Argiope aurantia. The sequence goes on along the minus strand of JAPMOR010084008.1, from coordinate 807,565 downwards.
TGAATTTAATTACAACAATAAATGATATTGTTGCGAATTACATATTAACTTAAATTTAAAAAATTATCAAAAATTATCGATCATGCACTCGAAACTTAACTTGATATCATTCAAAAGAGGAATTTTTTTTTGTTTCCTAAGTATTTAAAAATCATTTGAAAAAAATTTTAATAGTTATCACAGAATGAAACAAAATTTTGCTTAATTACTTTTTCCTATATCAAATTTACAGAGGAAATACTGCAATCGTCAAAAAAATTCGATTTTTTTTTTTTTTTTTTGTCTCTACATTTTAGACTTTCATAAATCCGAAGGGCACATTTTTAGCATCATGTCTGCCTGTCTGGGAGCACGATAGCTCAAAAGTGCCTTGAGCTAGACAGTTGACATTTAGTATAAGGACTTTATACTTAATTTATATATTTGAATCAAAATTTGAAAGAAATTCATTCAGAGGAAGTCTGCCTATGCAACTGTCCAAATGTAAGCAAATATTATGACTACAAAACGTTAGGTGTTGGATAAATAAAATTTAGTACACAATTTTAAAGTCTAAAATATACTTATCAAATTTTGAACCAAATATAATTTCTCAGGCATCTAAGTGCAATAACTCAAAATCACAATTAATTCAATAAATGAAATTTGATATTTGGTTACAAATGTAGTTTTATTCCGAATTTTGGTGTCAGTTAGTCGACATAATACAAATTCGAGTCTTGGGTATTTGTGTATTAACCGTATGTCAAAATATAAACAAGAGAAAAAATCCCCAAAGATTGCCGGACAGATTCAGTAAAAATATATGCCAAAGTTTATTAGTAAATGCATATTAATTTTGGGTACTTGTGTATTAACCGCATGTCAAAATATAAACAAGAGAAAGAATCCACAATGATTACCTAACATATTCGGTAAAAATATATGAAAAAATTCTATGTTTCGTAATTATTTTCGCCATTGTATTCCCAAGATCCATAATTCATGCAACGGAGAATTAAGAAAGGGAGGAGGGCAACGCTTTTATTAGAAATCATGAAAGAACGTTCTGGAGGCACCCCTCACGCTGGTTTTTGTTAGTGAACACATTTATTAAAATTCTGGTGAATATACTTCGAGTTACACATTGCCATCCTCTAAAGTGTATTTGTACTAAACTGTGACAAAATTAATAATTCTAAATAAAATAGAATGCTCTGTAAAGCTAAAAAGTACATTAATTCAATTTATTATTCGTCAGACATGCTAGTACCTAACACAATTACAATTTCTCTTTGCGCCGGCGTCATTGCATAGGAGTAGCGCACCCTTCCCGTGATCTGAGCGTCCCGGGTTCGAATCCCGGTTTGGGCAAGGTTGTTCTTCATCTGTGTTCTATCTGTGAGGTGTGTGAATGTGCCCCCCTTTAAAAAGGGGTTGTGCAAGCGAATGTGTGAGTTTCATCTTCATATGAGCTATAAGTAAGACTTCTGCCCTCGGGTGCTCAGGGGTCTTTACCCTCAGAAGCTACTGCACCCTCTTTCCGTGGTAACCCGGACACGACATCATCATCTCTCCTTGCAATGTTGGAAACTAACCCAATTGCCACAATTTATTTTGTAATACCGATAAATTTTTGTTCGATATTTTGAATGTCGAACAATATAAAGATAATAACACAGCAATATTATAGAACATATTATACTAGCAAGGCATTGTTTTCTTATATAATATTGTTACAGAATTGATTATACGCAGGAGAATAGGTGATAGAACTTAATTTCTTCTAGTCCCGCTAAAGTGCACATTCATTTTATCATTTTTTTATTATTATTCTAGTTAAAAATACGATGACATAAAAATTTAAACTCTGTCATCACATCTGACCCAGTTGGACTCACTACAGCGATTTAACATAACTGGTCATTAATTTGGCGAAACAAATAAAATAAATATTGATTAAGGACGTATACCCAAGTTTTATGGTAGAATATGGTGGGAATATTGCCAAAGAAATGTAATTTTTTATCTGTCTTTTATCCACTGGATATATGACTCATTCTGTATAATATAACAGAAAAACCATAACATTTGCTTAAGATATTTTAACCACTTAAACTGGATTGACGAGCCCAGCTCGTCATGAAATTTCTTGAACGAATAAAGAACTCCACTACTTAGAAATTACTGAGACGTGATTCTTTTTAGTAAAAGTTGTATTTACAGAAAGAACTAATGAAAAAAAACGTAAGTTTCTATACCAATTCCTGCTCTTAAAAATAAGGAAAATATAATTATCTCCTGAGCAAACATAACCTGCTGACTAAACATAAAATGCAGGTCAAAGGATTATTATCACTAAATAATTTTCATTATAAATATATTGTTATGGAAATTCTAATGAAGAAACACAATCAACAGGCATCAGTAACAAAAGACAACGACTTTTATTAAACGCAAAGAAGTGAATACACAGAACAAAGATACAGCTGAGGCGAACACAATCAACACACAGCAGCACACTACAACAAACAGTAGCCCAAAAGTAGGAATCGGTAGCAGTAACAATCACAGCAGACAAAGAGGCCAGACAGAATTCAGCAGGAGGAGAGAATCTTCATAGCTACTTTCTACGATCTTTCCAAACGTCTGCAATTCTCCGCTGTCTCTTCTCTTTAGCTGTATCCAACTGCCGATTCACTACTACACGGCAGGCTATTCCTCACACGACTTGACGCTGCTTCTAAAATAAACACCAGAACACGGCACACAGCTCAATTCAGCAATTGCTTGAGCTCCACACAACGCTTGCGCTACATCGAACTGATCCACATGGACGCCGTCTTTTTCCACGACTCTGTACACAATTCAATACATGACTGTCTTCAGAGTGAGACTGCCGGCCTTTTATAGTTCCCAGAAGCGGGCAGAGAAGGTTCTGGAACAATCAGGAATATCTTGTTATTGGCTGTAATTCTGAAAGTTTCCAGATTTTGCCAAGAAGATTTTATCGCTAAGTTTGTCACCAACCCCTGAGATCACTGATTCCGTATCCGATCAGCGTCCAACACAACCTATCGTAAAACGGTCTTTCCAGTAGTTAAACTATTCATTCTGGGAAGCCACATTACAGATTTGTAACAATATTTATACATGAAACATGATTCTGCCAAGATTGTAATTTGAACTATGGTATCTTTTGTATTGCATTAAGGCTTTGTAAAATTTGAAATTTCACACACAAAAAAAATAATAAACTAAGATTAAAATTCAAACTCAATGGCTTATCAAGGTCATTTTTTTTATTTGTCACAAATATTGAATTCAGGTAATTAATCGTTACCTATTATGTATTTTAGCATATAAGCAAATATCCGTGATAAACATAAAGCAGTGATTTATGTATTAAAATATTTTATATTAGTGAATTTATGAATTTATTGCCTCCACTATAGACAAGAATCAAAATTTTCAAATTGATAACAATGTATTGAAAGCAATCAACAATGCCAAATTAATGTAATATAGAATATAAATTAAAAACATTTTGATGCAATATTCCAAAAATATCTATACTAAACAGACATTCAATAAATGGGCTTAGAATTAAGACTTAGAGACAGATAAAAATAAGCTGTGTTCTTTATTTATGAAATTTAATAAATTTTGATTTTATTTCACATTTTTCCTTTCTTTTAATTTGCAAGAATAAAATATTTCTGCTAAATGTGACTTGAACTAAAAAAAAGTTGTTAAAATAACATCAGTTGATATAATACTATAAGAAAATTATAATAAAATGAATAATGTAAGAAAGTAAATTCCTAATTATTTTAACAATTAAATCAATGCTGAGACTGTAATTAAAATTCCGATTTAATTAACACTTTTAATGTCGAACGACGGTACATTGTCATTGCTGTTATCCATATGATTTTCAATAATTATTGAAATAGAATCGGCATTGCATTACTTTCCCTATACGCTGTGTTTTGAATTTTTTGAATGTCATTCTTAGTTTGATTTTTGTGGGCTTTTTCTTAAGTCGTAGTAAATTCGTGTAATTCATTCAGTTATCCTTGCATAGACACCAGTTTTTCGTTCGGCATTAAAAGGGTTAAAGTATTTCTATAGGCTATTCAAACTTTTACAAATTTTTCTTCTCTAATTTTTTTTTAAATGCTTATGTTTAGTATATTTTTAAAAAATGTGGTTTGTAAGGGGGTTATTTTTTTATATTTATTGATCTATCGAACATAAATTACTATACTGTTCTTTTCAGTATCTTGAGACGACCATTTTTCGATGATTATATCTTACTAATGGGCGAGACGCGGAAAGATGTGCATACTTCCTGAATTTACTTTATTGTTAAATGTAATCATTCCTACGCATGTGCAAAAGCGTGGAGGGTTTTAGAATCCGATGGCAACAATAGTTTTTAGATATAATCATGTAAATATTGGAAAAATTCTCTTTAAACAATTTTTTTTATTAAATACAGTCAATAACTTAAACGCAAATGAATGCAATCTATTAACTTCCTCAGAAGAAAGAAAAATTCTTACATACAGATTGGTTATAATTAAAGTTCCATTTTGAAATGGTCATAAAAGGAAAACTACTGGACTAAATATTATCAAACTTGGTAATAGTTTAAAGGAAGTCATGGGAAGTTTTTATTCTGCAAAAAAAAAAAAAAAAAAGTTCATAAACTCACCACCAGGGGAAAATGGCGCTGCATGCAATAATGTTAAGCAAGATAGGGCATGGAGACATCGATCTAAAATGTGTTTAATCGTTTCTGAAACGCGTTACGAAACATGATCAGTGTGTGTTATCTCAAAAGTACTGTTTATGGTGATAATCTAAACAATTTGGAGGAACTGAAAGATGCAATACACCGACATGTGCGTAACCTTTCCCTTCATATGCTTGAGAATGCAGTAATGCGATTTAACTTGCTTTCATAAAATAGTGGACGCCACATTGAACATGCTTTGTAACACGTTTCAGAAACGATTAAACACATCTTAAACCATCGTCTTCGTGTCCTATTTCGTGTCCCCCCCCCCAGTTATAAATTTTTAAACTTTTTTTTGGCAGAAAAGAAATTCCTATGATCCCCTTTAAATTATTACCAAATTTGATGACATTCTATCCAGTAGTTTTCCTTTTATGACCATTTCAAAGTGGAACTTTAATCGTAACCACTCTGTACTTTTCTCGATCTACACCAAATCTTTTCTTAAGTATAAAAGCTTCACTTCCCATTTTCCGACCTAAACCAATCGGAAAAATCTTAAAATTCTTCACTTGCGAAGACATGACATTTTTCGAAACAAGTTACGAAACGCCGCTTCCCATATCTCAACATTCCAAGACAGAATCCCGCTTCTTTCCGTTTTTTCTTTTTTTCCTTCTTGTGTCTGTGTGTACGTTTCCGTTTTGAACGCCATTTTTACACTTAATAAATCATTCACGCTGGAAGGATTGGAGGGAAGACGATTGGAGGAAGTGCGCCTCAGCAAAATATGAATATCCATTAGGAGATGTGCAGCTTCCCCGGTTGCTGACATAAAATCAATTTTTATGAAGGGTGCCTTGTCACATCGTATTTGTCGGGTTAATGTCAACCTGACAACGGGATACATTGTGCAGAGAGACGCCACCGAGCCCGCAGATACGACAAACGACGTCGGGGACTGGGGAAGTGGCCTGAAAATAATGCTTAAGCTGGCGCACCGGCGATGATTCTGTCGTTATGGGTAAGAAGGGTGTGCGGGCTTTTGTGTCCGTAGGTGATGATCATTCTTCCGAAAGGCGATTTGAATTTTCGAAGAGCGCAATGAGAATGAGATAGATTTACCGTAATGGTGAATGCCCAGATGAAGAATGATGACGAATATAACAATTTATCTCACTGGTTTTGATATTTTCATATTACTATAAATTGTTTAAAAATAGGAATTGAAAAAGGTTTGATCATTATAGATTTCACAAAATGGATATTTGTATTAAAAATTCAAATTTATTTTTGATTTATGATAAATTTATAAATTCTTATAGTTATTGTTATAATTTAAAAGTTTTTCTTATGTGTATATGTCATCCCCTAGGGGGGTACCTCGATATGAGGATGAGATGCTTACGGCATGGTGGTTGGATCTCACCACCCTGTAGCGACACGAAAAGATGGAGGTCTGGCTCCTCCCATCGATGGCGGACGTATTTTTTTAGGGAAGGGTTGTACCGTGCCCGGTAAGGGCCCTTAGGACACAACCATGGTTGCCCCCAGAGTTGCTTTTGAGGCAGTCCGGTCATTCAGTATTTATTATCCGTGTGCCTTCGGACGAGTTGGAGATTCAGTGATATGATTTATGTGTATGTGTCTTTCTTTTTCTATAAAAAAGTGTAAATATACCCCCTGCTGATTCTTATAGTATTTTAGTGTTATTAATCTCAACTGATTTATACATATCGTATACACCTTATCGCTGATTTATAAATTTTGTCGAATGTTTCATCATGTGAAATAATTTTCTCTTACTTTTTTAAATTTCGAACTTGATGATTTTGACTCTGATGTCATCAATGGAAAATTATTCTTTCAGAATTATGTGGACCAATATGTAACTAACAAAGAGGAAAGTTAAAATAATAATATGAAGCACTGTTAGAAAATAAACAATGCATATAATATAGATCTGATGTAGATAAAACAGTTTCTAAAATAAAGGCATAAAAGTACCATGGGTTCTCTATTATTAACCAAAAACTTCACAAAAGCGAATTCAATAGAATTTCATCGAAATATATTTAGATTTCGAATTTTTCAACTTTCTTTTGCAACCCCTAATTCGGTGATTTTAAACGTGAAAAAAGTATAAATTCTACGGATATGTAAAAATATTCGTGATTATTGATTAACTATGCGATGATTGTTATATCTCGTAAAAAGAAAACTCATAAATCTTTGACTGTTTAAACTTAATGTTCTCTTTTTAATTTAATAAAAACGCAAAGAAATTAAATAGAAATGAATTTACTTGGAATTATAATGAATAGCTTTTCCAAACGACAGAAATTGCAATATTAAATGATAAATAACATTTTAAATTTAACTAAACAAAATGTATCTTTTAAGCATTTAAAAATTGTAATGGATGCTTATAGAGAGTGTTATATAAAGTTTTTAATAGACTTTATTAAGCCAATGAAATAATTTTAATAAAATCAGCAACTAAACACGTAAAAATGCGATTAAATATATTTACCATTAAGTTAGGACTTATTATAAGTTACATTCGAATATCTGAAGTAAAAGAGAATCTTACTTTAAAGTTTAGAACATTTTTAAATTATTATTATTTTGTAATTTAGCAGTATTTTCGTCTAAGGAGACTCCACTCCTGAAAACCAGAGAAACGATCTCTCTGAAACTTTCTCGCATAATCCTCTTTGGGAAACGCCGTGAATTGCTTAGATTTATTCAAAGTTTAGCACATGAGAGATGTTTTCGTAGCACAGCTAAGAAAATCCTAATTTTTAATGGCTCTTTTTTTTTTCACATGATTAAAACCAAACTCTGACAGAGAACTACAATTTTACTAACATTAGATGGCTATATTTTTTTTTTATTTATCCCATTTCCATGTACACGAAAAAATACTGATCTTTTGAGAGATTATGTTCATACTCTGATAAAGATCCTACTCTTCAGATGCTAAACCTGAATCCAAATTGTATCTGTATATATCTTTTCCTTTTATTGATATAGTTTTCATTTGCATTTGCATTTGAGCAAACCGATAGATAGACAACTTGCAAATGCATTTCGTTGAATTTCTGATAAAAAATATACCAATTTTTATAAAACCCACAAAAACAATTTCATCCGTCATCTATCAAACTCAAAACTATTTTGAGTTATATTGCTCACAGTTTGAAAAACATTACTCCAAAAAGCCAGTTTTCGAACACAGAAGATCTGAATTGTGGAGATTCGCCATTTTTTCGTATTTTTGACTATTATAATAGATTTTCTATTCATTCGTATACAGGAATTTAAAAAAAAAACAGCAAAAATATAAGTTTTTAAAATCAGAATGAGAATATATATATTATGTTAATAAAAACGTGCATTATCTCCCATGAAAATAAGAAAATAACTATAATCAATCAAAAATATGACTGTGTATTTAATATTCTTTAAAGTATTGGAAGGAACAGCATCTAAGCAACTATCTTAGGCATTCCAAAAGCACAATCATCAAAATTAACAACCATTAATCGAAGCATTTTATATATAATTCTCCATAGGTCTATCTTATCAGAATTCGTTTATTTTATTTTCACTTTAATTTTTAATAACATATTTCATCTTCAAATATTTTTCATTTCATCCAACCAGAGATACTTTCTACTTATATAATAAACAGAAAATGATGAATATTCTCCCGAATCTTAACGTATTTCTTTTATATCATATGTTACAATGTATACTGTGAAACCGACAGGTACTTGCAGTTCTTATACTAGCTTAAATGGTATGGTTTTTAAAAAATGTAATCGTATTCTTCGTTAAATGGCCATTTATCTTGTTGAAAGTTACGAAACCTAGACAGGTATAATTAGGTCTACTTATTCCAACTTTTATGACAGAAAAAAAAA
>JAPMOR010084008.1:782595-798813 GCA_026543865.1 Argiope aurantia | reverse complement strand
ATATATATATATATATATATATATATATCCTAAATAGGAATATAAGGAATACTGCACAAACTATTAAATATTCAAACGTGATTTAGGAGGAGTTCACAAATTATATTTTTGCCGCCTTCCGCTTTATTATTTTATTTTGAACGTTGGGTGACTAATTTTGCAAAATGTTGCTCTGAAGTTAACTTCATGTTTTTTTATACATGAGTATATTCTGTTAAGAAGCAATGCGATGAGGTATTTTATGGCACATAATGTGTGCCAATTCCGATGTGAACCATCGTCAGATGAAGAGGACAGTATTTTAGTACGGTTTTTCCTTAGGATTCAAATATAAATAATTTTGGGCAAATATAAATAATTTAATTATATTTAAATCATTGATATTATTTTTGATAGGTAAATGTTACTACGGAGCCAGTTTGTTCAGTAAAAATTTTAATGTTTTTTTAAATATAACTTTAATTTATTTTTACATAGCAAAGTTTTTGTTAAATATATTTATTGTAACTTAAAAATAAATTTTTGTTAAATATATTTATTGTAACTTTGTATCAAATGCATAAGTGTGTACTTGGAATTTCCACCTAAACTTATAAAAAAAATCACCCACGTCTTACTTAATTTTTAAGACAGGGTATAGTAGAAATAAATTTCTCAGTAAGTAAATTAAGAAAATTAGAATTAAAAAATTTATCTGTGCAAGGAAAAGCGAATAAATTTATTGTAGCTCTAAATTAAATAAAGTAATGAATTAAATGAATAAAATTGGTATGAGAAATTTCATATTGCTATAAGAAATTAATTAATTGCCAAATTAATTTAGGTGGAAATGGACTTTTCTATACTATAATAATTTGCCATATCGTGAAAACTCGAAGTACAATATTAAAATTCTATAGTACTTCAGAATCTGAAATGAAATAGTAACCATCAAATTCAAACAATTAAAAAAGATGTCTGAAATTTATTTATCTGTAAATTTATATCTTAATATAATCACGAATCTCTTTCTCTCTTTTATCTCTTTCTAAGAGTTTCTTGTCAGAAAACAGTAAATAAATTAGGCGTTAAGAAAAAAGAAACCCCTCTATTTATGTAGTTTAATGTTTTTTATATAAAGATTTTATCACCATTGAATCATTTAGAACCATAACTATGGTAACAAATGATATCAGTTTCATTTCGTATGAAATACGTAAAAAGAGTTGAATTTATATCTGAATATATAATAAATGTAAAACAAAATATCAGAATGAATGCTTAGTTATAAAATCAGTTCAACACTTTCAAATACTAGCTTTATATCCACTCCACTTGCTTAAATACACATTTATTTCCAAATTCTTGTATTTATACATACATATAGCCGAATTTGATTAAAACGTGTAACTAGAAGCAGCAATAAGGATTATTGGACATCCAAAGTTTCAGAATAATTGTAACAGTCAATATACTTGCTAAAGCATGGCATGATGCCAGATATGAGAGACTGTCAGAGAAAATCTAGTATTAAGTAACATTTTGTTTTCGTAGTACATGCATAAATATTTATACTGTAATATGATTAATGCTGAAATTATTGATCCTATACAACCCTTCATAAACACCCTTCCTCCCCTCTAATACAAAAGATAAGATTAGTATTATATTGTTTGATATTGGATATTATTCGTAAAATCCTATAACATTGAATTATATTTTATAACTAATAATTTTGATCAATATTGCACAACTTTATGTTGATAGCAATATTGCACAACTCTATGTTGATAGCAATATTGCACAACTCTATGTTGATAGCAATATTGCACAACTCTATGTTGATAGCACCCTTCCACTTTCTGAAAAATAGAAACAAATATCACCAATGACACCAAAAAAAATTTTTTAATATGACTTATTCTTTTTTTAATAATCCATAACTATAAGCTGAATGATTTAAAAATTAAACTAGTCAGTAGCACTAAATATTTTATAAGCAAGGAATTAATGGATATCTTAAACTGAATTTGCTTTGTACCAATAGAGGCAATTATGTACTAATATTACATATATGTTGAAAATGCAAATAGACAGAGTATAAGTAAATATTAAAAATTGTCCTTTTCTCCCTTGTAGGAAGTGCTCGTTTGTGTATTCAGTTGCTCAAAAGTATTCATCAGTTAGTCATTCAGGCTGTTATAGAAGGAAAGGAACATCAAGTTGGTTTTCCATTGAAAATCTTAGAACTGGAAACTTATGCTTGAAGAAAAATGTTCAACATCTAGCTGAAGATAAATGCTTTTATTTTCAGGTAAACGTTAACTAAGCTTTGATTTTGTTGCTTTATGTGTCAATTATATTTATTTCTCCGTTTCAATTAATTTTTTTTCTGATGTAGGATAACTTAACGCCACAAAATAGGGTTCCCTTGCTGCATGAAATTTTTGAATAAACGCTTTCACTTATATACAAAGTTATTAACAGTCATCTTATTGTGCATTTAATCTAATTTATTGTTTATAAATCTTCCTATGAGGCCAGTTTTCATATATAACTATTTGAAATATTGTATTCATATTGTTATGGAAGTCATCTGTTTTATCTAGTGAGTGTACAGTGAAAAGTCAAATAGGCTTAATTACTGGCAACAACGGACAACACTTAATGCATAATAGCAATTTCAAATACCAACAACACACAAGAAACAAATCATACTAAATAATCTCAACACCAGAAAACATTCATAGAGAATTCGTTAGAAATCAACTCTCCAAACAGAGATTTTGTTCAACTATTCGTTTGAGCTCAATTTGATTGACTCACATTTCTCGACTGGACAACTATTACTGATTTTGGTTTTTTGGACTTTTACAATCTCAGTGACAGGGCAAAGAAGTTTCTAGAAGGATATTTCATCTTCGCTTCTAATAGATGCATTGCCAAAATTCTACAATACTCGAAATCCTTAATTTTTAACACCATAAGTTTTTCGCCAATGTGTTGCCTTAATTGTCCTGACATCCATGTAGCATTCGTTAGTGCTTTTTATAAAATTCTCTTCCAATCCATAAGAGTAACTACTTTGGGAAGCAATGTTACAAATTCGTAACATTATATTCTCAGAAAAGCAGATAAATTTCAGATGGATAGGTTTCATCCAAAATTGAGTATATCTGCAATTTTGGATGTAATGATACTTTCAAACTCAGTGTGATCTGAAACGTGGATATGCATCCTAACTTCGACGTCATTTTTTAAAAGACTGCAATTTCTCCTCCTTTTCGTCTCATCTTTTGAGAGAAAGTAAAAACTATGAAAACTTTCACCCTTTGTGAATGTTTCGAATTCTAACATTCCTCCTCTCTTTTAGTATAAAAGAAGTAACTCCTATTTTACACTAAACTTTTGTCAGACTCACTGAAAACAATAGCATTAAAATCTATCTTGCTAGATCCACTTCAATGTCAACACAAATGCAGAAAGTTTATTTTGGAAAAGTGATGGGAAATGAAGAAAACTTTTCATCGCCCCAAAAGTTTCAAAATATCCTCTATAAATTCCGAATCAAGTACAAAAATAGTGTCTAGAAAAAAAAACTGTTATAGAACAACCCATGAACCCTGTTATTTTATATCAAGCGTAGACGTAACAATCCAATTTCAAAAGAATTTTTCTGTTCACCGATTTCAACAATTCAAACAGTAGTAATAAATTCACTAGAAATTCAATAGAGACTTGGAAAAGAATCTGATTCTTTTCCTGGTCTGTTAATTTCTAGGTTCAAATTCATTAGCATTGTTGTAAACTGAGCCTCTTCAAGAATTACAGAATATTCCCTGTTGTTGTAAACAACTTTTAAAAATGAATTCTATTGTTAAAATAGTAAAGTGCGGTACTTCGATCTGTGGAAGCAAAGAGTGTTATTGAAGAATAGATTCTTAACAAGGTTATGGTACAGCGACCTGCTTTGGGTTGAATAAATAATTGAGATGCAAAATGAATTAGTTCAAAGAATAGATGAAGTAGTGAACAAGGAAATTAGTACTGAAGTGAACGTGGGCGGTTTTGAAAGAAATTAGCTTTTGAAATGCTTTTATGATATTACTGAGATGCCAATTATTTGCTTCCACTTCAGATACTTCTGGGAACTTTCTGATAACATATAATGCTTGTTATTTGTTACTATAAGGCTCAGAAATAACTATTATTGACTTAGTATCAGTATTACAAACTTGTGAAAAATATGGATGACAATTCATAGGAAGGGCCGAAAATGCTTTCTTAACAATTTGGTACAACAAATAAAAACATAAATTGAAGACGAGAAATGAAGCAATAAAATAATTTGAATGCGAAAAAAAGCATTTTAATCGTGAAAATTGAGTTAGGAAAAAGCAAAAATGCTGCAAAAGATATTCGAAATTTTGAGCAAAAGGTCTTGAATAGGTTTAGCATGTGTGCTGCAAGGTATCTTCCAACATTTCGAAAGATTTAGAAGAAATTGTCCTGAATATTTGCTCTCATATGGCCTCAAAAAACGAATCACAATAGATCAAGCAATCTAATTGACTGATCTAGATATATCAAGCGATCTAATAGATCAATCTAGATCGATCAAACAATCTAATAGACCAATCTAGTACTATCCGTTTCTCTCTAAATATGGTGTTTAAGCATTACTGAATTTCACAGCAGAAATAAGCTTGACTCCCATTACACGTTATACCCATATTGTGCGGATCAGCAAGTAAGAAATATGTTCTCTTTAAGACTGCAGCAGTGCCTGCTACAAATAGAATAGGTCCTTATCACCCAAATTAGGAGACATAGAGATCTTATAAAATGAAATCTTACAATGCCTGCTTAAAAAATTTTCAGCTAAAAAGTTTTGGACTACATGCTTACTGTCTGATTTTCTTATAGTGCATTCTACTATACATCGAAAGCATATCCTAACTTCTGATACTATCTAAATTCGATTCGTTTTCCAGGTGCTGATGCACTAGTGCTAAAAGTTCCTACATAAGAGATTGAGCTTAGATCAATGCGAAAATAATTTGCCTGGTAAAAGAACAAATAATTCATTAATATAAAAGTCTCAGTTTCTTGGAAAAACACATTTCATTTTTAGACGAAAAATTTCATTAAACTACCAGTTAATTTTCAACTACTTAAGTTTATTATAAAAAGCCCATTAAAAGTTTAATAAAAAGGCAATATCCAATTCTGCCAAATTATAGTAAATAATCCGTTTTATCAAGGCAGAATCCCATCTTATTGAATTGTATTTTTATTTTTTTATTTTTGGAAAAAATATTATTTAAGTTGAAAATATCTATATCTGTTTTAGAACAGTTATGCATCTTTCATCATTATGCAATTTTTTATGTATTAATCATTTAAAATGAAAAAGGCTGCAGTAGCCTGGTAGTACCTCTGATATGGGTACTACCAAGAGTTGTACCCATATCCAAAACTTGGATTGAAACATGATTCCATTCAGAAAATCTTCGTTTTTACTTGTTAAACCGTTTAGTCCAAATGCTTAAACGTCTTAAAATATTAGTTATCTACCGGTTCAGGTGCCTGCGCCGTGCTTATATGTAGATCTTATGTTGCTACAAAATGGAAGCATATGTAGCTAAACTGAACATTACGCCGAAATATGTAAAGAATTTTTTATGAATTTTACAAGCAAATTTAAAATTCTTCATATAAACGTTTCTTGTCATCCTTTTCAGAAATTATCCTGATTTTAAAAGATGTTTGTGGAATTTCAAAAATATTAACTAAAATTTCCAATCAATGAAAATATTTCTTCTTTTTATACAGAGACGTCTTTAATTAAAGCAATAAAGCCCTGTAATAACAACAAGAAAACGTAATTATAAATTTCCGCTCTCTTATTATTATTTTTTTTTTTGATTCAGCAAGTGGTTGATAAAGTGGAAAAGGCTGTACGATGGAGACGGGCAGACTGAGGGGGGGGGGACTTCTTATAATGATATAAAATATAATTATTATTTTATATCATTATATAGTAATATTATTAATATAACAATAAAATATAAGAACTTAAATTTAAAAAGGGAACGAATTTTTCTCAAATTATTTTCAAGATAGTTAAATTAAAGTGTTTTAAGAACAATATTATTCTCCTTGTACTAAAGTAATTTTACTTTCATTTTTTGCTATTTAAATACAATATGATCAAACAGCTTAAATATGATAAATTATTTTCTCTTTTTATTTAAGAAAAATAGCCACCTTTATTTGAATAAGTATATACACATATATTAATTGTTAAAATAACAATTCATAAAATTGTTGTGATAATTATTGTATTGAACAATCTTAAAAGGATTTTTATAAGAAACTAATCGATGAATTCAAAGATATAGATGCCCTTTTCAAAAAAAAAAAAAGAAAAGAAAAGAAAATATTATAAAAGAAAAGCTTTTTATCCCAGTGAAACTTCAAAATATTCTATATAAATTCCATTTCAAATCCAAAAATACATTTGCGACAAAACTGTCCAACCACAACCTCAGAACCTTGCCTATTTTCTGTCGGGCGGAAAATTATCAACCCAGTTCGAAAAGAATTGCCTCGTATTTTTCTGTTCACTGACTGAAACAATTCAAACTGTAGTAATACGTTTCCAAGAACTTCAATAGCGACTTGGAAAACAGCCGTCTGGTTCTTCCATGGATCTGTTA
Organism: Argiope aurantia; assembly: GCA_026543865.1. Classification (NCBI taxonomy): domain Eukaryota; kingdom Metazoa; phylum Arthropoda; class Arachnida; order Araneae; family Araneidae; genus Argiope; species Argiope aurantia. Next base: position 792,112 of record JAPMOR010084008.1, on the reverse strand, counting down.
ACTCTTGGAGTCACATCCATCTCAATGTCGTTAACATTGTCCCAAATTGCGCCTCTCCTAAAATTACGGAATCTTCTCTTGATGGAACAAAGAGCTTCGAGGCATAAAATCTTTTGTTGAAACTGAAAAGCGTTTGCTTGGAACTGTAAATGCAGGGAAAACTTTCATATAATAGAATTTTAAGAAGCTTGGGACGAAAAGGTAATTTCTTAAGTCTAAGGAAGCTTTTCAGTACTTTAAAAGAATGTAATTAATGGAAATAAAGATACATTTCAATCGGTCTAACTTGAGGAGACAATAATTCTGATTATGACTGCAGAATTCAAAATGAGCATTCTCAGTCTTTTGTGAAAGTAACTCTTCAAATGTAACTAGTACATTGAACCGATAATTGATCTTTTGTTCTTTTCATAGCATAGTTAGTAATATAGTTAGTAGAACTTTGAGATGTATATTACCATAATACAAGACATGTGTATAAGTGAGACTCTCAATATAAATTTCTCTTTTAAATTTTGATTCATTAATCATTGCTACTCAACCCACATAATGGATAAATCGCGCATTTGCGTGTGTGCATGTATCAGCATATAAGTTCAGAAATAATTGTATGGATATCTATGTTTATCTCAATTTCCATATCAGCAGTAGTGGTGATACTGTTGAATGTGTATACATATTGACGCTCCACAAAGCAAATCGTTTGACTTAAAACTACCAAATTTTAACCATACACATTTTGGAGGTTGAGAATGTGTAGTTAGAAGACAATTTTTTAAAACTATATTTATAATTTTAATTAATTAAAAATTAAGCAAAATTTTTCCACAAATACATCAGAAAATATTACAGTAACAAAATAATTTTTATATATTCTTGAAATTCAAAAATTTAATTTTCAATAATATCAATTTTTAAATTTTAAATCAAGTCTCTATTTTTAATACATTTTTAAAAAAATTATTTCAAGCATTTATTTTCAACATTTTATTTCACACAAAATAAAAATAAAAGCTACATGAACAAGTCTCGTGTACATGGGAAAAATAAGTTTTTATTAAAGTGTTGCCATCATGTTGATAAAAACTCAAATTTAAAGATTAAGTTAACTTTGATTGCAATCTAAACATAGAAAAATATAATGTGCAGTATGTGTTTGTCAGAAAGGAAAATAAACGCGAAACTTGATATTTTCTTGAAAGATGAGTGTAAGAAAATGGTTATTGTGAACTTTCAAAATGTCTATATCATTAATTCTATAATTCTGTAGTATTTAAGGGGGACATGATTGTATAAATGCAAAATACAATCTGAGTCCAACATTAATGAATATTACTATCTTATAAAAGTGCACAATTTTAGATCACTGGATTAACCATCTCAAAGAAGATGCATCAATCAGCACACGGAGTTTCCCTAATGAGTGATCAGTCAAATTTTAAAATTGTTAAATGTCTTAAAATAGCGATATTTTAAACTTCATAACTTGGTCAGATTTGATCTCAGAAGATGTATTTTCAATATTCGAATGTAAATAATATTACAATGAATATAATGCTTTGTGAATAGTTTAGACTTCGTAATTTCTTCAGGAATAAATTTAAAAATTGAATCAATATAAAATATTATTATTTTCATTATTTAAATCGTTTTGTAAGTGAAACTAAAAAACAGAGTTTTGTGATAAAATCAAAGAAATTTTTATTAAATAATTATTTGAGATAATAGACGAATTATAAAAAAATATTCTATAATGTGCATAAAATTTAAATTTCTTATTTTTAAATGTCAAGTTTGATTTAAGGCAAGATGTTTTTAAGTTAATTGAAATTTAATCACTTTCTGTTCAATTTAAATTTCTAATTTTTATGGGAACTGACAAAAAAGTAGCGAAATACAAAGTAGTAACATGAACAGAATAGTGTATGGTTTCTGTAATAGTAGTTAATTATATATCTTCTAAAATTTGAAGTTTAAAAATATTTTCTTGAATAAACTATTCAGAAACCAATTTTCATAAAAAATATTTATATGAACATTTTAGAGAGTATTCATTTCGTTGAATCAGCTTTTGGCCAAAGGTGACTAGCTTGGCCACAAGCTGATTCTATCCTGGCTTCTAAGGCGACTAGCCCGGTTCTATCTAAAATGCTGCAAATGTTTCCCGGAACGTTTTGCAGCTTTTAAGATAGAGATCTGATAAAATCACTCTCTACTATTTATTTTTTATTTGCTTTATATTTTAGAAATTTATTATTTCTTTTTCAAATCTGGAGATTATGGTTTAACGGTTTTTCAAACCCGGTTTTAAAAAACCGGTTTTTTAAAGTAAAATTGTCATATTTGGAAACTGGTTTTCCGGAACGCCTGGATATTCCTCTTCTTCAAAAAAAAAGCAAATATTTTGAATTTTATCGATTGGGACCGATTTATCTAGCAACTGAAGGCTTAGGGCGACGAGATGCCAACTTATTAACAAGTGAAGGTATATTTGAATTTCTGTTAAAGAACTAAATAATTTAAAGACTGAAATAAGTTTGAAATTATTATATGCTTTAGAAGAACGAATTCAAGAAAGAAGACAAGTAGAATTAGCAACTCGTTTCCTGTATTTGCAAAATCCACAAAACATTTCTAGTTCAGCGGAGAAATCTAGTGTACTTTCTTTAGCTTCAAACCCCAAATTATTAAGTTATCTGGAAAGATATTGTCTAGAATATTTTCAAATTCTTATGTGAAAACTGATTCTGATGAAGAGCAAATCAAAGAAACTACTCATCAGAAAAAATCTTTTTAAAAGAAACCATGGAAAAATCAATTCATAAGTTTCTTGAAAACCCTGAAGAAAAGCTTACAAATCCAAAGACAATGAAAGCCGAATTTTCATTATTTGAGGCAACGAAAAGAACAACAACTTATATTTGTTATTTGATGCCATGAAAACTATAAAACCAAGCTCAGTAGCTAGTGAAAGAGTGTTTTCAATTTCAGGCAATAATCTGTCCAACATAAGAACTAGACTTAGCCACCGTTCAGCGGATATCTTATGTTTTATAAAATCCTATTTTCTTAGGATCCTTTAATCCTATTTTCTTTCTTTCTTAAATTAAAATGAGGGAAAATAATACAAATCTTATTTGAAATTTTTGTTTGAGTTTTCATTATTTTGTGTAAGTAAATTCTCATTATTTTGTATAAACCCTATTGGAGCTCAAATTGAAGAAATTCTTTCGTCATTTTTTTTAACATATCGGTTCATGAATGATATACGAATTCATTCATGATAATAGCTGTAATTAGTAAACATGATTTGATAGATATTTATACATGTCATTTTTGTCATTGTAGATTGTTTTTTTTTTGTATGAGAAATTACGGAAATTCAAAGTTATAGGATGCAAAAATGTTCTTTGCTCTTGAAAATATCTTAACAAAACTTTTTAATATTCTACTCATATCCAGAATTCTTATCAAAACCTGAAATGTTGTGTCAATTTCATTTTGAACAGTCATTGAAATCCAACATTAATTGTATCAATATTCAAATTTAATTTTTAAACATTCTTTAAATGTTACACTAATAACCAAAATATATATAAATTAATCAAATTCTGAATTAATTTCATTTTGACTAGTCTTTGAAATTTGACATAAAATGTATTAGTATTCAGTTTAAGCCGCAAAGATTTTCATTCTACTATGTCACGAACACCCCTTGATGTCTTGAGTGCTAGTGAAATATCATCTCTGAATTAAGCATCTATTTAATACCACGGTTCCAATGTTGTTGTTTAAAATGATATCATTTGGGTTACTCCATTACTCTAGAAACCCTAGCAATGGACAAGCTAGTGTAATTCTGTGTAAGGGATCGATAATTGAGGAATGGAATATCTCTTCGTCGTTAGGTAAATACATTCCACGCAAGTTCGCTGAAGTATTAAAACAATGGGTATGGAATAGATGACATTCTAATGGATTGAGGTTGAATCTGGAATTGAATTGGAAATTTCTAAGCTGGTGTCGCCAGATGTGACATGTTTTCTGAGTTAATATCGCCAACTGTGACACGTTTACCCACTGAAATAATTTTCTGTTTAAAATTATCAATTTGAAACTTAGCTTTTATGCATATTAACACTCGCATGTTTTCATATTACTCGAAGGCAATTTGGATTGTACAGAGTGGGATTTAAAGATGGTAAAAGTAAGCTTCGGCCATTTTATCTCTTTAATTTTTGCATACTTTCGTTTTAAGAATATACGTTTTAAACGAATTGATAAAACATATTTTGGACTATACTCAATTATCTTATTGAGCATCATAACGATGATTATTTTTCATAGAATATCTAAACTCATAAAGTTGAGGATAATTTTCCGCAAGACTTTTGTTGATTTTCACATCGTAACTTTGACATCAATGAACGATGGAATATTTTAGGAATATCTGAGCCAGTAATATTCTAAAGCTTGCATATTGAAATGTGTTTTCCAAAGGATGGTTTATTAAACTACAGTTCTCGTGTTCATTTGTTCTTAGACAGGGCAAATTTCATGTGAATGGATTGAAATAATTGCGGAATCTACCAATGGGTAATCTGATTGCATATTTTGATTTATCTCATTTTTTAACAAAAAATCTGAATTACACTAAAATGCCTCCATGTATTCCAATCTTACGCTTGTTGAATACATGTAAAACGTCTTGAGTGTAGCTAAATCAACTTTTTTTTCAATTTTAAGCAAGTAGCATCTGTTTGAAATTCTAATACAATTGCATTTCTAAATTGTATTTTTAAGTCTGTAGATTAAAATATTCTTCCGCCAGCTTTCCAGTAAATATCCCTCCATAGTTTTCATAAGTCTTTCATCGCTAACACATATTGTATCCGTAAAGAAATATCGAAACTAGTAATATCCTTTACCTCTTTGAAGCCCACAAAACATCTTTTCAGTTTTCTGGTGGGGCTGAGCTAGCAGGTTTATGCTGTTGGAAATTTTTATTTCAGGATAAATTTATTGTTTCGGAAATAACTTTTTATTTATATTATTTTTTGCAACTGGCAACAATCGGCAACTTAATATCTCAGTAACTTTCATCGACTCAATTAATAACTGGACTAATTTCTGTTATATCTTTTCATTTAAATAAAGTTAATAGTGTACACGCGACATATATCAAATGGTATCAATGTCAGTTACACGTTATTTGTTGCTCGCTAAGAAAAAAGATCGAAAAGATTCAAAAATTAATTAATAATAACAAATCACTTTTTAAAGAATGAACAAAAATAAATGGACACTTATTAAAAATATTTTTTTTAAATCAAATTGTTTTCAACCCCATCAATATATATTAAGACCTAATGATAAAATATCTTAATTCAATCGTAGATTGGCTTAGAATCTTTTAACATGAGAATATATCATTAGAAAATTCCATAATGTATCCATAGGTAGACAAAATGTAGACATATGTAAACAACAATTTCATCAAACTCATTTAAATGATAAAAATATGAGGTAAGACACAATTATGTTAAAAACTAATTGTATAAGTATTCTATAATATTACTGAGATTGCTGAAACTTGCAAGTTGTAAATCACACATCAACTTTCAGAAAATTAGATACCGTGATTTAAATAAATTATATATATTTTTAATTAATCATTTCTTTTCAGTATATAGAATTAATTCTCATTTCTAATTAATTAAGGCATGGTAGTAAATTTTTGGCTAGGTAATAAATTCAATCTAATTCTTAAATTATCTCCAGTGAAGATTTGACTTTTTTGCAACTGTTGTTTACGTTTTATTTTACAAAGTAATTTGGAGAGGAAAGTAACATGGAGAATACTATTCATTCATGTGTTCGAAAATCCTCCGCGCTCCTGCGCATGCTTCAGGAGGCGTTTATTTTATTAAAAATGGATAAGATGAGAGATAAGTGAAGGAGAGGCTTCCGCAATAGGGGAATTCATATTATCTTTGGTATTAGGAGTATGTATGAAATAATATTGAACTGTTATACTTATTTTATAAATTAAAATTATTTGAGCTTCAAATGTGGCAATTTAAAAATATATTATCTGGAAATTAGATTGTGCATTATATTTATAAATTAATCTTTTAACATGTCCTTTTTTCTTTTGATTTCTTTCTTATTATTATTTATCATGATGTTGCAATCGCTGTAGGACTAATTTATATGTGATTATAAGTATTGGATTATGTTGTAGAAGAAATAATTTCATTCCTAAGGTAATAAAATGTCTGGGATGGAAAAAAATCTTAATTAAAATTAATCTTACCATAGTTTTTTTTATAATTATTTTATACTCTGACCTATCTTTTTTTTTAAATTTTGCAAAACTTGACGTAAGTTAACCTTAAAACTTTCCCAAAATGTAAGAGGAAGAAGTTTAGAATAATCAGCATAATTGATCGAGTGTTTAAACTCAGCTTTTGACGCCAAATTTTCAGGCGCTTAACATTCTCTAGTCTCAAATTAGACCACGACTGCAAAGTAATTTAAAAACATAGATATTTCCTGCATGCATATTAAGACAGACTAATTAGATCAGCTTTTAAAAGTTGTTTCAATTTTTTTAGTGATATATATAATCACTTCAAATTAATCCATAATATTTTTGAAAAATGATATATATTTTAAAAAAATTAATAATAATAATTTTTAATATATAATTAATGTAATACAATTTTTTTTAAATAATATTTAAAAAATTTAAGTTGATATTATTCAAAGAAGATAATGTGCTAATTTATTATTAGCTTTCGATTCAAATTATTTTAAATTTTCTTATTCAATAAAAAATCAACTTCTATATCAACTTCTATCAACATCTAAATCAACTTCTATCAACATCTAAATCAACTTCTATCATAAATTTACTTGTAATCGAGCACTACATAACATAATAGTCTTGTAAGCTGAAATTTCAGAATAAATTCCTTTTAAAAATACTTTTAATTGCGTCTTTATATTAATTTATTTCTTTATATAAATCTACATACATATTGTGTTATTTTAGAATTTTTCTAAATTTGAACTAATTGCAGAAAATTAATTCAAAAAAAATATAAAGAGTGTGCTTGTCCCATTTTTCCATTAAACATATTCATAGGATGGATGAATTCTAATTCTTTCTTTTAAATTTTATCTATGTCTTTTCATCGTTTTTATCCCTGAACTTTTTTAAATATATGTTAGAAAAAAAAACCGTAGTAATACACCACTGACTGCATATAATTTTTTCACTTGTATTCAAATTTTTATTGTATAGTAAATTAACTCCCCTATTTAGCATGAAAAATCATGAATTTTTGACTCAATTCAAGTTAACCAAAACATTTTTTTTTATTTTTAAAAATTAATTCAAATTTGAACGTGTCATTTCTAATTTTAAAATAGTAAAATCAATGCAATATATAAAAAATTAAAAATTAATTAAATAGTTTCAATTTAATAGAATTGAATAAAATATTTCTTTTTTAAAAGTTTAAACAAAAGATTATTTTTAAAAAAATATTTTAATCGAAGGTTTTTAAGTAATCAATCGTAATATTAGTTCCTTCAAATTTATAAATTCTCAAAATATTATTTTTAATGCATTCAATATTTTTTTCTTAGTGATTAAAATTTAAAAACTTAATTGTATTTTATTTAAAATATATTTTTATAAAAAATCATATTATCCATGCAAATTCCAAATCAAAGTAATAAGAACTTCTGTTTCCCAAAAATATTAACGTAAAATAATTATTAAATGTTAATTCTTAAAGGTTTTAACAAAAATTTAATAAATGTTACATTTTTTAAATGTTTTAATAAAAATTTATTAAATGTTTAATTTTTTTAAATATTTTAAATCATTTAAAAAAGCATTTTGTTAAATGATTTTTATTTGATAAATAAAACTAATTTACCAAATTTGATAATTTGTTAAATGATTTTTATTTATTATTAAATCTGTTATATTAATAAATTCAATAGCTCTATTTTTTGATTTTTTTATGTTATTAAAAACAAATACTCACAGTTGTCGAATTCAAATAAAGTTGAGTTGTCTGCTTCTGCAATCTCCATTCCACCCTTGAGTTGTTTCCATCCCGAACACATTCAGGTAGTGAATCCGTCGCGTTCAAGCCTAGTGATGAAGTCACACACAAAAGAATCCAAATCCAGATGCACTTCAGAACCTCCATATCTGATACCTTATGAAAACTTCAACAAACTGATTTTAATATTCCGTATTTTATATTTTTATAAACTGAATGTTATTCATATGAGATAAATTCCAATTCAGAATTATCAAATAAGAGATATCAATTAAATGCAAACGATTTTTTCAAGTTATCAGCAGACGTTATTTCTACAAAGTTCGCAGATGTTAGTCCATTTATTTATTTACTTTTTATTTAGAAGATCAATTTGGCATTGAATATGAACGCAGAGTTTGTGAAATAATTCGGTTTTATATTTTATTCCAAGTCGAATTATCGAACTGAAGTTCTGAATTTCAGAATGAAAGTTCACGATTGCTTCTCAGGACTCCCGCTGAGAGCAACACTTCGTCCGTGTTCAACGTTCGAAATCCCGGCTACGAATGATTCTTCTCCCTGATATACCGGGAAAACGGGAAATCTGCACCCGCCCATTCCCCCACCCACTTTCGCCAGTTTTAGGTTTTCCGGAATCGGGGAATGAACGCACAGTGCGTTTCGTGAGGCAATGAAACAGAAAGAATAAAAGAATGCTGGGGTTAAACTTTTTTTGTTATTGGATTCGTCATCTTTGAGGTTGCGTGTTAAAAAATTGTGACACATTTTGATTTATTACTAAGGTTATTGTTTGAAATGGTGGTATTTATGTTTTGGAAAGAAGAAATATTAGTGAAGAAGTTTGTAAAATTATTTTAGAGAAAAAAAATAGTTACTGCTCTTCATGGCATGTAAATAAAATTACAAAAAAATTAAAATCTGCGAAATATTTCATAAATCCTTTGATAATATCAAGGAAACTATGCTACTATTTCGTTAATAATTTGAAACCTGGACATTTTCAAAAATTTATATAGAAATTATTATATAAAATATTTATCACAAATTATATAAAAATTATTTTTTAAGGAATCATAATATGATCGTTTTGTCTGTCTTTATTTTGAGTTTGCATAATGATATTTCTTATTTAAATTAATGATAATTATATGAAAGACGATGACTTAAAATATTATATATAAGCGGTAAAAAGCGCACAAAAATATATTTAACATTGTCGCATTAATTAATGCGTTTATACTTATGAAATGAACTGTCAATTAACCCATTTCAGGAGTACAAATGCATTAATTATTGCAATGAAAACTTTTGTTATAATGTATATTTAATAAATGCTTAAATATAAGAGAAAAGATGTGCAAAAATAAAACTGATATCACGGAGTTGTGAAAAAACTTATTTTCTGCTTTTTAAAGGACTGATTTTTTTTT
>JAPMOR010084008.1:767919-782585 GCA_026543865.1 Argiope aurantia | reverse complement strand
TGAGTCTCTATTATCCAAGAAATAAGTGTGCCATTTTGAACAACTTGAATCACTTACATTGATAGATAGTACACAAATTTGCAGATAGTATGCGAGTTTATGAAATCAAAATCCTTCCAAAATGTTGTATAATTATTTTTAATTTTTAAATGAAAAGAATACAAAGCAAATTATTATATTTATCATATTTCTTGATGCATTTTAAAAGGGGGATATTTCAATTTAAGATGATATTTTTGATTTAATTTAATGATTTATTATTTATGAAGAGAAAAATTTCATTGAAAAGTTCGTCACATGCTGTGAAATACCAAAACATTATTCTGGATTTTTAAAAAAACTTAATTAAATATATATTTTTTAATTTTTCAAAACGTATACTTTATAAAATTATTTATTTCATTTAAAATGTTAATATTTTAATTAAAAATTAAAATTAAATATTTAATAAATTTTAATTTATGTACAGATAATGAATGTTATAAAATAAATGATGTCGCAAAAATTATTTTTCAATCACAAAAACAAATTTCTGATCAATGTTTTGAGAAAATATCGATAATATTAAAAGAGAGAATATAATTGTTTTTTGTTTGATTAGAATAAATAAAGATATTTAAAATATAAATAGTTCAATTTTTAAGCTACGCTCATGAAAAAAGAAATATTAATATGTGAAAAAATGAATATTAGTAATATATTTCTTCATCCATCAAAAATTTATTATGTTTTCCATCAATGAAACATTATATTAAATTATAAAATTCTCAGAAAAACCGTAATTCGTTTTATGATTTATTCTTAATATAGTCAACATTGTTTTTATGCGATATATAGGAACCGCATAAAAGAAAATTTTGGAAACTTCATAAATAGCTATAACAAAGGATTTTCTACAGCATATTAAAGAAAAAATATGCTCTGATAGGGGAACGAATAAAGAAAATGTTTCAATTAAAAATTTACGAAATAATGCGAAAGTGCTTTCCAAATAAAATAAAAAGATAAATTACACTTGGAAACATTTTTTATTTAATTTCTCATTTTAAGCAGATAGAAATTTTCAAAATGCACATAATTCGATATTCCTCGACGTAATCAAAAATTGGCAACTTCATCTGATGAACTGGTTCAAAATCACGTTAAAGTTAATATATTTTTGAAATAAATTATTTATTTTGTAATATTGGAATTTGTTGATGCCATATGCACATACATTGTACCATACCATTAGTTGGCATGATGTGAGCATACATTGTATTCCATTTGATGAAGTGATGTGCAGATACATTATACACCATTAGTTGGCGTGATATTTACATACATTGTATATAATTAGTTGACGTGACATGCACATACATTGTATACCATACACATTATATTAGTGTATATATGTACACTAATAGAAAACATTACAGTGGTGTAGTAATGTCAACATCGTTAGAATTCATATACCGCACAAAAAAAAGATGCATAAAAAATACCGCATAAAAACAGGTTTGATTCCATTCCTAAATCAATGCATAATATATCAATCAGTTTTTTATTATGAATTATTTTTAATTATTGCGAAAATTTAATATAAATCTGCAAAATAACTGTGAATTAACTGATAGATTAAATAGTTGTTTTCTGTTTGTTAATTTTTGATTTTAATATCTGTTTCCCTATTTTATCGCTAAACTGAGCCTTCCGTTTGTGTGTGTGCTTGACACTTTGGTATGACATGGGCGTGAAACTGTCAAAATTGTTTTATCGTTTTAGATGCTACATACGACATTTCCGTAGTAGACGACACCTGAAATACAAAGCCTTTTGTCAAAAAAATGCACTCCATTCTCAAAAACAAAATAACTGAAATTTAAAAAAAAAAAATTTCATGAAAGAGTTGTTATATTCTTTAAAGTAAAGAAAAAATATGGCAAAATTTCGTACAGGCTGTAAACATGAAAAACTAAGTTTTTTTTTTTTTTTTTTTTTTTCATATGAAAAAACTTGATTTAAAAAAAATTCTAATATGAATTCCAAACTGAATGTTTGAGATATTTTTCATATTCGAAAACAGTAATTTAAAGTACACTGTCATTTCCATCACAAATATTTCTATTTAAATTGAACTTGATTATTATTATATTAAACTTAACTCGTTTCTTATTTGTAAAGTTGGAATTAGATAATTGATTTTATGCTGAGATAAGTGATGGAATTTTGAAGTTTTGGACGCTTACATATTGTTAATTATAATATATTATTTTTAAATTTAAAGGGAATATGAATAGTTATCAACAAAGTTGTTCGCTTAACTAATTCATAATTTCATTCCTGTAGTACTACTTGGAATAGATCTGACATTAATTGATTTCAAAAATCCAAAATATTTTTAACAATTAGCCGCCATCGAAAACCAGCGGTTCGATAAAAAAATATTAGGTGCGTTTAATTTCCATTAAATCTTATATGCATACATTTTATATTCATGATTCCCATTATGTTCATAAAAAAGTGTTTCCATCCATCAAATTGTGATGTACTTTCGAAGCAATTTATTTTTAGAATCTTATATCTGTTCTATTTAATGTGAAGATGAACCTTCCTAATACAGTAAACGACACAGTACTATTAAAAATGTATCTATTCAATTCATATAACTTCTAACATTCTCAATACTGTAACTTCCTTTTCTTATTCTTTATAGAAACTATACAAATCTAAAAATAATTTCTTCGTTAGCTTTTAATAATAGAAGAAAATCGCGCAATAAAATATTTGATAAAACAATAAAAGAGGCAACAATGAAATCTATTATTGTAGCTTACGCAAAAAAGAATATATTTTTAAAAATTGACAAAATTTAAGAACAAATTTGCGCGACAATTAAATTGATATCATTATAAAGAGAATTTCTTGAGCTTTAAAATTTTGAAAATCAGTTTTATGAGGCTGTTTCTAGGATTATCATGGAAAGAGAAAAGAATATGATTTAATTTTTAATTAACTTAAATTCTAATTAAAATTTCAGAAATTTTTTCCGTAATATATATTTTCTATTTCTAAAATTTTAAATTTCAAAATTAAATGATTCTAGAATAAACCATCTACTCTTTAGAACTCTCACATTTTCCTTTATTATTAGAAAAGATTATTTAAAAAAAGGTGAGGCTTTAAAATAGAAATTGATTCAAGAAAAATATTTTTCTATTCCATAAATAGAACAATACACTTCTTATTTACATAATTTACATGAAATGTACAATATAGACCGAGAAAAAAATATCACATTTCTGTTTTTGTTCGAAACATTTTTTTTTTCTTAAATTCATAAAAAGCAAACTTACAAAAGCGTGATATAATTGGTTTAAGAAATGCTTTATATTGATTAATCCTCTTATTAGTTTGTACATGCTAACTGTTTCGGAGTCCATATTTTTAATCTGAGACAAATAATATCACGGTATTTTCTTATTCATTTTCTTTACTTTAAATTTATCAATTGCTTATTAAAATTTTGAACATTTGGCATTAACTTAAATTATCGCCTGGCTGTTGTTAGAATAGTTGAATTTTTTTTAAAATCTATACTTATAATAAAGCTCAATGTGTGTGTGTGTGTGTGTGTATGTGTGTTGGCGCTCTATAGCCCAGACCGTTTGACCTACAGCTACCAAATTTGGCACGTGTATACCTTGGAAGTCGGGAATGTGCACCTGGGGGTTATTTTTCAAAGTTTTAATTAGAATTTTATTTCTTTAAAAATTAAGCGAAATTTTGGCGTGTTTCTGCTATAACATCCGAAAATATTACCGCATAAAAAAGATTTTCGCATCAAGTTAAAGAACAAAAATTTATCTTTTAAATGATACCAATGTTTTAACCTTAAAATTAAATTTCTATTTTTAATGAATTTTTAAATAAATATTTTAACTATATTTTTCAACAATTTTTTTCGTACAAAGTAAAAATAAAATTCAAGCTGCACGAGCACGTTTCGCATTCATGGGAAAAAATTAGCTTTTTTCAAAGTGTTGACATCACATTGATTAAAGCACCAATTAAAAATAAATTAAATCTTTTTCGAAATGAAATCTGCAAAAATATAATTTTTGGCACGTGTCTGTAGGAAATGAAACAAATAAGAAATAGTTAGCAAGTTTTCTTTAATATGAACAGGATATCCATTCAAATCAGGGCCACACAGCTAATTTGTAAAGCTTTAGTAAGACACAGATCTGCTAAAATGATCTAAATGGAAAATGATTATATTTTATGTAACTTGGTTCAATAAATGCTCTAATAAATAACGAATTTTTGATTTTACATAAAGCTTCTGCTGTGGAAATCACGATTAACAAAATGTTCTTGAAACACTAATATTTTTTTAAAAAAGAGTTAATTTACAATCAACTAAATTAATCTCCTAAACTGACTGATTTATGAAAATCTGAATATCACTATTCAATATAAAAAGGATAATTTTAGATTTTCCATCGATCGTTTCAAATAAAATACGCCAATCAGAGCTCAGGTTTCTCAAGATTCATTGGCCTAAGTTTATGAAAATGTTGAGTTTTTCTAAATTTTTAACATTCAAAACTTCATAAATAAGTCTTAGTTGATCATGGAAAATAGAAACATTCATTCATTTATTTAAAATTTGGTGTGTCCAGAATATTTCTCAGAATATGATACCTTACTGCATTAAATTTAGACTTCATAATTTTTGGAATATATTTATAGGCCGGAACAAAATATTATTATTGATTTCATTTCAATCCTTTTGAAAGCAAAACTTAAAACTGAATTTTATGCTGAATCTGAGAAATTTTTGTTGAATTATTCTTTGAGATATTACATAAATTATGAAAAATATTTGGTAGTTCACATAAGACTTAAATACCGAGCGATTCGGTTTTCAATAATAATAATAATAAATAAATAACAATAAAGATGATAAATAAAATAAAACGCTTGGTTTTATTAAAAAATATCTTTGTATTAATTGCAATTTCATTATTTCCACTTTAAATTAAATTTGAAGTTTTACCGGAAATGACAACAAATTAGCAAAATATATAGTAAATTGAACGAAACGATCTAAACGACAGTGTAAGTTTGGTATTACTATTAAAATTGGAAGATTAAAACTGTTTTGTTTGATAATCTATTAAGATACCAGTTACTTAAATTTTTTAATTGAAAATTGTAGCGAGCGGCAATACTGGCGAACCGGCTGGTCGCCAGAGGCGGCTAGTGCTAAATAGAGCAAAAAAATTAGTACAATTACAAATGAAAGATTAAGAATATTGGAATTTTTGTGGATTTTTAACGTTTAAATGTATATTGTCAGTAAAATAAACGCCTTAATAATTTTTTATCTTTTACTGTATTTTTTGGTCACCTTGACATTATCTTACTTGTAATTTTATTGCTTGAATATCTTCTTGCATTTTCCAGCTTTATATATTAATTTTCCGAAATTATTCTGGATGCGATCTCTTAATGTGAACATAAACTGAGATTCTTTTTCACTGCTTCATAAATTTTCTCCTTCAACAAATTTGGGAAATAAAAAAAAATTTATAATTTTTATTTTTCTCGGTATTTCTCCCTGTGATAAAGAATATATCTCCACCTATATAATTTTATAATATACATCCATGTCTCCCGTGACAATTTTTGGTTCCAAGAAAATTGATATTCCCTTTCCATTTCCACTGGAAGTTGATTCCTTTCCAAATACGATATATCACGCGGCTTGCCAATATTCAAACTAATATTCAAAATGAAATAAAACTATCTAAATCTCAGTCAGACGATAATTTAACTTAATATCAAAAGTTGAAATCATTTGCAACAACATATAGCAAAGAGATTATTTATTAAAAGTGACAAACAAATATAGTTAAAATATTTTTTCTTAAACAAAAAAAAAAGAATTAAACCTTTAAAAATCAAAAATAATGAAAACTAAATGTCGAAATAAACTTTTTTAAAAAGGTGTATCAATTTATTTTTAACAAAGTTGTATTTCTTAAGCATAAATTAGGAAATCTGCAGTTAAATAGAAGATCGATACATTTTTGTCTCACAATTTAAGTTTAAAATGTTATATTAAATTTAAAAAAACATTTAAACTTACTCTCTGTTTTTTATTTTTAATACTTTAAAACCAAACAAGCTTTTGTTTAATCTTTAAATATCTAAATAGCAAATAACCGTAACATCAGAAACCATAAATTAAGCCGTGAAGCTCTTATTTTTATATATGGTTATTTCAAAGAGAATTCGCAAAATACCATGCGATGGAATTTTGATGTAAAATTAATAAATCTTTTCGATTTACTTACGAATAGTATCATCGCAACTTAATGGATAAGACAGAGAGGAAGAGATTGATTTTGCTTATCATCATTTCATATATAGTATGAACTGGTGATAAAATTTGGAAGTTCGTATTTTTATTGCAAAGATCATTCTTCAATTGTTTAATTTTAGCTTGTTGTTTAATAAAAAATATCTTTCTGATTTTACCGCTGAAAAGTAAAAATTTCAAAAATTTCTTTTTCCTAGTAATATTTTTAAAACTATTAAAACTTGTTATTAGTGTGTACATACTACAGACAAACTAATAACGTTATTTTATATAAGCACTGTTTTCTTATTTCTTTTTTTTTAATTCTAAACCAGAAATGAGTGATAGTAGTTTGAATGTTAAATTATATATATTATTGTGTACTGCTGACTGTCGAGTTGTTTTTTTTTTTGTTTTTTTTTTTTTTTTTTTTTTGAAAATTTATTGTAATGGTGATCTAAGTAAATATATTTTGGGAGTTCTGATGTAAATTTTTACCTTTCTCATTTCCCTGAGGATAGAAAGAGTGATGATTTAAAATATTTATGAGTTTTAAACATACTTCAGTCTATAATTTCATACATGGAATTTTACAATAATTTAATTTAAAGAATGTTTTACCTTTAATTTATTTTTTAAAAATCAAGTTGGA
Organism: Argiope aurantia; assembly: GCA_026543865.1. Classification (NCBI taxonomy): domain Eukaryota; kingdom Metazoa; phylum Arthropoda; class Arachnida; order Araneae; family Araneidae; genus Argiope; species Argiope aurantia. The sequence goes on along the minus strand of JAPMOR010084008.1, from coordinate 775,584 downwards.
ATTAAGTTATTTCGTTCAAATTATTTGCCCGAAATAAATAATTTTACAATATTTATATAAATAGATACCTTTGATATTTATTATTTAAAAATGTGTTTCACTTCTGAGTTTTGCCGTCTGTTAAAAATTCTTAATCCATCATGGTTTATCTTCAAAAAAGCAAGAAAACAGTAGTTATGAGCTTACTGTTAAATTTCTAAAAAATATGAATCCTGAAAAAAATTTATTTTTTAAAACTAATACATAAATACATAAATTGGGTAAATATAAATACATAAAATAATATGTATGTTTTAAAAGGAACGAATTTTTTAAAAGCGTGGTATCTTCTAAATAACATTCTTATTTATCGAGTTTAAATCAAAAATCATTTTCTCATTTATTCTTGTGTTCATAAGCTCTGATCATGGTCGAAACCCTCCAATCAAAAGTACAATTCTATTGCGTACCAAAGCCATCGTGTAAAATTTAAAAAATAATTTTTAAAAAAATTGAAAATTTTAGTGATTTACAGCATGTAAGAAATGCAACCCATAGCAGGTTTAAGATCAGCTTTCGCAACAAAAGTGTGAACTTATAAATGAGATCAATAAAATATTAATTTTGAAAATTGGTCAAATGTACAGCATTCTTCTTTTTATACTAATTACAAATACATATATACATTATTTACATGATGAATTGAATTTTATGATATAAAAAAGATCCTTCGGCCGTTAAATAAAGCCTTTACAATTTCATATCAGTTTTAAAATCAACTTTATTTGACATATCCAAACGAGCGTCGTTTACCTGAATAATTAGAGTTTCAGTCGGTTCTCCAGTTTAATTACAGCCTGATGCTCTTCTCCGCGAACGTTGACCGCTCGGTTTGATTAGAAATTGAACTCATGCGGTTAATAAACTTATTTACTTATTACTTTCGAAACTTTATTATTTCGAATATCTATTTCCATGCATGTTTGAGCAAAAATGTATTCGGTTCATAGTATCTTCAATCAAGGAATAGTATATAAAAATGGTGAATAGAAAAAGAAATTAACGGTGAATATAAAAAATATTTTTTATGGTGAAGGTGAAAAATATTTTTTGCAACAATTCACGTGACAAGATCAGTGGAGAGAGGGGCTCTTAGTGAGGGAAAGTTAATCATTCTTGGTAAATAATAATGATCTAAATGAATTTTAATAAATAATGTATGAAACAGATTGTTTAAAATCGTTGTAGGACAATGTTCAAGAAACTTCTGGGAAACAGCACGTTTACGAAAACGCCATATATCCAATCCTTACTATAATAATTGCAATGCATTAGTTATATCAGCTGTAAAACATATAGATATGGGCTTATTTTTAATAATATTTCATAAATATGTCCATATATTATTATATTTAGAATTTCAGATAATATAAGTAAAATTAAATTAGAATTCTAAAAATTTCACTTTTTTAATAGTTGAACAACATATGATAATTTTAACACTTCTGCTTTGAATACCCATTCTTGGAGAAGCATGCATGGTTTTTTTAAATTCATAACAGGGCATAAAACGAGGAAATATGAGAGCTGTATGAAAAGTTTCCGACTGATACCCCCCCCACACACACACAGTTACAATGTTAGAATGGTGTCATTGTTCACAGTAGAAGGAGACATCTTGAGGCATCTACTTTAATTTTTTTTCTCCTTGTTCCAGAGTACCTGTCCCTGCATGGTGACCTCCAAGTTAAATGCTATCATAAGTGCCGTCAGAATTTTTAATTTCTCTCACGATGATTAAAAGAAGTGAAAAAATATTCTGAATAATATTCTGTCAAGAACTTGATGTTTTTCGAATTGAAACAATTCGTATGGTTCAGCAGGTGTTTGGCAACGGTGCTTAGGATTTAAAACAAGTTAAGGAATAGTTCAACAGATTTAAAAGTAGCTGCACATCAATGGCGAATAACCTATGTCCTGATAGATCATAAATCATTCGAAATGCTGCTTCTGTTGCGAGAGGGGAAAATATGATTAAAAAAACATAAAATGACATTGACAAAAGAGTAATAATAAGCTATTTGCCAATTTCATGAAGTAGTTTGACGTAAAAGGCTAAATATCTGGACGATAAAAAAAAATGGTATTTGCACTATGATAAGGTTTCATCAATTTCAACACATCTTATCCATAATTTCTTGGCGAAACATAGATTTGTCAACCAATCTAACAATTTACAGTATTTGGCAATCTCCTTAGTATCCAGACATGACTCCTAGCAACTTCTGATAGTTTCCAAAGTTGACGATGACAGCGAACGGATCCCGTTTCAAGTGTAGAGACGAGATAATGCAGAATGCAAAGTCAGAAATGAACACCATTCTAAAAGAAGGCATTCAGAGGTGTTTTTGGTAGTGAATGAACAGGTGAGTTAAGTGTAGGAAAACACAAGAAGCTTACATTGAAGGGAATTAGAATCCCAATCCTGTCCGTGAAAAAAATCGGCCTAAATTTGAATATTTTTTATATTGCTTTCTTATTATTGGATATATTGCAATATTTTAGAGTATTTTATTATAATGGATAGAAATTAAAATGGTTTTTCGTCTTGATTTTCTTTTCTTAAAGATATTTGCAAAGTAATTCTCGAATTTTTAATATTTTTTTAAAAATTATTGCATTAGATATTTGAACTTTTGAATAAGTGTTTGAAATATTTTGTATTAAATTATAATTATATTTCTGAACATTAAATTTATATCCTTCAGTAATTTTAAGTGATGAACAATTGTATTATTATAAGAATTTTTTAACTACTGATATGAAGCGAAATGCATTGAAACCAAGACGGGAAAAATTTTTGAATAAATATTTGAAAGTTTTGACAATAAAATTATACTTATAGTGTGCATATTGAATTTATATCCTTAAATGACTTTAAGTGATATAGTGTTGTTGTAACTGCGTTATAATTGTGTTGTGTTGAAGCACTGATATGGAATGAAATGCATTGTTTAGTTTAGTTATATTAACGTCCCGTTGTAAAGCAACACGAGGGCTATTTTGGGACCTCGTAATTTTGAACCACGGTCAGATGAAGAGGACGACACCTGAGCTGGCACCCCCCTCTCCACACCACACCACACCAGCGGGAGGACGTTTGGCATGACGGATTTAACGTGCAACAGACCCCCTTACACGATGGTTCTTCGATGGAATCGAGTCTCGAACCTGAAACCCTACGGTTCACAAGCCGAGACCTTACCACCAGGCCACCGCGACCCATGAAATGCATTGAAACCAAGACAGAAAAGCGTCTTAACGAAACATATACTGAAAAGAATAGACTGAAAATATTAATTAATGATTGTCTGATATATAGAATAATGTTATCATAAAAAATACAATAAAAACCCATATCAAATAATTTATTTCTGCTTATCTTTCTTCTTTTTCGAAAACTATTCAACAATTTTGCTGTCACATTTCTCTGTCGTATAAAGATACCATTTAATAATGCTTTCGTGAATTATGTGGATCATTTAGAAATCCTTTTTCACTTTTGTGGTAATATAAAGGCCCCAATCACTCGCAAAAACTAATTACTTAAGATTTGTGCACTCTATTAAGTACTTTTACGGGTTCTTGGCCCATAAAATATACTTCGTAGATTCGATAACACCATCTGACAAGTAAAAAACTATTCTTTTCTGCTTCCCAATCGCTGAGCAGAAAACTCTCTGTGAAAAAAAAAGGGGGGGAGAGTGTAAACAAAAACCTTGAATCAATATCATGATCTTCTGTGATAACGATAATGCACCCCAAAATAAATTTACACACGAAAATCGGTAATCGATATGAAAGTTCTTGAACCATCGTTTCGTCCCTTTTTCGTCTTTCTTTCTTTTACTTTCTGTCTTTTCTTTCGCTATAAATTTTTTGACGATTATTTTGCTTCAAACTTTTTCTTCAAGGTTTTAAATTGATTTTTGATAACCATGTCACAAATGCAATAGATAGCAGCTAACACCTCGCAATACACTACAAAGATATCAAGTCTTTTAAACCGAAATTCGTCTTTTGTTTATGAGTTCACTCGATATTTGAATAAGATCGCGAACTTTCTTTATAAGGTCCCATTTTCTTATCGTCGGTTTTTTTTCTTTTATAGTTCACCATGAAGAAACGATTTACATCATTTTATTTTTCAAAAATTTTTATTCTATTGACAAATAATTTAAAATATTTTCTCTCATGTGCAAAACTACACAAGAAAAGTGCTTTTACAAACGATTCTTAAATTTAGCATTTTCAGATATCATACTTAATCTGAAACACGGCTTTTTTAAATATACCAATGTGTTTTTTATTTAAAATAAGCTTCTAAGGAAATGGAATTCAACTCTGAAGGATAATTCGAATTAACAATTTTTGAATATATGTGATTTGCTATAAGATTTATAATTAATTTTTAAACAACACAAAATCTTTTTTTTTTTAATTAGTTAATTTTGAACTGGGGTTGGATTAAAAGGAAAACTTTTGAGTGTACTCTCAACAGTCCACAAGTTAGATTATAGTTAATAAGTAGAAAATTGTGAAATATATGAAATTAATCTCTTGGTAAATAAGACATCACACACTCAATGTCATAAGCTTTCTAAAAATTCTTTGGAAATATATTTCTTAATTCGAACGAGTAAAAAAAAATTAACTATGCCCTTAAGTATTTTTTTTGTTTAATAATAGAGTTTTATTTTATTTTTACAATGAAAATCCAGTTAATAACGTGAAAGAAATAAGTAGTCAATGCATTAAAGAAAAGAATTACATCCTTCAAGTTAGATATTGAACGATTGATAATTAAACATTTTAATTTGAAATTGTAATTAAGATACTTTAGCTTCAAAATTAGATATTTTTCACTCGAATATTTAATTAATTCTTAATTCATTTTCAAGCATTAACATTCAAAAAGTTATGGTAAGCGAAATGAAAATATTTTCAATTCAGAGAAAAAATATTTTTCCTTATTTATTTCTATAAATATTGCATATTGTATGGCAGTGGTTCTAACTGATTTCTCTAAATGTAAAAAAACAATAACATAATATTTTACCAAAATGCGTTACAATTTTATATAGTGCTTTCATTATATCATTTTAATCGCCATCTTATGCAAGTAATTTTTAATACACCTTTGTTTCCCTTGTTTCTTAAATATGTAAAGATGGAATTTTGTCCTCAATTATTGCCTCTAGCCTTGATGAGATAGAAATTTGAAATTTTGGATATCTACGTGTTCTTATTGACAGTACTCTAATTAATTACTAATTAATAGATATATTTAATTAAATTTTTATTTTATAAATTTTATACCAGCAGCTTCACCTTATAGTTTGAAAAAACTAATTTTAGAAATTGAATCAAGATCATTAATAGTAATAAATTAAACAAGAAAACAAAAAAGAAAATATTTCTATTTTTTAGTGTGGTAATTTAAAGAAGATTAAAATATTTGTTAATATTAAATTTCTTCTTATTTTATTTCACATAAATTCATTCAGAATACAATTTAAATAAACTCTATACCTTTAAATCAGTTTTTTTTTCTACAGACAGATTCGAAATTTTACATTCTACTTTAAACAAAAACAAAAAAGTTCAATATTCAAAACATGTACATTCGGGAGTTAAAAGCTATTTAAATATCAAGCCGAAAAATATTTTTACGTTTATAAAAATAGAAATTCAATATTGCAATGAATTTGCAATCATAAGATCTTAGAAAATTTTATTTTTTTTACAAAATATTTCTGTTAAATATCTATTTCTGTTCTGATTGTTATTCAAGGATTTGAGCAACTTTAGGACTTCAGAGCAGAGTGAAGAAGGTTCCTGCGATTCATTGGGCACTTGCTGGGACCTTCAACTGCACATCAAAGAGTTAAAGTTTTTGCATACTGTGGAAGAAAAAGGGGGGGGATGAAAAAACTTGTAAATTAAAATTGGCATGAAAAGATTAAGAATGGACAAAAAGAGAAGAGAAGATATGCTCTGTAAAGAACATGGAGAGAGAAATTTTCAACAGACGCAAAACGGCCTGAGATCCAGTTCGGAATGGGGTGCTGGAGAAGAGCTGTATGAGGATTTTTTTAAATGATTATTAGCATTTTCTTTAACCCAACTCCATACAATGCAATGCTGAATGCTTGATAGTTTGTGGAATGGCATGGCAAAACCTAAGAACCTCCAGTGACAAGCGTCAAACAACCGCTTAAGATAATGTTCGCTATGATCTTCTGAATGTAGTTATAAAAAATCCAAAGTTATTGGATATCAGACAATCATAAAATAAAAGAGGGAAAAACCAATAATGACGTTCAAGGAAATCTCCTACTTCTTGTTCTCATCATTTCCAATGTAGTAATCCTTTCGGTTTCAAAACACCGAAAGCTGAGTTTCCGAATGTGAAGTCGGGTTTTTTCTTATCTATATTTCTAAATTAATTCTAATTAATATTGGTGCGTTAATGCAGTTAGTGTTAATTCATTATTTTCATAGTTATTTTGACCTATCTCAAGCCATAACAAAAATTTTAAATAATTTATTAACACACTTTTCAATAGAGCTGGAGAAATCACTTTCTTATTTTTTTATGAAATATTGATTGCAGATTTTCTTTGGCACGTGAAAATTTAATACTTTGATCTAGTACTTTCAAAACTGCTAGACAAACCATAAAAAATATAATAAATGAATTAGTGCCTTAAACGATGCGTGATTGATTATTATGCGGCAAATTAATACAGATAACATTGTACAGACACTAAAGAAAGAATCTCTGTTGGCCTTTTATAGAAGTTTAAGCCATCACTGTTCCAGCAACAAATGCAATTCTTTTCATAGTTATCAAAAAGACTACCTGAACCGCTAAACATTAGATCAAACAGCGTTTCTGCGCCATGTGGCAGGAACGCTTTTATACTCAGCTGAATAATCATTTGATTCAAAGATTGGATCAAACAGTCAATCATTGAGTCAAATTATAAGTTTAAAAAAAACCTCAAGGCTCGATGTACCCTGTGTCACTAGTTTTATAATCAACAAGCTTAGAAGCATTCAAATGATATGTTACAGACGCGTAGGAAGAATGAATAGCAGCTTAGCTATCACCACAGTTCAAAATTAAGACATTCATCACAAAATAGCTTAGTTGTAGTTCCAAAACTGAATACTAATATAAATTAAACTAAATATTCATACCCCACATTTAGTGATAATAATACTATTAACTATTCTATTTCTTTTAAAATGACCTTTCTTTCAGTTACTTCCTATAAAATAATTCTCTTCTAATATAAATACATCCTCCTCTTTGAAATCTTCTTCTCTATTTCTACTAATAAAAATGAAAAAAGACGTAGATTTTGTGTGCACGTATATGTGTCTGCGCGCGTGCATGCGTGCGTCGTAGTGTAACAGCGTTTTTTTTGAAATTTTAATTATTTAAAAATTAAGTCAGATGGCGTTTCCCCGCTATTAGTTCCAAGAATATTGCTAAACAAAATTTATTTTTACAAGATTTTTTAATTTTAACAAATTTATATTATATGTGTGCAGTAATTAATTATTTATGCACACACACACACACACACACACACACACACACACACACACACACAC
>JAPMOR010084008.1:713449-767909 GCA_026543865.1 Argiope aurantia | reverse complement strand
ACACACACACACACACACACACACACACACACACACACACACACACATATATATATATATATATATATATTGTATCCTTTATACATGTGTCATATTTTTATGAAAAATATATTAAATATAAAGTAAATCAAATCTTTTCAGTAATGTCACAATCACTATTTACTGTATAAATGATAAATTGGTGCATAATTTCTAATTTTATCTCTTAAACAAAATAAATTATTTAAAAAAATTGATGCATTTATTTCAAATATTTCTCGATTAGATATTTAAAAGTAGTTTTGTTTTAATTTTGAATGTTTTTCTATAACTGATTAAATTCTTGATTCCCCATTTCATTTGAAGGTAAAGTTAACGAAGCTAAAGATTTTTTTTTTTGTTATTTTTTCAAGAAATTTAAATAGTTTAGATGTCAAACCAATTACAAAATTTGCTTCCGCTGAAACGCTGAAAGCAAATTCCAATATTTTCAATATCAAAGAGATATTTTATATTTTTCAAACCCAAATTTTCCGAATACTAAGATATTTTAAGAATATATGAAGAGAAATAGTTTTGCATTTCTACTTTCGCGAATATATCCCCTGCCCGACAACAGCACAACCCCCGCTTTAGCCGTAAAACAGAATTCCGATAGCTGCGTTTCTGAGAATTTGAATCATGGATTTCTTTGAAGCGATAGTTTTTTTTTTTTTGAATGATAGCGAAAGTCGATATTTCATGATAAAAGAATGAATACCAGGAGAAATATTTGTTGTGGAATTAATTTCTTATCGTTTTTGAAAGCATCAGAAGGAGAAAATATCACGGCTCCTGATTAATTGTAAATAAGCCCAAAACATCACGTTATTTATTTCCGCTTATGTAAGATCCTTCTATAAATGAAATAAGATTCCTCTTCCGTATATAAATCAGTAAAATATGCCAAAAAATATTCTGAAAAATTTGGAATTAAATTAATTTTTTTTAAAAATGGGAATAATTTTCAGTAAAAATAAAAGCACCTAATATGAGACTTGTAAACAATACGAAGTTATGATATAATATAAAAGGATTTAGAAGAAATTATCAACTATTAATTCAGATACCGTTGCCCAATTATTATTTTTTGAGGGGGCTCTGATATATATATATTTTTACACCGTAACTAGGGATATAAATTTCCTCACGCAGCTAGAGACATAGAGTCAAAATGACATGCTATTGAAATCCATTGCTATTTTTCTTTTTTTCTTTTTTCTTTTTTTTTTTTTTTTGTCTTTTGTAAACAGCATTGGAATTTATTTTGGAAACTCAATATATTCTGGAAATCATGTAGTTACCAAAAATATTACAAATGTTGAATGTTATAATATTAAATGTTGGAAAGATGTCATAAAAAACTCTAAACAATCTTTTAATGAGTATTTACTTCGTTTAGATATTACGAAATTACATTAATGTTAAAAACTGTTAGAATTTAACGAACAAAAATGAAGAATACAATATTTTAAAATATTATTTTAAAAATAATTCTTTATTCTTTTTTGCATTATTCATATTAAAAGCAGTTGCAGAGAGATGGAGTCAATGACTTCATAAATAAAAACAAAATCTTTGAAAAAGAATAACTTGGTTATCTGCACGTGTTCATATTTAGACTTTTAACAACATATTCTAGAAAGAACAACTTGAAGGTACTGAGGAGATGATTGTATTCAAGGACAAAATATCATTTGATAATCAGAGCTAATAGACAACGTGAAATCATTTTGACTCCCGTCTCTAGGTACGGGTTAAGCCATGAAAACAACAGCGACCTTCAAAATAAATTTCATACAGGCATAATATCCGAAAAACGTACTGCTCATAGCTTAAACGAATCCTGCTTGATTTACATGACGTCATAAAAACGAGAATCACAAATAATTTTTCGGACTTCGGGTTTTCTATAAAAATTATATAACAACGCGCATTCTTAAATTGAATATTTACATTTCTTCTCCCTTCCTGTATTTTTAAATTTTATTTTCTTCAAAGGCTCAAAATTTTTTAGGGATTCCTTTCATTTTTCCTTGGTATCAAGTAGAATCCGATGAATGTTTCGTTTAAGATTTTTTCTTAAGAATAGATCATATATTCAGCACAGGAGAATGACGCCTACACACGCTATCTAAAAATTTACCTTTAAGAAAATTATGCTAACGATCTCTAAATAATAATATTTTAGGCATCTGACGGAATCAGAAATAAAAAAAGGAGATGCATTTTAAAAATGCAATCTGTTTGATGGTATTTATTTATTTGTTTATTTTTGTGAGTCTTCCAAATCATTTTTCTCAGCATCGAAGTTTTCACTAGTCTCCCAAGACGTTTTACACATAAACAGAAGAATAAAAAGAAAGACCATTCGTTCAACAAAAATTGAGTAAAATTAGAAAATAATAAACCGAATTTTACGAATAAATAATGACTGAATGCTCTCTGCTCTCCCCTGTTAACCCTGAAACAAATAGTAGTCATGATTCCGATAAACTGCTCTCAAACTATTAACAGAAATTGGTAAATTACCCATCATGTATTATTCAAGTAATTGAATATTATGTCACAAAACGAAATTTATATATTATTTAAAAATTACGACAAGAAATATTTTTAAAATACCAATTCCCCGACGTTATAGTGTTATTATGTCCGGTACTTCTATCTTCCAAATTTAATAGCATAGTAACCTCTTTTTCATTTGTTCTTTAAATTACATAGATATTAAACAAAATTCATTTCAACTTTCAACAACGGAAAAGAAATCACGCTATCAAATATCTGATGAACCAATAAAAACGATTTCGATTTTATAATAATAATGAAGATATAATTTTGAAATATACTAAAAATCTTTTTTAAGATATTTAGATATAAACTAAAGAACTTTACAACAATTATATTGTTATTGTAGAAAAATAATATTTTGGATTTTAAAACGTATAAAAATATTTTTTCGGTAATGTTTTTGGAAGTCATCGAGAAAAAACATCAAAATCTGGTTTATTTTTAAATTAATTAATATTTCAAGAGAAATCGCTGTTAGATGCACATTTTTCCCACCATTCAAATTATATCCGAATTAAATTTGATAGCTCTAAGTCAAACGGTCTGACCTGTAGATCGCCAATACATATATCCATCTTTATTGTAAGTAGAGATAACATATAATACCGAGGAACTACATAAAAATTTAGACCTGGTAATTACTGAAGCAATTATTTATTGTATCAGACAACTTTAAATGTGATTCTTTATTGTATTCAAAGCATTTATCCATCTGAAACTTTATGCTATCTCTAAAGGTTTAAAATAAGGACACGATTAGAATGGATTCTTTGCAAAGAGTATCAAAATAGAAATGGTATTATTTAAGATTCATTGCAATTTAGGCAAAGAATGCGGAATTCAATATAAAACCTAAATAGGATCTCATTCTATAACATTGCATGTGTGATTAAAAAAATTCCCTATTGACAATATATGATTTAAATTGAGAACTGTTGTATTGAATTAATGTCGTGTAATAATTCATTTTAGAACATCCTCCATTTTTCATTTTGGAACATCCTTTATTTTTCATTTTAAAACGTCCATCCTTTCTCATTTTGGAACGTTCGCTATATTGAATCTAGAACTGTAAACCTGGATAAAACCATTTATATCCGAAAATTCATTCAAGAACTGAGCTTTCTATAAATCCCAGTTGTCATACATAAAGTTTTTACGTCGTGCCCAGAAAACAATCAATTAAGATTCGATATTCTTATTCTTGTAACCCTGTCAATGATTTGTAATATCGACCAGCCATCCAACATCATACCTCCCACTACAAGATTCTATCAACGAAATGTATTTTTGCCATATTTCATAAAGAGAGTGATTCCAAGGCTGTCTCAAGATTATAAATCCTTTAAAATCACTCTCGACTAGTCTATTAAATTAGTATAAAAGACAAGATCCCACATTCTCTGTATCTAGAATAATATTTTGGGTTACAGAAATGACGAATGTTTTTATATTATATATGACCAGTTGAAAGAATAAAAAACAATTCTCTGTAAGGGGTCCGTTAATAAGTTTGTCTGGAAAGTGTATTATATGAAAGCTTATAAATCATTAAATATTTCGGGTGATTAACATATGATGCTACATATTCCTACTTGCATATAATGTATTTTATGTATTACATTATCTAATCTCCCAGGCAATAATACATATAATTTGGAATTATCCGATGCTTGAATATCATCATTTGAAGTATTCCGATCCATTGAATGCCCACATAAGACTGTTGCCCACAAGCTTAAGACAACAAACTGTTCCGTCTTTAAATCTATTATCTAAACGATTGTGAGAATTTTAACTGTAATCTATCAATCATATTAAAAATATTTCAATTGACTTGGACATACATTAAATCAAAAAATACACTTTTTTAAACATTTAATAAGCATTAAAGGAGTGTGCTATATTTAACATTCCTCAATTTTATATCCATCAATTTTTAGAGGCCATTTTGAAGAAATGCGTTTTAACTATTGCTTTAGATATCGACGCAAATATTCGGATCATAAAAAAGCACTACAATATTTTTTCTTCATCCTTTATTATTTTGAATCAGAAATATTATCCCTTTCTATGCTTAATCTATCATTAAAAATCCAGTCATACCTCTGTTTTCAGATTTCCCATTTAATTCAATCTGATTGACAAATGATTTACGGGTATTACTTTCCAAATTCAAATAAACTTGTTCTCCAATTTCTCGACATTTCCATAAATATGAATGAAAATAATCATTTGATTACTACGGCATAGTTAATGGTATGTATATATGATCATTTTTACTTACTGAAAGATTATTAAAGCTAACATTTGACGTTTCCTTCTAGAATCTATGTGAAAAGAATGGACAAATAATCTTCTACAAATGATTTCATATTCATTTTCTATTTGAATACATAGCATTATTCAATAGAAAGTCTATGAAAAGATTTAGAAAGAACTACTTTTAACAGAAATGAATTGGGTTCTATATAGATTGGCCCATGGAATTTTGCCTTTCTTTAAGTGCTTCAGATATATACTCGAGATCTTAGAACTCTTCGCAATAGTATTATACTCGGTGCCCTCTAATCACCTTCTACCTCGAATTAACTTAAGAATGGCGACAACTATTGTCACAAACGTGGTTCTGTTATATGGTTCACTTTGCTGTTCCTAATGTGGCATGCGTTTACGAAGAGATCGGTTGTGTCCCCATCTGGCAACAGACGGTGGAAACTTTTCTATCTCGAAAATAGTACAAGATTAGTGAAAGTGGGCAGATACTGTATTCTCAATTCAAAGATATATTTGTTCTGTAAAATAAGCAACAAATTCTGCAATAATATAAATATACTTTATAGCATTATTTTTACGGAAAGGCGTTCAGCACAATGGCCGTAAGAAAGCAACTGCTTATATAGGTATCATCTGTAATATAATAGTCTAGTGAAATCTGTAATGCAGGACAGAGTTAATACCATACCGTAAACTTCTCGTCCCTGTTTTTGGAGTGCTTCCCTGGTGTAGGTTTTCATTTCTCACAAATGAAATAAGAACTTTTTTTCATGAGAATTACTTGATGAGTGCTTTTTCAGCTCTCAGAAAATAGTTCCAAAATTCTTCGCTAAAAAAAATAAATCGAGTGTCAGGATGCACGCAAATTTTCTTCGAATATCATTAAGCAAACTGAACAGAAAATTAAAAACTTCCAAACTTGTCAAGCTTACAATCAATTATTTTTATTTTAACTTCGCTAAATCTGTTTTTGTATTTCTATTTCTTGTAAACTTTTATAATTTAAATTTTCGTTGAACCATTGGTTATGTTGATGAATTATTATTTATTTATTTTTTCAAGAACAAAGTAAAAACCAGATATTTTTCTTTATAATCATTAAAATACATTTTGTGTTTTCAGAAAATCATTTAGAAATTAGTTTCTTTTCTGTAAGCTTTTCTAAGAAATAATTTTGGATTGCTTCCCCGGTTGCTCCCACTCGAATGTATAAATAGCTCTGTTTAAAACTGGAAATATTTCTTGTCACTAAAAGGGCAACGGATTCCATTCTGAGAAGAATGTTCATCCTATTTCAAATTCTAAGAGTGTAATCATCACCATTTTGTATATTTGTTTTTCCTGAATGCAAATGAAAATGCCTTTTATTGATTTTTCAAGAATTCCTAAAATATTAGTTTTAATTTTTCATTAGTCTATTTTTTCTTCTTGTTTTTCCAGAATTTTTTACTTTATAAAAACGGATTGATAATTGTTTAACTATTTTAATTGAAATATTAATAACTGATAAAGCGAATGGACGTATAATTATACACACTTTATGCATTTATCTAACTTATTGTCGGAAATAAAAAAATATAATTCATAATTGATTAGTATTTCTTTTAACAGCCTCTACAACGTTACAATAAACATACTCGATTTAATAAGAAAATATACGGGAGATACAAAAAAAATTCCTTAAAGCATTTCATCAAAGTAAAAGTAAAATGAAATACACTGCTTTATTTAACGGAAAACTTAGTTCTTTAAAACAGTATTTAGTTTTCTATCGCAGAAATATTAAAAATGTCAGTCCCAATTCCCCATTTTCTTAAAAATTCATTCTTAGAATTTAAAATTTATAATCATTTCAAAATACCATCGTAGGTTATACATATTAAATAATAAATATATATATACGCCTAAAGATAATTTTCAAGAAATATAATGTTACCTTTTAATTATTATTATAAAAGATATTTTTTAAAAACCCCAAAAAAGTAATGTGTATAAATTGGAAAAATAAAAAATATTGGAATAACATTGAAATCAATTTTCATCATTGAACCAAATTTTCTACATTTTCCTTAATTACTTCTTTTTTTTATTTCAATAAACGTATTATGGTAACTGTTTGCAGAATTTATGTTATTATATATGGTAATATTAAGATATTTATGATAATATTAAGATAATGCTGATAACATTAATATTTTATGATAATATTAGGATGTTGATGATAATATTAATATTTTTATGATAATATTAAGATATTGATATTTTTTAATTCACCATGGTTTATTTCAGTCCATATAATAACAATGAAATGCGAAAGAAGATAATGATATTTGAATCTAATCAACACGAAATAATTATTTTTACATTTATTCAAACTTTTCACAATCAACAACGACTACTTGATTCCCTAATTTAGTTAATCACTCATAAATTATTTTAAAGATATAAATTTTTGAACGGCCAAAGTGCCATTTTACCGTAAAAATTAATTTGATAAACCCAAATTACTACTCATATTTTAATAAATTTGTAAGGATGTTATATTTGTTTGAAGATACAACCTCTGAACATTGAAGTCGGAGCTTGCCATTTCGACATGGGACTCTACCATAGAATCGTCTTATGCACGGGCCTGTAATTAATTGAATCCATAGATTCAGACATCGGTCTCCTTAAATTGTTAAGAAGTTTGAAGAGGAAGTTTAAAGGCTATAGTATTGTCATGTTTATCTGAAAACGATTAGTTCTCATAAGAACTTCTAGGTTGTTGTCAAGATTGTCATAAGAACTTCTAGGTCGTTGACAAAGTTCTCAAAAGAACTTCTAGGTTGTTGCCAAACTTGTCTTAAGAACATCTAGGTTGTTGTCAAGGTTCTCATAAGAACTTCTAGGTTGTTGTCAAGTGGCCATAAGAAATTCCAGGTTGTTGTCATGGTTGGCATAAGAACTTCTAAAAGGCATATTCATCTCACTAATCTTAAAAATTCAAAATAAATAACTAAAATAAAATGAGTTTAAATTAATTTAACTTAATAATAAATTCACAGAAATCATTTCGGGAGATAATATAATAATAATTACAGCACAGAGGCAGAACTTTATTCTGAATCCAGAATAGATAAATATAGAATTATGGAACTTCAAATTTTTGAAGTAGCACTCAAAACTTAATTTTTTTCAAACTTTTACATTTAGAGGTAAAAATTAAATATCTAAAGAAAAATTTATTGTTATCTAAACACAAATTAATGGTTCTGAGAAATCTATATAAGTTTGCTTCCAATGAATTAATATATTATGGAATTTCACGTACATTCAAATATTCTTTAACACACTTTCATTGAAGTATTGCATTGTATATGAGTAAACTTTTGCAAGTCATAATCATACTCCAACTTTCAAAAATATGTTCTTTTTATCATTTAGAAGACGAAATAAATTTGCAGGCACAAAATATAACGAGCGATGTAGGATGTGTATAGAAAGAATACATGGTAAAATTATCAGAAAGCTATACCAATTTTTAAAAATATATACTGGAAAAATTGGGAAATAACTCATTTTTGAAGAAAAAAAAATACTTGATAAATCATTTGAGGAAGAAAAAAAATTACTTAATTGAACAATCATATAGATTTCCGCAGATCTCGAATTTATACATATTGGCAAAACATTAAACAAAAAAAATTTAGTTGCTTTCTAAGGTAAATAACTAATTAAAATTCCTTTATTCCTTGCATAACGGAATACTAATTTGACCGAAAACCTTTAAATAAGATGTTATTTCAATTTCTATCTATGAATAATTGAAAAATAAAATCGATTATGTAATATTAAAAATTAGAATACATTAAAATTATTTGAATGACCTAGTATTGAATTAGTAAGGTTATTACTACAAAATGCATCTAATGTCTTCCAGAACTCTCATTGGTATCATCAAATGAAAAATATCTGCTTTATGATTTATTAAAAAAGGCATATATTTCGCATTTCATTTTGTTTCAAATGGTTCACATCACAAGTGCAATTTGTAAGGGTACCCGATGTGGAAACTCGTATTAATGGCAAAACCTTATCGATTTCAATATCACCCCCATTTAACATAAAGATCAACCGGTAACATGTTCACTTAACAATTTAATCCTGCATATGGATCGACAGGCATCATTAAGATGGCTTCAAAATCCATTTTCTGCGTCAAAATCGAGATAAAATGCGTGTCCTGCTAATGTTCAAGGAGCCAGTGGAATATAGCCCATGTAATCGATTCCCCAGCAGACTCCATTAAAGCCGGTTGTTTCACTGGATCATAGCCTAATCACTGGCTATCAAACCTTGTGCATATTCTTAAGTGTTCCTCGAAACATTAAACTGATTTCACCTCTCAAGCAATGAGGAATATTATGACTAAAATCACCGAAAACTATATTTGACGGTTATTATTCAACGATTTCAAATTGCAATATCTGAATTGTTCTGATACTGAAGGCAACAGTATCGTAATCAAATCCAGAGATACAAATGTAACGATTATTAGATTGAAAAGTGACCTTAATTTTTTGGTAAGTTTGCTTTCGAGGTAGTTAGCATTCTAATCTTTCTTGATTCTCCTTTTATTTTTATTTGATTTTTAGATCTATTTCTTTATTATTAATTTTTTGTTAAAGTTTCCTTGATTACATCATTTGGGAAATAAAATTTAAGTTCAGATGGAAAATTATTCCTTTCAAAATTTTCCTCTCGTTATTAAATCTTTCGGGAATTAATTTTCCATTTTCGTTAAATCTAACGCTAGAGAAAGTAAATATTGAAAAAATAATTTTTAATAAATAGAAGGTTACTAGAATAAATGTAGAGATTTTTTACAAACATATAAATAAATCTGCTGTAACAGGTTTGAAAAAAAAATCTTTTCGTTTAAAAGTATTCCACTATTATATAAAAAAAAAGAATTTTGTAATAATCATACCTATTACTTTCAAGAATTGACTGTAAAAAATAATAGCGTTTTCTGTTTTTAAAGAAAATTCTGATTAATAAATTTTTTGCTAAATTCTCACGTTTCACGTTTTAGAAATATTTCCTTTACTTTTCTTTATAATCTTTCTTAATTAGTTATTTTCGTAATTTAAAGACACATTTCTTCATACGTATTTTTTACGATTCTTCCTTACATAAAAATTTTCGATTGTTTATATAATTGGAGATATTCATTATTATTCTCAAATTTTAGACTTATTTAGTTCTGTATGTTTTTTATAAAAAAAATACTTTTCAATGATTGCTAAAGGAAAATTCTAAATATATTCATTGTGTGAAATTTACTGAAGTTTATTAAATAATATTCTTCCTTTGAATTCTCCAGTAAAAATAAAATTTGCAATTTTAAAAATTTCTTTCCAAATGTATTAATAAATGGCTCTTATAAATCAAAAGAAATAAATTTCAATAAAAAAGGGGTGCTGGTATCAGTCAACAGTTGCTTCAACATTGACTTGTCCAACAATTAATGCAAAGTAACGTGTCACAGAAATGTCGATAGATTTGAAAGTAATAATGCATAACTAATTTTAATTGTCTATCTTGCACTCTCCTTAATAGGACAGCTATTCTTCGATTTACTTAAAATATCATTTACATCATTTTTATTTAGCTAGATTAATAAGTGAAAAATGTAATCAAACAAAATGTGTATTTACATGTGTTGTTGTTGTTTCTTATGGCACTTGCCACGGACAAGCCCGCTGTTCGAAGACAGCCGATTTAAGCCTGAGGGGGAGCGCCTCTTGTTTTTATCGTAGAGCCAACTTGGGCCAAGAGTACGACTTGACTACTCACGCATCACTCATTCGCTTGCACAACCCCTTTTTACAGGAAGAATAGATAGAACAGGAAGAACAACCATGCCCAAATCGGGAATCGAACTCGGGACGCCCAGATCACGGGGAAGATGCGCTACCCCTATGTCAGGACGCCGGCATTTGCATGTATACTATCGCCAACCTCGATGTTGCCTGATACTGTACGCGATGTACGTCAGTTTCAGTTAGCCAGTTTTTAAACTCCCCTGGCCATTCGTTCAATACTGGAAGCTTAATCTTTCCATGATGAGAAAGTGTATTTTCCGATTGGTCTACTTCCGATTCAAAACTCAAATCCCCACAATGAGAACATCATTTGCTTGTGTCTCCAGTATCTAAATATTGAATCATTTTTTCAAATTTTGCTGCCAACTTAGTAATTTCATGATCGACTTCTCTTTTCAAATTACCAGACTCTCGCTTTGTATTTCTACGCATTTTTTTTCTTCATCTGGTATCTCAGGAAGTCCCATTACTATTTTTAAAAATGGAATTCAGGGTTAACACATGTATTGTTTTGGTATTCATACGATTGCTAATCGAGAGACGAAAAATTTCCATTACTCGACAAAGATAAAAAAGAACTGAAAAGCTATTCATTAGTGTTGCCACAAACGGCATGTCTAAAAGCATAATCAATAAAAAAAATATTGCTTTAGACTGACTCATTTGGTGTTAATAAAAGTTATATTTTTCCTTTTTTTTTTGTCACTATTTCACCATCATGTGCAATTTAAATATTTATTACGACAGAAGAATAATTTTCATTTTATATTTTAAACAATATTGGAAAACAAACTTCAAATGTCATTTAAATTTATTTTTTGGACATCTTCTTTGTACAATATTTGTCAAACTTCTTCTCAACACAACAATTCTCATTAAGGGTCAAGAAATGGAGATAAAGCGGCTGAATGGATAAATCTCAAAGCACAACTGAACTGAAAAGATAATAGATATATTTCGCTTTGATTAAAGATATTTGATGGCATAACTGTATATATCTTATCAATATTTAGAATAATATTAAAAATGACACGCTGACAATGGATCAGAGAATGAATATTTATTTTAAAAATTGCGAATTTTTCGCACAAAAATTAAATTTATGGTTTTTAAAAATTATCTTTTATTTTGGGTTGTAAAATTTATTACGTATCCCATTTTAGAGTAAAATATCGATTCGCTTAACACATGTTCAAATTACAACAATTTTGAAATCCAATCTACTTTGTTTGTCGATTATTAGTTTAACTTGTGTGAGGAATTCATTTATCGAAAGTTCGGACACAAAATGTCAAGGGGGTGATTTTTATTCAGGATCAGCATTATAGCATTATAGCCATTATCAGCTCCATTCCTCGAAGTTCAAATTATCATACAGTGCCACATCACAAACCCCATGCCGATGCTCAACTAAAAGATGTTGACTCCAAACTACAGCAAGAAAGATCGGAAAACGAACAGTTTAGTAAAGTTTGCATTTGAGTGAAAAAGTTATAGTGATCCTACTTTCATCAAGATGACTTTGCAGTTTTAAAGTCAGTTTTAAAGTGCATGCTCGTGCCAGCGAATTAATCATGCGATGCACGAGCCAACTGTATATTTTTCTGTGTTCACGAGATTTATTAACTAGATAAACTATCCATTAACTAGCTAATAAAATGGTAGGAATAATGGTAAGAATGTAGGAAGTAAGTAATGCCTATAAATACCTTTAAAATATGCAGCATAAGCAACAACGAGATGAAGTATTAAATATTATGAATTATTCGATGTATAATTTTTACCTACAATATGTAAGTAATGAGGAATTTAAGGGTTTCTAAGATGAATAAAAATTATTTTCTATGAGAACTTTATTCAAAATTTAAACTTGAAAAATCAGGGGTTCTTTATATACGATAAAATTTGGTATAATTTACTTTATATTTCTCCAAAATAAAGCACTGATGTAAGCATGATATACTCCTTCTTTGGCCCATCCATATCAATTTCTGAATACCTTTTTTAATCTATTTATATAAAATTCCATGTATGAAACATGACTTAATATAATGAAATCTAAAATTATTTGATTAAAAAGGTATAATTTAATCAAGTAATGCCTCTCCTCAATTCATAGGGGCTTAGACAAAAGCTTGGATCCATAAAGATATATGCCCAGCCGATAATACATTATCTGAACCGTTGTCCAAATGATTTCCAGGTTCATAATTTAACTGGGGTAGATAAATGATCGCTCTGTACCAGTGTCATTTTCTTACTCAACTATTAATCATGCTATACTAAATTAAACTGCTGTCTTAATAGACATACTGAATCCTATTTTCATCGCAGGTATAAGAAGATGACGTCACCGAAAGAAAAAAAATCAATCATCTCCTAAAAAAAATGGGCAATGCCAAGATTCCTTTTTGAAGCAAAAGAATTGGTGAAGAATGTAATCTCAGAAAAAGAAAAAACTTAATTTTATTTAATACTAGCCGCCTTTGGCGACCAGCCGGTTCGCCAGTATTACCGCTCGCTACAATTTTCAATTAAATATTTTAAGTAACTGGTCTCTTAATAGATTCTGAAACAAAACATTTTTAATCTTCCAATTTTGATAGTCATACCAAACTTATACTGTTGTTTCGATCGTTTCGTTCAATTTACTATATATATTTTGCTAATTTCTTGGAACTTCCGGTAAAACTTCAACTTTAATTTAAAGTGCAAATGATGAAATTGCAATTAATATAAAGATATTTTTTAATAAAATCAAGCGTTTTATTTTATTTATCATCTTTATTGTTATTCATTTATTATTATTATTATTATTGAATATGAGTATTTCAAACAGAATCGCTCGGTATATAAGTCTTATGTGAACTACAAAATATTTTTCATAATTTATGTAATATCTCAAAGAATAATTCAACAAAAATTTCTCAGATTCAGCATAAAATTCAGTTTTTAGTTTTGCTTTCAAGAGGATTGAAATGAAATCAATAATAATATTTTGTTCCGGCCTATAAATATATTTCAAAAATTATGAAGTCTAAATTTAATGCAGTAAGGTATCATATTCTGAGAAATATTCTGGACACACCAAATTTTAAATAAATGAATGAATGTTTCTATTTTCCATGATCAACTGAGACTTATTTATGAAGTTTTGAATGTTAAAAATTTAGAAAAACTCAACATTTTCATAAACTTAGGCCAATTAATCTTGAGAAACCTGAGCGCTGATTGGCGTATTTTCTTTGAAATGATCGATGGAAAATCTAAAATTATCCATTTTTTATTGAATAGTGATATTCAAATTTTCATAAATCAGTCAACTTCAGTGATTAATTTAGTTGATTGGAAATTAACTCTTTTTATTTAAAATAGTAGTGTTTCAAGAACATTTTGTTCATCGTGATTTCCACGGCAGAAGCTTTATGTAAAATCAAAAATTCGTTATTTATTAGAGCATTTATTGAATCAAGTTACATAAAATATAATCATTTTCCATTTAGATCATTTTAGCAGATCTGTGTCTTACTAAAGGTTTACAAATTAGCTGTGTGGCCCTGATTTGAATGGATATCCTGTTCATATTAAACAAAACTTGCCTTAAAATAAAACTGATTTATTGGATTAATAATATAGAGAGTGTAAAAGATCATAAAATAATTTTTCTTGAATTTATTTTTTAGAAAAAATAATATTTCATATTTGTTTCATTTTCTACAAACACGTGCTGAAAATTATATTTTTGCTGATTTTATTTCCAAAAAGATTTAATTTATTTTTTATTGGAGTTTTAATCAATGTGATGGCAACATTTTGAAAAAAGCTAATTTTTTCCCATGCATGCGAAACGTGCTCGTGCAGCTTAAATTTTATTTTTATTTTGTACGAAAAAAATTGTTGAAAAATAGAGTTAAAATATTTATTTAAAAATTAATTAAAAATAGAAATTTATTTTTACGGTTAAAACATTGGTAGCATTTAAAAGATAAATTTTTGATCTTTAACTTGATGTAAAAATCTTTTTTTGTACGGTAATATTTTCGGAAGTTATAGCAGAAACATGCCAAAATTTCGCCTAATTTTTAAATAAATAAAATTCTAATTAAAAATTCGAAAAAATAACCCCCAGGTGCACATTCCCGGCCTCCAAGGTATACACGTGCCAAATTTGGTAGCTGTAGGTTGAATGGTCTGGCCTGTAGAGCGCCTACACACACACACACATTGAGCTTTATTATAAGCATAGAAGTATTTTTAGTATCTTGAAGTTATTCTTCAATTTGCATGACTTTCATACTGCTTTTCGTATATAAGTTTATAGGAAAACATTAAAGCATCATTTTTCCAGATGGGAAAGTAAACTCAATATAAAGGTAAAACTTGCAGAATTTTAAATGTTTAGCACCATTCTGTTTTAACAGTTTCTTCAAAAAATTACTTTATTCCTAAATATTCACACAAAAAAATAATATTATCATTAATGTTTACGGGTTTGAGAAAAATATCTTTCCAATTTATTTGACTAAAAGAAAGTTAAGAAAGGAGGTTGACTTATTGCTATATAAAAAAAGCATTACTTTTTAATTACAAATTTTAACAGATTATTGCATGAAAAAAATAGTTGCAGTTTTTACTGCAAGGATTGTTTATTGAGTTTCAGAAGAAAAGAAACACTGGAATTCCACCAAATGTTCTGTTTGTTAAACATACCTTGGAAATTGCAAATGCCATCTTTAAATAATAATACTCTAAAATTCAACTCGTACCAAAAATTGTTCAAAGATCCCTTTTGCATTTATGCAGACTTTGAATGTCATACAACACAAATACATACTTCTTTACCAAAAAAAAATGGAAGTTTTGGCGTCAGAACCCAAAAGCATGAGCCAATTTGCTATGCACTTTTCGTCATTGATGAAAAGAGCAAAATTATTTTTCACGATTATTATCGTGGAACAGACTCCATTGAAAATTTTTTGGATTGTCTAAAATACCTTGAAACAATGATTTTAAAGTTTATGGAGAAAAATATCCCCCTTACGAAATCGGATTCAATACAACCTAAAAAATGTCACTTATGTCAAAAAGATTTTAAAGCAACTGACATAACTGTCCGTCACCAATGTCACTATTCAGGAAAATATTTTGGTTTCGTACACACAGTGTACTATTCAACTTAAATTATAAATATTCCCATTTCATACCAGTTGTTTTACATAATTTTACTAATTACGATTGCCATTTAATTTTCAAAAAATTTCACAGAGATTCGGAAAAAAGATTAAAGTTATACCAATAAACAAAGAAAAATTTACAACTTTCACTATAGGAAGTTTCTAGGTAGTTACCATTTTCTGAGTTCATCTCTGTCTAAGCTAACAAATAATTTAAAATAATCAAATTATGATTTCCCTATTTTCAAAGAATACTTTTATGGAATAAAGCATACTGATATTTTGCTAAGAAAAGGGTTTTTTCCGTATGCTTACTTTAATAATATTGAAGTTTTAGTCGAAATACAGCTTCCTCCAAAACACTGCTTTTATAATAATTTAAATGAAGAAGATATATCAGATGAGGATTATTTTCATGATCTAAATGTATGGAAGAAATTCAAATGTTGCATGTTTGAAGATTACCTTAAACTGTATTTATTTGTGGATTGTTTGTTGTTAACAGATATCTTCAATAACTTTAGAGATATAACATATCTTATATATCATTTAGAAGCTTTACAATTTATATCAGCACCAGATTTAACATGGAGTGCTGGTCTAAAATTGACAGATGCGCATCTTGAACTTTTAACAGACATGGATATGTACTTAATGTTGAAAAGGGAATTAGAGGAGGAATTCATTTTATTGGTAAAAGATATTCCAAATGTAATAACCCATATATACCTGAAACTTATAATCATAACGAACCTCATAAATACATTATATCAGTTGATATTGATAATTTATATGGTTCTTCCATGATTGCTAATCAACCCTTTTCTGATTTTAAGTGGTTAAATCATGTAAAAATAGATAAAATGGATATAATGAGCATTCCACCTGATGCTGAAACTGGATATATTATGGAAGTTGACTTCGATTATCCTAAAAATTTACATGACAGTCTTGATGATTTTCCCCTAGCAGTTGAACACTTAATTATATCTTATGAAAATGTATCCCCATATCATAAGCAAGCTTTAGAAAAGAAAATTTTTAAGTTTAATAGTAAAATTAAAAAGCTAACACCTAATTTATTTAATAAGCAGCATTATGTAACTCATTACCTAAATTTACAATTTTATATAAAGCAAGGATTAAAACTAAGAAAAGTTCACCGAGTCATGTCTTTCCGACACTGGAATTGGTTAAAATCTTACGTAAAATTTAATGCATTGAAAGGAAAAGAATCTAAAAATGAATTTGACAAATCTTTTTTCAAATTAAAAATTAATAGTTTTTTCGGTCTTAGCTGCATGAACGTAAGAAAACAAATAGATGTCAAAATAGGTGTAACTAAACGCGAATGCATAAACTAGTTATCTAGTTCTTCTTTGGAGTATTTTTTCCATAATAAACGAAAACTGTTTTGTTCAAAAAAAAGGAAGACAAATATTTATTAAAAAGAACAATTTACATAGGATTTACTGTTTTAGAACTGTCTAAACTTGTTGTTGTTTCTTATGGCACTTGCCGTGGGCACGCCCGCTGTTCGAAGACAGCCGATTTAAGCCTGAGGGGAGCGCCTCTTGTTTCTATAATAGTGCCATCTAGGGCCAAGAGAACGACTTAGCTATACACACGTCACAACCCTTTTTAAGGGGCGAGCTTCATTCACGCATTTCATTCACTCAACCACAGATCGTAATTTAGACCTGAATCAGAGAACGATCACCCCTGATTCAGTACCCCCAGTGGTATTACTCTCGACATGGAGGACTTTGTGACCACGACAGATTTAACGCGCTTCAGCCATCAAGCACGCAGGGAATCTTCGGCCGGCAGTGTTCGAACTGGCAACCAAAGGGACGCGAATCAGGCGCTCTACAAACCAGGTTATCCCGGCCATTGTCTAAACTTTATATATATAAATTATATTATGAAGTATTCAAGGAAAACTATGGTGAAAACGTTACCCGATTGTATATGGATACAGATTCATTCACATTATAAATAAAATGTGAGGATATTTATAAGGATTTAGAAAATAAGTTATCTTCAATTTTTGATTTTCTAGCTATGATAAAAGCTATGAATTACATAATAAATTTAATGAAAATAAACTAGGTTTCTTTAAAGATGAAACAAAAGGAGTGCCAATTAAGGAATTTTGCAGTTTAAAACCAAAAATGTATTCTTATATTTTCGGTGACAATTGCAAAAAGACTGCTAAGGGAATCAAACGATCTGAGGTTTAAAAAATAAATCATGATATGTACTTGAATATTTTTAAAAATATGTCAAATGAAAGATGTTATAAACATAAGATTTTAAGTCGAAAAAATGAAATCAATACTGATGATGATGTCGCGTCCGCGTTACCACGAAAAGGGGGTGCAGTAGCTTCTGAGGGTAAAGACCCCTGATCACCCGAGGGCAGAAGTCTGACTTCTAGCTCATATGAAGATGACACTCGCACATTCGCTTGCACAACCCCTTTTTACAGGGGGGGGGGGCATATTCACACACCTCACAGGTAGAACACAGATGAAGAACAGCCATGCCCGAACCGGGATTCGAATCCGGGACGCCCAGATCACGGGGAAGATGCGCTACCCCTATGCCAGGACGACGCCTCATTAGTACTAATGTTATGAATAAAAAATCTCTATGTTCTTTTTATGATAAAAAATTTATATTGGAAAATGGAGTTGATTGTATCTCATATGGACACTATTCTCTGTCAAATGGTGATAGAAACTGTTGAAGAAAACTGTAAATGAAATTAATATGTTAATGAATTTCGTAAAACAATTTGTCTTTTTCTTGCTCAATAAATATTTTTTTTTTTTTCCTTTTTCAATATTGTCTCTTTATTTCAGTGACTCTAACTTATCCACTCTCTTCATTTTATTGTTATATAAATCACTAGGCAGATTCAGTTTCATTTATCAGTTGTTTCAACATATTTCTTCGAAACCGTTTATGAAAATTTTTTAATAAAATTAGATTACTTTCACAAATTTTAACATATTTAGTCATATATAGAATTTTTACTATAGAGATGAATTTCCTCTATTTTATAGAAAAACTGCCAGAACAGAACGAGAAATATATCCACAGAAGTTTATATAAGCCTGAATTAAATCAGTCGGCAAATAACAGACCAGAAATGTAAAGTGAAGAACTTATAGACATTTTCTTAGCAGGCTATTTTCCTTTAAATTAAACCTTTGTAAAGATTCATTTAATAAAAGTTTGTATTAGAATACTATCGAATTTTGTATTTGTATGCTTTGAAATATATTCATATAAAAGATTAATATTATTCAAAATAATTCAAAAAAGAATATAAACACTTAATCAATTTGCTTCCAAAACAGATGAATCATTCATGCTTTACACTAAGAAATAACCATTAGAATTAACATGATATCAAAATCTGAAGCGGATATATGAATGGACATCTTACAAGTGCTCTGACGTAAGTGTAATTTCCTGTTCAAGCGCTCCTTTCCTGTTTCTGAAGGTTCAGAGTGGATAAAAACAACTTTTATAAAAAGACAATGTGAAAAGACCAATGTTTTTAACTAAAAAAGCAATATTTATTTCGTTTGTATAAATAAATTCAAATGAATGAAATATTTTATTTAAACAATATTTTCTCTTTTAATATAACAGAAATGATACTAACACACAGATTTCATAAAAAAATAAGATACGCTAAAATAATAAAATATAAATAAGTGGGGTTAATCAGCATCATCCAATGTTTGGAATTAAAGTGTTCTGAAACTAAAATGTGGTAGACACATTTATTTCGGTGAGAGAAGCAGACGCTTCGATTGCAATGTAAGAAACATATGCGATGTGCGCAGCAGTCGCTGCAATCGCAACAAACGCGATGTAGACAATAAATGCTTCAACTGCATTTGTAGAAACAAACGCTATGTGGGCAACGAATGCTTCAACTGCATTTGCAGAAACTTACGCGATGTAGTCCAGAAAATGACATGTTTTTGACGAATAGTCTAGAAGATGACAACCTATACTACTTAGACATTTTCATCTTTATTAGTAAGAAAGACAGAGATTTATATTGACTTTAGAAAGAAGAAAAAAGCCAATTGATTGATATCATCAAACCTTATTAACAGCATTCTGTTAAAGTTGTTTCAATATAGATGTGAGTATTAAAGATTTAAATTATCTTTTATAATCAAACTGCTAAAGTTATACATAAAATGTATGTCTTAAACGGCAAAATTAATATTCTGTCGCTGCTTTGTTACAGACTATTTTCCCATAATTCAAAATTTTTAAGTCGATATGTGGTATGGTTAACAGAGTGCTTGAACTCAATGTTTCTTAACCTCCGAACAATGCTATTGCTAACAAAAATGTGCTCTACAATTCAAATATTAAATGTAAGTGTCTTTAAAATTATAAATGAAGACATAAAAGAGACATGTGTAATAATTTTAATGTGTAAGAAGACCAAGACATTCAATGAGAAATGGATAATTATCATAATAAAAAATACTATATGGGAAAAAGGAATCACAACAGAAACATTAAATCTGAAAATTGTTTTAACAAACCCATTGGAAAATAAATTTCTTTTATTTCAATAACAGAAAGTATGAGAATAGCATGTTTAAAAACCCCAACTTTATTATTCAAAAATGGATTAAATTCTTCTATCGTAGAATCATCGATTTAAGATATGACTTGAACAAAAATAAAACTTTGAAAAAATACTAATCGCTAGAACTAATTTTATTTAAAATATATCGAAAATGATACCTATATAAAATATTTTTTTGAAAAAGTATAAATTTTAAACTAAAGTGCTTTGGAGAAATATGAAGAATTTACAACAATTTTAACAAATTCTAGTTTTGAATTTAGATGGATTTGTTAAAATCAATGCTCAACAAAAAGGTTTCTACCATTTTTTAATTTAAAAAACAAATCATAATTGCATCTACTTGTTACTGAATTGTTACGGTGTCTTCGTCTTTTTCTTTTTTTCTCCAGATTATACCACGCAAATATCTAATTTTAGCGAACAAACTAAAAGATCAATAAAACTGATTTGCTGTGACAGCTTCTTCTTTTTTATTTATCGGACATCAATAATAGTCTGTGAGCAATTTACGTTGTCGTCAGATAAAACCTAGCTTTAAAAGAAATATGGGAATTTTCTCTTGCAGAACAGGACCAAAGATATTTGTTGGTCTTAAAACAACTCATCCATGCTAGATGTTGTAAAATAAACATTTGTTCAAAAAAATATAATGAATGGACTATCTATGAAGCTTACAAGATGGATAAAAGCTTTGAAAAATGCTAAACTTATTTAAAAGTAATGAATCCTAGATTTTTTTCAGAAATCTACAATACCATCTCTGCAACTTGGTATTCTTCATTTATTGTGAAAGAAAAAAAAATTTGTGATTAATACTTAAATCAAACTACATTCCCAATCTTGCTTAGATTTGGAGATCTGAATTTCATAGATGTTTGTGTGCATTTGTTAATATGGTTTTTGAGTCTATCCTTTAATGCAAATTTCACTAGAATCTCATTATTTAAGAAAAGTATCTTTTGTGTTAAAATATATTGTTTGATCTATTTACATATAGAAAAGTATCATTAGGTTTTATGTCTACCCAGAATAATTTTTTGCCATTTAGTGAAAGCGTTTCTTAAAAAAGGCCACACATTATAAATTGCTCATAAAATTACTCCGTTTTATTGGATATTCGTCCCTGACACATATTTGCTAAGTCCTGACACATATTAATTTTTGAAATTTCAAATCTTGAAGATTAGATCTAGGAATTATTTCAATTTTTGCACTCAAAATATTTAAGATAATCGCATAATAAGTAAAGCTATTGATGTAGGTAGAAAATGAATGTATTGACATTTTCTAATGATTATTTTTATTTATTTATTTTGTATATGTATGTACAAAGATGAAACCATGAATGGTGGGCAGCGTTTGATTCTCGACGTGCATATTTATTAAAAATGTTTTCCTGCTTTGTTTTGATTTAAAATAAATCATTACAGCTTGGTTAACCAAGTCTACAGTCAATTTTATCGCAGAGTAAGCTTTGAATGTTAAGATTAAATTGAAATTTCAATCTGGACAAGAAATTGTCATTATTATCAGTATAATATATTGAGCTGATGAAAACTTATGACATGTTTGTTTGCGCAAGAGTCAGGGGATTCTTTTTTTTTTCCTTCACGGGCAAACGGCTGCTTAGGATGTCTCCAACTTACCATTTCTGCAGCATCAATGTCAACGAATTAGAACACTGTTTGCACTAACAGAATTCTTACATTTACCGCTCTGAAGCATGGAATAAGATTCTGTGATTTGAATAAAGAGTTAAAACTTTGGGATTAAAATTTATTTTTTTTTTAAAAAGTGGGGTAGTGTCTCCGAAACTTTATCGGAAATTTCCTACTAAAGCTTTTATCCATAATATCCCTTCCCTACCCAGCATGAAAATTACCGATTTGTGGCAAAGCTATGAGCACTACGGATTCGCAGTCTTATTTCCATTATTCTGTAAAAGAGCATTTTGTGTTTCGTTATATAATGAAGAAAATTAAGTGTGTTTTTTGAGGAGTTTTTTTTTTTTTTTTTTTTCTGAGACTGAAACCAAAATTTGCCACTGAACTGAAATTTTGATAGCAAGATAGTATATTAAATTTCATTTATTTAAATTATTGCATTTTTGTGTTACTGCATTTAATGCATGTAATGCGTTTAATGCACATACTGACTGTTGGTAGATTCCCTGACGGATATGGTTCAAAAATTTTTATGGATTTTTACACATTATATTTTAAAACTAAGTGCTAATTTTTATCTATCTAGCGCTCAACGTTTCGCAGTTATGGTGTTCACTTGCTGTCAGACAGACAGACATTTCGTGAATGGATTTCATTAAAAATTTCGAAAAAATCTAATTTGATATTGTTGTGATTTATGGCACTTTACAAGCCTGCTGACAATTATTTATCAGCGATTTAAACCGAGTGGGCATCTCTTGTTTTTTCAGTAGCGCCAACTAGGGCCAGGAGTGCGACTTAACTACTTCATGCTTCACATTCGCTTGCATAACCCCTTTTTATTGAGGGGCACATTCACACACCTCACAGATAGAACACAGAAGAAAAACAACCGGGACTCAAACTCGGGACGCCCAGATCACGGGGAAGATGAGCTATCCCTATGCCAGGACGCTGGCGCATATTTGATATTGTTACAAACCTGCAATTCTGCTTCCCAGCATACTTGGTTCCATCATCAGAAAGATTGTTTTACAGTCATCTGTATTGGACGGAGTCCGGGTGTCACGTCCGAGGTCCCAGAGCTTGGTGACAAACTTGGCGACCATTTGGCGACTTGGCGACTTTGGCGCCAAAATAGATTATATCGAAACATCGAGAATTTTCCCGATCCGTCCATTAGGAACCGAGATACGCTTCGAACGTTCCTGATTGGTTGAGAGGCTTCTAGCCCCGCCTTCTGAGACCTATAAAAGGAGGCAGTCTGTGCTGCCAGAGTAATCGTAGTCGGAATCGACGGAGCGGAGTAGTCGGAAGCGACAGAGAAGAGTAGTCGGAATCGACGGAGAGTAGTCGGAATCGACGGTGAAGAACTGGTCCTCCAGGGATTAGCAGAGCAGCGACGGAGTCAAGCTAGTGCTGAACTAAACTGTGCGCTACTGTCTGCAGTAGAGTTTTGTTGTGTGCTGCTGTTTTCACGTCTCACGGCTGAAGATAATTGTCTTCTCTGTGCTGTATACAGTTGTCATCTCTGTGCTGTCTTGTGTGTCTTCGTGTAAATAAAAGTCGTTGCTTCTTTTTCTACTGTCGCCTGCTGATTGAGCGTTCTCCCCACCATATAACTTCCACTACCCAAACGAACCCGGAAATTTCGTAACAATATAAAGGCGATATACCGAAATTCATTTATCTCACCAAAAAGGTTTTGTTTTATGCTATTCACAGATAGACATAATTTGAAAATGTTTTATTCGGTTTTAAAGTAGTTTGAAGCGTGGAAAATCTTCGAATACGCAATATATGAGAAAGCAAAAATGGAAAGCTTGTGAACCGAATTAAAGTAAAATAAGAGCCATCCTAATGCACATACAAGTTGACGTTTCCTACTTACGTATTATAATCAATTAAAAAATAAATATTTATAGAAAAAATTTGTAAACTTGAGGTTGCAATGGATTTTATTTCTAAAAAAAATCCCTTTCCCTCCCTTTTATATTTAAAAGGATTTTTTATTATGATTATTTATTCCCTTTCATATTTTTAAAGGACAAATAAATAAAAGTTGATTGAAAAAACATCATATAGAAAGCTACGAAGGAATATTGCATTTCCAGTAATACCTTTACTTCATATTTTTTTCTGCTATGAAAGAACAATATATTTATTTTATTTTCCAAGGATAAGGCATAGAAAATATGTACTTTAAGATGGAAACAACACTGCATCAATTTTTAAAGTTATATACGATGCAAGGAAACTTTTATTTTTTATCTTTCGTTTCAAACAAAAAATAAAAACAAATGCTTCAACGCAATATAACTAACCACGATTTGAACCTAAAACAAAATTTAATATTGATGTTTTTATTAGTTCTTTTCTTGAATAAGTCAATAGAAATAGTATTAAATTTGTATGAATGTACGAATTTTTAGAATAAGTTAAGGAAAAAATACATTATTACGTTGGCGAACAAATTTGTTTCTTTTATTTTAAATTAATAAATTAACTTTCTAGAAAGCTTTTATTCTATATTCAAAAGTCATAGCGTTTTTTATTTGTTTTCTGAATGTTATTAATAACATTTAATATTATCTTGAATACAGAAAAATTATCCGATATTTAATTTTTGTTAAATTTTCGAGTTTTAAGCTTATTTATTAAAAAAACATTTTGGAATTTCTCTTAATTTGTTTGATTGTACTTAATATACTTAAATATAAGAACTGTAAAGCTAAATTAATGAAATTGTTGAGCAGCTAATTTCTTAAGTATAACCCTTACATTGAGAGTTATTAATCGATATCAAGTTTTGAATCCAGTTCCACAATAGAAATGGTAAGCATTTATAAACGAATTCAAATTTGTTATGAAACCATAATTCCTCAAACTTGTACTAAATGGAGCTCGTAATGTAAAGGTTCATAATATGAAGTTTCATATGAATAATAAGGGGTATGATCTAGGAGGTATAAGAGAGGGGTATAATGAATAATAAGGGGTATAATCTTTCTTAAAATTCATAACCAGTTGCCTTTACGAAATTAACTACGACATCTTATGAAATTAACTACGACAGCGCCTTGCTTTCAAATAAATTTAGATTTAAAAAAATATAGAAAACTTGTCTTACAGTAAATCTGTATTGCCACTTATGTCCAATTGATATTTTATATGGAACTTTTGTTATAGCATTATTAACAAATAATTGGCATTCCGTCCAATGAAAGTATGAAATAAATTCATTAAATATTAAAATGACGTTAAAAATATTTAATTTTTCATGGTCATATATTTTCTCAAGATATCTATAGAAACATCATAATCAAATAAAAATGCAGTAAACTCTCTAAATTGATAGCAAATTAAATATTTATAATCTTGCCTATCAAGTATTTTTGGGTATATAACACAAAGACAAAATTATTTTTGAATGCATGTAGAAAATAACAGCTTTAACAGGATGTTTATGAAAAAATGAAAAGAAGAACGCTCCCAGAATTTTTTTTGGATATTGCTTTCAATATTAATTTATTTTCCCCATCATTTGTAAGTTAAGTTAATTTTGGAAATCGTTATAAAAGTTTACATTTTTTTTATTATGATGTATATTTTTATACAGCTTTCAATGCTTTCCAAAACTATTTGTTTTATGGTCATTCATAATTTTAATATTTAACTTCCATTTCCATATACGTCTCCAAAATAAAATATTAAGAAAAAAATATATATAATAAATATTTATAACTGACACTTTCCATATCAATCCTTACCAGTGTTACACAAAAATATTCACATTTTATACTGGAATCTAATTTTATAACAGAAGAATTGTTTAATTGGCAAAAAAGAAATATCTAAGAAAGTTTAAAAGCATATGTAACAAATTTTTCTCTTGAAAGTGACTTAAAACCTTAAAATTAACGCAAACTGATGCCACAAATAGGAGTGTTTATTGTAATCAGAGCCGTTTTAATTTTTTTCAATGTATCCTAAGACATTACAAATTTCAAGAAACCTTTCGAAACTTCTTTTTTTCTCCAGACTTTCAGAACCAATATATTTTTTTATCAATTTCATTTCAAATCCTTTTATAAATAGTTTTCAACAGAATTCTTTTTTTTTCAAACTGAAATAGAAAAAGTTTTAATTGCAGATAACTTCCCAAAGTAGTTTCAGTACATCCAGTATAAAAAATTCAAAATTATTGCCAATTTTCTTTCCATTTTAAGCAATATAGTTGAAAAGAGATTAAAAAAAATCCATAATATGATACCAGTGTGCAAAACTTAAGCGACTTTTCCAATTATGCTGTAATTCTGTAAAAACTAATTTGCTTGGAATAACATTGATATTGCAGATGCACAATGTAGTACTTAAAGAAAATAATAAAACATAATAAGAAATTTCCTTGCGAATATAATATAGAACTTAGAAAATTATTTTTTTAAATTTTTGCTTCATAATTTATAGTAATCATAACTTTTTTTTAATTATTTTCTGAAAACAAGGATAATTTTCTTTTTTTCTCAATAGAATCCTAAATATCATAGTATTAACTACAGAAAAATTTCATAATCCATTTCCAAAATCTTTTATACAATTTTATAACTATTTGAATATTTTTAAGTATCAGCTAATTTAATCAAATAAAAATATGAAAGGATTTACATATTACCTTCTTAAATATCTTTTAAATTTTATACAAAAACTTCAAACATCGATTTTCAAAATAATATTTTCGGCTAAAAATATCTTTACGCATATCGCGAGGGGGGAATATTGATCTGTAACTTCAGTGCTCATTAAAGTTAAGCGATGGATTTTATTTTCTTTGATGAGTTATAGATTGCTAAGCCCCAGCGCTTATTCTTTAATGATTCCTTTAATAATGCGCATTTTCTGTTCAAATGCACACAATAAAAAATACTTTTTTTTTATTTATCCTGTTTATTTTTAGAATAGAAGACTATATTGTCATTAAGTGTATGAATTCAGTGTTTGCGAGTGAAAGTACTTTTAACATTTAGTGTGTTAAAAGGGTCATTTAACTAACAAACTTTTTTCCATTTTTTGCAAAACTCTTAACTTTCTTCTTATGGCTTCAGCTAAATTTTGAAAACCTTTTTTTGGGAAATTAATCAACTTTCTCAATTGCTTTAGATTGCTTTGCTTTCTATTTTGATAGAATGGATGAATAGTTAAAATTTGATTTATATATATATATATATAATTCTTTTCGCTACCTGCTACCTTTACAAATTTACTGAAGTCATAAAAAAATTGAATTATTAGATATTTCCCATAGAGTTTACCATTTTCGCACAATTTATTTTTTAATTCTATTTAATCCATGGCTTAGGAATTTTTAAATTAAAATCCATTGTTTCTTTTTCAGTTCTTTTGTGGCTAGATAATCTGCGTAATCCTTATTCAATATACTAAAATGGGCATTTTCCCAATGAATATTCGTTTTATATTTTAGCATTTTAGCGTTCCTCTGATCTTAATAATAATTTGATAAAAATTTGTTTTCAAGTGCCATAAGCACTAAGCGAAAGTCGGTATAAAGAGGAACTTTCTCAAAATAATTCACCATTTCCTCAGCTACTTTTAAAGTACCTGAGGAAGAGTGTAAAAGTAAAAAGTAACTAAGAGAGTGTAAAGTAACTGAGGAACAGTGTTTTTTCTGCCTCTTCAGAAAAAACACTGGTCTCATTACTGAGTCTTATAATTACTTTTCAAAGTATTTCATCGTTTTCATTAAAACATACAGCATCACACACACCCTTATTAAGTAACTTTGAACCATCAATGAAGACGATTTCTTTTTTATCTTTAACAAGATATTTATTGTCAAGGAAATGATTTCCTAAAGATTTTTCAAAGGTGGAAAGTGAATATTTTCATAAATTTGCAAAACATTGTACATATTTCTCTATTAATTATTTCAATCTTAATTCTTCTAAAGTAAAAATCAAATTTTCTTACTTATTAAAATTTTATTAACTCCACTAATATTAGCTCTTATCTTAGTAAGGCAAACTTATTTTATACAATCTTCCAAGTCATTTCCTAAGATTGTGGATCCTTAGAATTTACTAAAATACTATATTCTTCCCTTAATTTTGATTGAATCTCTAAACTTTTTTGGACTGTATAACTTCAGTGTAAATCAGATGTATATTTCCATTTACTATGTCTGATAATTTACCCATAAGAGGCAATATAGCAACTTATTACAGTATAGATGTATGGCCTTATTTCACACTGCTTCTGGTTTTAGATTCTGGAAGAGGCAATTGCGATATAAAACAATTTTTCAATGTTCAGTGCTTTATCTAATAAAAATCTCCAACTCCCGAAACAACAGCAACTAGTCCAAAGAAGGTAACATCTGTGGGCATGCTAGGTGTATCAATCATCATATTTACTCAAATTAATTTGTCATTTCAAAATATCCATTAAATAATTAACGCTAACAAGTTTAGCGGTAATCTGACGGCAAAAACAAATCGGAAAAAAACATAGTTCAGTACGATATAAGCAATTTGTCTTCAAAAATAGAAAAATAGAAAAAAATCCTACAAAACATGTTTAAAATTTTAAGATTTAGACAAGTTTCTTATTAAATAAAAATATCTTAGCTTTAAAAAATGAATGGTTATATTGAAGAACTTTTAATTATTAATAATTACGAAGACGCGGTTTACCAGTTAAAAAAATAAACAATATGGCTTGCGTTTATGTCGTTATAGTAAAAAAAACACACACTAAATGTCCAAAAATATTGATCTTCCAATCTTAAATTTAGGATAAGAGAGAAATTTAGGATAAGAAGATTTAGTTTAAGAAAGAAAAGTTTTCATCATCGGCAGTAGATATATATTATTTAGTAGCTGGTACCCGGTGCTTTGCTGCCGCAGAAGAAATAATTTTGCATATATCATTTGAAATTTGAAATAGCTAACTTGTTTAATTACGATTGATAGAAAGAATGATATTTATTTTCTTGTCGATAACGGATACATTCGTTGAAATTGAATGATATATTGTCACGTAGATACTCTAGTGTGGAACTCAATGACACAAGAAGTAGATCTAAACCAATTTATTAACTCAACTCTGAACTGAGAACCCAGTGACTGACAGATCTTCTTCTGCTTTTATACTAACAGGGAAAGTTCCAGAATACTTTTCTGGAGACAGTAAGAAAAGTCCAGAACACTTGTCTGGTAAACTAAAGAAATGTCCAGAATCTTCTGGAACATGAAAGAAAGAGAAACATAAAATCAAGGAATTAAATGTTTACACAGACTGTGAATCGCGGGATTCGAACTCACAATCCCTTGATTATGAGATTAGTTCTATGACCATTCGGCCATGGAGAGTCGACTGCCTGTTTTCAATGAGGCAATATAAAAGAGAAGTACAAATAATATTTATTCTAGTTTGTTTGTTTTTTACTTTATTATTCAAGTGCTTTAGGGAGGCAATATTTTTTGTTTTTCCGTCTTCAACAAAAACAATAAATTTCTTAGCTGTCCAACTCGTGAGCATCCAACATACAACTGGCCACGTGAAAAACATGATTTTTCTAGATTCAATCCGCACATTTGAAGTGACTTTGCGCCTTGTTGATGATCATCGAGAATGCAAAACGAATGGGAAGCTGCAGTAGTTTGAAATCGAAAATCATAATACGCGGGATGAGCACATCTTCTCCATACGACTTTCCGTTAAGAATAGTTGCCTCGATTTTTGCCGCATGTTGGTCTCCTGATTCTGATGAGCGTGATCGGGCAGAACATACACATTGCCTTTCGATGCTTGTCGTATGTTGATATTAAGATTTTGAAACACGTGAATATGTAATTCGTACGAAACATATGAAACGATTTGTTTATAAATTTTATTGTGCTCAAAATAAATGATAATAATTATACTATTCCTATAACTTTCACGCAAGTGCAAGCAATAAGTTAGCAAAGTTTTATCGCAATCGGATGATTGGTAAACCAGCACATAAAATACGAACAAATAAAAATAAATTTTTATATATTAGATTAAATTGTACTTTATTCAATCGTGTGTTCGTTGCTAGAATACAAAAATATTTCGAAAACTTGAACACTATCTAAATGCTCGTTAAATTGTAAATTTAAAAGAAAATAGTTTTTTATATAAACCTACTGTATACTTTGACGTCTCAATTTTTTTCGCAACATCGAGCAGTCTTACTACTATTTAGAAGAAGGAAAATTATTACTTCGAAACGATAAGAACGGAAATTCAAAATCAGAAGTAGTAAGTATTCAAAAACTTATGGCCTGTTTCGGAAGAGGAGATACTCGTCACTATTACGTAATAATAATTTTTGTAAATTTTTCAATTAATTTCTGCATTATGAATTTTTTAAGAACATTTCTTAGTCTTTATTTTTTTTAAACTGATAATGCTGGAACGTCTAAAAATATTAACATTCGTTGACGAACTATAGCGATCATTTTTATTTGGAAG
This sequence comes from Argiope aurantia, assembly GCA_026543865.1. NCBI lineage: Eukaryota > Metazoa > Arthropoda > Arachnida > Araneae > Araneidae > Argiope > Argiope aurantia. Next base: position 737,182 of record JAPMOR010084008.1, on the reverse strand, counting down.
AATGACGTTAATTCAACACACTGCTGTATTCATATTTCAACATACTAAATACCACATTTATACTTATTTCCCTATGTAAATCAAGATGACAAAATTTTTATTTTCACGATAGTATGCTTTTTTTATTCAGTTGTATTAAATTCTTTTCCCTATAAAAGACTGATTATAAATGAATATAAATTACTGTATTAAAATTTATCAAATATGTAATTAAACAATTCAACACTCATTTCCCCATCTTCTTGTTCCCCACTTCTTTTTGTAACCTTAATACTCTTTTGTTCCATGTCTCCTATGCCGGATATGATGTAATAAGCTGCAATTATTTCCTTACTTGAAAAGCGGAATAAAAATATTATTTTTATATTTTTTACGCAGTTTGAAATAAAATAGGTGGATTTTAACTGCCCTTAGAATTTCTAATTACTAATCACTTTTAAATAAATTTTTATATTTATATCTACATAATTCATTTAGACATTAATTCCTATTTCCTAACCAACTTCCAAAGCCTTATTGTTGGCTTTCAATTGTTAGGATGGTAATAACTATTCGCCATATTTCAGTTGTTAAAAAACTCAAAATATCTTAATAGTCACCAGTTGTCATTGTTATAAACAGCAGCACAACTGTTTAAATGCTCAACAAAGTTACAAATGCAAACAATCGAACAGAACAAACAATGAATCCCTTCTCTGTTGCTTTCTATTAAATTCATTCTCTGTTTTGCAACCGAACGTTGTGCGACTTTTTTTTGCTGAGTAATGATGCTTAGTGCGATTTTCGAAAATTTCAATGAGGCTTCGGCCATCGTTGTGTTCCTCGTCTTTATGACGATGTGGGAGATACTAGAGTATTTCCTCTTCCCCGATGCACCATCTGTTGGGGATGTTGTTTTGGATCTTGATACGGATGCACCACCTCATCCGCCTGTTCAACGGGTCGCTGTTGTGCGCTCGTATACAGTTTATAAGATCTGCCAGGCTCTGGAGCTACCTGCTGAACTGATGCCTGTTAAAGTTCAGAAGATTGGGGCTCCCATTGTAAAATCGCTTGCGATTTACAAAATGTGCTGCGCACTGGATTTGCCTGCACGCCTGGCCCCTATAGGAACCCCAATTGTGGAGTCCTATGCGGTCTATCAATTTTGCATGGCCCTGGACTTGCCAGCTGGGTACCGACAACGGCAGACGGCAGTGTAACATCAAAACTGTCTTCAGCTGCCCAATAGTGTTGAAAACTGTCTTCTTCGGTTGCCGAATGCTGCATCGAAAGCTGTCGTCGGCGTCTAGATGAGGTTTTAAAGACTGTCATCGATTGCAAAATGATCTTTCACAGACTGCCGTCAGTTAAAAGATGCTGTCTTGGAATCAAGAGAGCCGTCAGATGCAGCGATAGAGGGAGGGTTGGCGGGCGGGGAACGAGAGTAGCACACCTCCACGCGGTGTTCCCTGGGCAACGGGGTAGTTCCCTGGAACTGCAACGGCTAAGAGGCTACTCAACAAAAAATTTAAATAAAGAATGTTTAATTAATCTGGAAAAAAATTGTACTTATTTTTTTTTGTCTTGAAGATACACATTTGCGTTTCTGTGTTCCAAAAATTCACTCCCTTCATTAAATATTGCAACACAAATTGTATACATTTAGTGCAATATCTGTTGAATTTTAAAGCACATGTAATTTACACATGACACATAAATTTCTTTTATTGCATTTGTTTTGAAGAAATGTCACTTGGTTGAGTAGAAAGCATGTGCAGTTTAATGGATTTCAATCCTAGATATTTAAAAAGTAGACTCCATGATCTTTCTAGCATCAATAAAAATATCTTTTTATTACTATAAATTTCCCAGGTAGAGTAATTAAGTATTTTATTGGTAACTAGCCAATCTTTGGCGACCAGTTACGAGCATAGATAATGTCTTTGAAAAGTGCAATGTTTAAAGGATTGTGAGACAGGGCAATTTATACAAAAATACTCGGACACCATGTATTTTGATACTAGTTTTATTTTTTTAATGAAATCCTTTTTTATTAATCCCTCTTTATGAAAACAATTTATTTTAGTAACACAGAACTATAGCTGCACTCAGATGTAGAATTCAAAAATAATGATTTGTACATCACATGGTTAAGGATGATTTTGTACATCAATAATGGAATCACATTTATTTATTTTTTTAAGTTAAAAAGACCTGTTTAAAACTAAAATACAGGATAGTAAGTAGTAATAAATTATTATAAATCGTATTCAGGTGATGAGGAAAATATTTAAGCCAATATCCCTTTTTCTCCAAATTTACCGCTTGTACTAACTTAAATTTTTAAAAAATAAATAAATTAGCAACATTTTTTGGAAACATGATAAAAGAAATAATCATTAATGCATGAATGAAATTTGATGAATGAAGCATTTAAAAAATAACGTTATATTTAACATTTGAACGTCCGTCAGTGTCGATTGGAAACCGGCGGCAGTTTGAATTGTTCTCCTTTCCGCATTTTTGCAGGGAATTTGAAAAATTTTCGTGACTTTTAATCATTTTCCATGGTGATTACACAGAAAAAGTTTTGTGTTCTAGATTAATTAGGAGAGATTTTACAACTAAATATACCTAGAAAGTCCAAATTCCGGCTCCAGAGCAATTTATCATTATAAATAACTGTCGCGCTACAAACGAGAGTTAACTACGTAAAACAAATTTCCCAAAGTATTATCGCAGATTTGTTTGACCTTGAATGCAGTGTTATTAGGTTCACAGCGTAAAAAAAAATTTTTTTAAATTTCATTCGATTTTCGAACCTTTTGCAGAGCAGACACCCTGAAACGATGGTTCATAGAAAAGATCTAAGTCCTGATGAAATTGCTATTGCGTTGCGAAAACTTTCTGGGAATAAATCGGATGGTGTTGATCTGTCATGTTCTAATTTAGATTCCGATGAAGAAATAAGTTTGCGTGAAAGTGACTGCGAAGAATCTGAAGAAAGTGCAGATGAAATTGATTATATTCTAAAAATAAATACAAATTCGCTATAACGACGCAAAAAGTGCGGAATTAAAGAGCGTAATGGAAATGCGCAACTAAAAAATGTGTGTCTTGCATGAAAATGTTGTGCGGAAAATGTACAGGAAAAATTGAATATCACTGTATCCATTTCAAATGAGATATGTACAAAACATTACGAATAAAAACGATAAATAATGATTTAAAAACTTACGTTCTCACAAAAATTACGATTTTACTTATTATACTAATATTTATGAATATTATTGTTTTATTTCATTTCACAAGAATAAATAATTTGTTTTGTTACAGTTTTTTTATGATATAAAGGTTCATAATATATGTTAATTACATGAAATAATATTAAAAAGTCTTAAAACTAAACCCTACTGAACAGCAGTTCCCCAATAACTTAGTTATTACAATTATTTTATGCATTTTATATCGTGAAGTAGAAACGACACTAGCGGACGTTTGAGGATAATTGACATCCCGGAGGTTCTATAGTTAAAGGTCTGTAATCAAAAAATATAAATTAATTAAGTTTAACAACTCAAATACTTGCTTTTATTACCAGAAATTAAAAAAGAATTAAACTATTAATGACCTCAACTGTGTATAAGCAATTAATTATCTGAAATTAGGCTTTATATAAAAAAATTTCAATACTAAAAGCTGCTTCAACAATATGATTTAACAAAACCTATATAAACATTTTACAATTAGATTGATGTTGGCTTATTTATTTAAATGCCCTGTTAAACTACATATCCTGTTTTGAAAATTAATATTTATAATATTTGTTCATGAAAAGTTTAAAAAATTCCAAATGGTTTTTTTTCCTTTTAATATAAGTGCAATCTGTAACTTATAGAATTTTTGGAACTGAAAATTCTATTTTTTCTATCCAAATATTTACGAACTAAAGAGGAAATAATTAGGAAAACGTCATTAATCACGTGATTGCAGAACTCGGGGCTTATAAAATTCTGATTCTATACACAAATCCATAGTCATTTACAGAGAAGAAAGCAAGTTATATTCTAATGAAAATCCATTTCTCCAAAAATCGTTTCTACAGATATGAATTATACAAGGCATTAATCTTTGAATCATGCAAACGAAAAACGGAACTGCTGATTCTACATAGCAATTCCAATCGACGGAAGAAGAATTTTTCTAATTTATGGACGAAACACAACTGCAAAGTATTCATTCACTGAGCACTTAATAGATTTCAGAGCTATTCCACTTCATGGTAAGTGCAGAATCTCTCGAAAACGAAAATAATCCATAATATGCGAAATTAATGCCTAGGGACAGCTTATGAGACAGGAGACTCATTCCATTTTCATCAGCCTTTTTTTTTTTCCCCATCCACTTAAAATTCCATACCCTCCCTTTCGTGCCGAAAGTAGGCGTTCTTTTAAACAGCTTTCTGTTTATGCATAAATCTCAATTCGCCTATATCTGCTCAAAAGCCCGCTCAGGGACTGTGGGTCGGTAATGAAGCTGCGATGTAATAGGTGTGAATTTGAATAGAATTTCCTTCTGGGAAGTGGTTAATGGACACTAGAAAAACAGTTGAGGAAAATTTATCGTGTTTTCGAAAATACGCTGGTTTTTAATACGTAATACATTAGTACATTGGAAAATGTACTGGTTTCCGATACGTGATTTTTCGTTTTTGCCAGAAACATAGATTCGATGAATATTTCTTGAATAACCTTTGATGCATGTTAGAAGTTTAGTATTATATGCCTTTTTTTAATAGTAACTTAGAGATAGGTTTTTAATGATTCCAGGAATCTATAAAATATTTTGTTTTAGATTTTTATACCGGATAGTGCTGGATTTTTTTAACATATTATGAAAGAAGCGCGTGTATAAATATTGTGAAACTACAGTAACTACCTCTTCTACACTTTTTAGTGTGTGTGTGTGGAAGTTAACGTGGAAACGCCAAAATTTAGCTTAATTTTGAACTAATTGCTCCAAAATCTAAATAGGCCTCTTTAAAATCTGTGTGCCAAGTTTAGAAGCACTAAATAAAAGGCTGGTACTAGAAGAAAAGCACACATATATATTCATCTTTAATATTTGTAGAGATAGTTTTTCCTTTTCATTTCTTTAGCTAGCTTTTTTTATCTAAAGAAAAGATAATTTTCTTTTCTTTTTCAGACTTTTAACTCTGAAAAATACTTGCTACAAAAAATATGGCATATATTTTAGAGATGATAGAAAATATGTTATAAGAGTTTGTTTGTTTCACTGCGTAAAGAGTTTTTGAGAAATAAAATTAGAAAATTATAAAAAAAAAGGAAATAATAAAGTAAAACAAGAAGGATTAATGATAAATAAACCAATGGGCGTGGTTTCCTTAAAACTTTCTCGCATATTCTCTAATAAATGTTAAGCCAGAGAATGCATATGGAATTGGGATATGATAAACGAAATATTAACTTATGGAGTAAATTTAGCATTTTTATGGAATCTATCGCGTCATCCTTGATGAGTTATTTGTTGACTTATCTCTGGCATTCTTTGATAGTATCCAAAATTTGAATTTGTGTTTTAGAAAAGTTTTATTGGGCCGACTGAAACAAAAGCAGACACAAAAAGGCATTTGCAGTCACAAATTACCTTATCAAATTTGATATAATTAATTCCTTTTTTTTTTGAATTATTGCGTTTACTTATTTCTGAAAGTACAGGCCGATATACAGTCAACACTCAAAATTTGACAGGTGTCTACACTATAGATGTGTACCGAATTTTATCTATCTAGCTCTCTTCGTTTTGTAATTATCATGTTAACTTATATTCGAACAGACGCTGTGAACACATTTTACTCAAAATTTGATAGAAATATACAAATTTAGTATGAAGATCGTTTACCAAATTCCAATCGTCTAGCTCAAATTGTTTTTAAGTTATCATTGTCACAGACAGACGAATGGGCATTTTCCAAAAATATGCTTTTCGAACTCAGGTTAGGTCTAAAACATGGAAATTCGTCAGCTTGATTTTGTGTGTGTGTGTGTGTGACGATTACTATTCTTTCTTTATACTACATATATGCGAAAGTAAAAATAAACAAAATAGTATTATTATTATAGATAAATTTGAAGGAATTACGTTTATTCAAGGTTGTTTTCTCGTCAAATTTTACTTATAAATGTTAAAAAGACAGAAGGAATGTGCTTTTCTACAACATAATAATGCGTGCAAAATCTCTACAACACAATATTATTCTTGTTTATGTGATTTTATTATTTATAATATTTTGTTTTTATTTAATTATTTTATTAGTATTTTTTATTCTTTGTATATTTATTCATACAGTAAAGATTAATACTGAACATAGATGGCGCAGTATGCGCTAAACCATATATATGTTTGGAATGTGGGGGAGGCGCAGTTAAGCTTTTTTTGTAAACACTTCTCCCTGAGAGTTGTTGTGAAACTGGTGCAAGTAGGCACCGCTCGCTCTTTTGTTAGCGGCATTCTCTACTTTAAATGAAAATATTATGTGTTTCCTTATATATGTGTGATCATCGTCCATGTGTGTTATTATGTGTGTGTGTGGGAAAATAAATAAGAAAAAGAACAAGAAAGCATCGTTCCTTGGCTTAAATACACACACACAGCTACAATTCTTAATGCTATTAAGTCACGATAAAGAAACTCTGACGTAAAAGAAATAAAATAGGAGCAACTTCAAAGAATACAACTTTTTAATGAGCATCAATTGCAGCAATTCTATTAATATGAAACCATATCTGTGTGATTCAATGTGTCAATAAAAGTCTAAACATTACTTCTCTAAAAATGTTTGAACAAATAGGAAATGAAGACGCAGGTACAAGAAAAAAAAAAGATAAGTCTGTTTTGTTCTTTGAAACAAAGACTAATTCGATTAAATTTCGCTAAAGCAGAAGCTTGATAACTTCTGTCTCTTTCTAATGTAAGATTATGGAATTTCCAAAGAGAGTTAAAAACAATTAAACGAATTTCTAGTCACAAAAGAAGCTGTTTCGAATGGTAAATAAACGATAAAAAGACTGTAACTTTTGTTTTTATATTTTGTTTCCTTGAGGGTTAGTACTCGCAAGGAATTAATCTCTAGAAAGCAGCGTGTGCTAAGTAAAAAGAAATAAACGTTCCGATTGCTGGTTTGTAGGAATTCATTTCGAAAGATCTAAAATTTATTACAATACCTTATGTAATGTAATATAGAGAATCATGAAAATATTAAGAATTCTGGGCCATTGTCATTCATGAAGCAACTAAATGATTTCGAATAAAAAGTGGCTAATTACGAATCCTAATCTAGTTATGAATCCATAATTATGAACTTAACTCGAATTAGTATAGCAGCTTTTAGATTTCAAAAATTACCCATTCAATTGTAATTCTAAAATTTAGGCATCTTTAAATCTGTTCTCTTAAAAAGCCGAAATGCTAATAATATATGAATAAAAATTGAAATTATATAATTCCATATATAATTAAATTAATCTCTTGGAAATAAAGCCATTACTTAATTGCCATTGCAAGAAAAGATAAACGAATCTCTTAGAAATTCTTCTATTTCAGATTTTGGGAACGTATCAGAAGCAGGGGAGGCAAAAAGTAGACTAGGATAGGGTGATGCTGTAAATATAAAATAGTTTATGATATTTTATCCTGATACTTTGTTTTGTGTTGATAATTGTCATTCTGGTACTTCGTATCAAGCTGATACGGTATCAACCGGATACTGTATCAACTTGATACAAAGATCGTGTATCAGTTTGATACACGATCATCCAATCTTAGCTCAGACTGACTACTATTACTGGCAAAAATATTATTTCAACTTGGGATTTCGCTTCTTTGGAAGAGGTGTTTCGCTTGCTGGTGGTTGTGCAGTGCCCTTGGTATAGCTTTTCTGATGTACTCAGGATAGCATCTCAATATATTTTTCTACACCCGTATGTGCATCGACATACGGAGCAAAAATTATGGTGACATATGAAAAAAAATCGACATGCATGCTAATAATGCCACTGAAGTAGTATAACGAACTAAAATATCTCCACTTACTATTTCGAATCTGATGGATATAATATCACCCGACTTATTACGAATGAGATTGAGGAAATTATCAATTCAGTTCAAAACCTGATACCCAGCACCTAATACTTTAAGTCTGTATCAATTCTTCCCTGGTACTTTTTTCTGTATCATCCTGATGCAAAGAATCAGGTTGACACAGTATCACTTTTATTTGATGGATCTGATGGATATAATATCACCCGACTTATTACGAATGAGATTGAGGAAATTATCAATTCAGTTCGAAACCTGACACCCAGCACCTAATACTTTAAGTCTGTATCAATTCTTCCCTGGTACTTTTTTCTGTATCATCCTGATGCAAAGAATCAGGTTGATACAGTATCTCTTTTATTTGAGCAACTCATAACTGATGTTTCCTGCTCGTGGCAACTGATAGTTGTTCTACCCGAATTTAAATTCATGTAATTTGATTTCATTTGTATGATGAACTAGACAATTTTGAGCATTTACCATTGAAATATTTCATCCATTTTATCTTTCCATTTAAAAACATTGACTGAGTTCTTTAGCTGTTTTACGACTTCCTATGAGAAATTAACCGCACACAATGCTGATGACTACATTAATGTTAATATAGCGTCAAATCTGGCTGAAACGTCTATAATTATACAATCATACAGTTGCCACTGTGAAATTTCCAAAACTGTAAGTAAATTATTGAGAACCTTTTTTGTTTATATACAAAATTATATCATAACAAATACTTTTTGTAAATAGGAAATATGTAATAAAAATGAACAGTTTATATCAGACCTTATATGAATATTTCGATACATTTCCTAGCTCATGCCTGAATGTATTGGGTCTGAATTAATGTTCGTGCTCTCTTAAGAAACCCTGAAATAAAAAAAGACGAGAAGGGAGATTCGAAATGAATAATATAAATGCGAAATCTGAGGAAATACCACCCCCCGAATGTTTCAAATAATTTCACATTTTGTTTTTGTTCTTTTATATTAAAAACAAAGAGATTGAGTAGGACCTCTTCATGTTCATAAATTAGGTGAAGTATTTTAGGTCCATTTACAATTTTTGTGTGAAGACTTTATGTAAAAGTTCCCTGAATAAGCTTTATTTATTTTCGAAAAATCCGGTTAACACAAATTTGGCATTAAAATTTATTATATATGTTTGACTTTTCTAATAAAATCATTGCTTAATTTCATCTATCTAGGTAATTATGCTTCTAAGCTTTTGTGTTCAAATTCAAAAGGATTGACTGACAGATTTTCTTATATTGGCTCATATGCAAAATTTTAAACAAACCTATAATTTTTTGTAAATGAATTTGTGAATAATAATTTTTGTATCGAAAGAAATAATCCCATTCAAATAATAACAAAAATGCTATTTTCAGACGCAGAACCATCTAAAGACTGCAAATCCTTTAAAAATCTAATAGTTGAAAAATTTGACAATTACAGCATTTTCTTCTTGTATACAAGGAACTAATTAATGGAACTATAACCTAGAAAAACATAATTTGTAAAAATTCTGGTGCAGTTTTGTATAAAAAGAATACTAATTTGCAAAGAAATATCTTGATTTAACTTAAAAATTCCGAAATTCATTCGTCAAAAAGGCTTTCAGTTAAATATGAAAAGTCTAGTTAAAGGATTTTTAACAGCTCCTTCAATAACAAATTTGAAATCAAATATCTTCCACATAATAAAAATCTTGGGCAACTCATAATATATTGTTTACATAATTTTATTACAAAATATTCATGATTTTATCGATGATCATTTTATTATATATCGAAGATCATGATATTCAGTTATTATCCAGCTAAAATATTATGTTGAATTTCGGAATCATACACTTTTTATCTTCAACTTATTACTGAAGGTGCGAACCAATGATACTGTAGTATGGCTTATATCTCATACATCCAAATCAATATTCATAAATGCTGCAGAACTGGTGAGAAAGCGAAATCACGCATCAGGAATTCGATGGTAATTTGAGAATCACTCCATAAATTTTCCTCGACCCTTCTCCAAGTTTTCAGTAACCTCCTCCCCAAGGCAAATTCTATTCAGATTTACTCCTATTACATGGGAACTTCATTACCTATCCACGGTTTCCAAGCGAGCCTTAAAACAGGTACGGGACGAATTGAGATTTATGTATAAACAGAAAGCAGTTAAAAAGAACGCCTATTCTAAGCACGAAAGGGAGGATGTGGAGTTTGAAATGGAAGAAAAAAAAAGCTATTGAGAAAACGGAATGAGAGACTCCGCCTCGCAAGCTGTCCCTTGGCATTAATTTGGAATATTATAAATGGTTTTCGTTGTAGAGAGTTTTCGCATTTATCATAAGGTTGGATATCTCTGAAATCTATTAAATGCTCCATGGATGCAGATTTTACAGTTGCTTCGTTCGTAAATCAGGATGGCGTTTCTTTTTCTTCGTCGAAATCTCAATTTTTCCCTTGATTAAATCAAGTTAAAGATTAATGCTTTACATAATTCATATTGTCAGAACTGATTTTTATTTTAGCGAGAAAGTATTGTAATCGTCAAAAAATTCGAACTCGCGATTTTGGCCAATCTCCATGTTTCAGACCTCCCCGAGTTCGGAGCAACATATTTTTTGGAAAACATCTGTCTGTGACAAGCGCTTGAGCTAAACTGAAAAATACTTTGAGCTAGACGGGTGGAATTTGGTACACAATTTTAAACTAAACTTTTTTTAGATTTCAATCAAATTTTGGGGAAAATCTATTCAGAGGAAGTCTGTCTGTCCGACTGTAATGTAAGTTAACATGATGACTGCAAAATGAAGAGTACTAAATGGATAAAATTCAGTACACATCATATACACAATCATTACGTTTTGGAGTAACGTTTACGTTTTTAAATTTGACATGGGATCTTGTGACTACAAGTGGAGCTCTGTGCCAAATTTTTGTTTCAATCTGTTAGGAAAAAACCCTTGTAAAACACAAATTCATATGTTATCCGCCTGCCAGGATAAACCGACAAAGAAAACTCGGCAAGATAACACCATAGATTCAGTAAAATTGCTAAATTCACTCCAAGGGCTAACATTGCATAACTGTTCTATGCCAATACCATGAAAGGTGTTTTCCTGGAATATTTGAGAGACAGTTTTGGGAAGACAACTCCCGCTCTTTGGAAAAATTGATTTCCATTAGAATATAATTTTTCTATGAAAGGCCATGGATTTGTACAAAGTATCAGAATTGTTACAGCATTATTAATAGTATTTTCTCTATTCTGTTCATTGTTAATTCTTACTTGAGGAAAGAGAAACTGGATTTTTGGAACTAAAAATTACATTTAAATTATTGCAAGTAATTACATTAAACTAAATATACTATATGGACATTTTTAAACATCTCAAATGCCCATTAGCGTTTCAAGTGGAACAATACAAACTTTAACTCTCAAAACTGAATATAGCATTTTACTTGGGCATCTAAAAAAATAAGTCAATATCCATCATATTACTATGGTCAAACATCAATTTTTGCTATATCATATTTTCTCCTAGCCTTTTGTATCGTAATTTTCTATACAGTTAAGCTTCTATTAAATAGTTGCAGTTTTTTTGCATCAATTGCCAATAATCTGCCATTAATAGTTTATTTTTTAATTTCTCATTAAAAGGATTTGACTATTCAAACTACGTTCAAAAGTCTTTTAATATAGTATTTTAAATATCTCGTTATACTTTAAATTCTTCATTTATTTTAAATGTTTTATTTTCAAGCATGTTTCAAAAATTATTGCAACTTTATTTCCATTTCTTGTTTCTAATTTTTATTTTTATAACGTCATAAAAAATTGCTCTTTTTTATATTTGACTTCGAAAGCATAAAAAAAAGATACGATCGATTAAGTTATCAATAATTAACGCCCATAAAAAGCTCTTTGGACTACGAAATTACTAGGTTAAACTACGGATGTTCCCAATAGATGGCGCAACTAACTTCAATCTAATATTACGGATCTTGTTTGTTCCGTTCCATGTTCGTGCTACATCAAAGTTAAAATGGTGTTTGCGATTATATGATTAGCTTGCAAAACCAACAACCAGTGATAAGATATCTGCTTGCTAAAGGAAAGAAAGTTGAAGAAATCCACTAGGAAATAATTGACTTTTACAGAACAGATTATACTGACCATCTCATTGTGAGAATAAGGTGTATAATATTTAAAAGCTTGCGAACTTTTGTGATCGATAAAGTCAGATCTGACAGGCAGACTTCAACTTGCGGAAACTCTATTAAAATCGACAATGTCCTATGACAGAACCACTGCAGGGCACAGAAAGAAATTTCAGTTCAACGTTTTTATGGAAATGCCAGGAATATATATATATATATTGAGAAGTTAGTTAGATTACAGATTTATGTGTCCACGCCGTGTCCCAAAAATGTCGGAGAAGTTGACTAGATTAAAAACGGTTTGCATTTTGACTCATTTGCAGAGCTATAATAACTGGAATAAGGATTTTTTAAAGGTATTGTCATAGAACATGAAACTTGATTATTGCATTTTACACTATATCAAAAGCTGAGAGCATGATATAAAACATCCAACTTCAACTGTCTCAAAGAACTTTAATGTTCTGCTGGAAAATGGATGTGCTTCTAGAACAAATGTGCTGGTGGCAGAATTCCTCCCCTGTTGGAGTACTACCAATACTCAAACTGATTGGGTAACTCTAATAATATTGTGATAAGCGAAGTGCGAAATATCGAACCACTCGATCACTGCAAGTCAATGCTCGTCTGTCTATATTTTTCTCTGCTTGTGCGAAACTTCAAGGATTCCGTTGGACATTTTTGAAGCTCGGCCTTGGCGCTTTCAGATTTTTATCTATTTGGACTCAAGAAAAGCTTCGTCAGTGGTCAGAATCATGATCATAAATGGACCGTACGACATTGTCTCTACTCTTAGTCGGAGGCGTTATATAAAACGAGGATTTTCAAACTCACTGGGAACGTCAATGGAAGTTGGGCAGAAAAGTGATAAATTGGTAATATTTTCTTTTCTGCTTTATAATATAATTAAATGTATTTTTGTCATCGCGCTTAAAATTATCTTCGTTGTCTACTGATATCCTCTTGGATTTTCCTCATTTCTGTTAATTTAATTTTTCCTTTTTTAAATTTCGTGTGATGCAAGTGTTTCCAGAGAACAATTTTTGGATGAAACACAAACTGGCTTGAATCTATCATCCTACTAGTGAAGAACTATCCCAGTACAAATGTTCAACCGAACATTGCTTTAATATTTGCACTCAGAGGGTGACTCTAGCTCACCGTTCAAGACGGTACATCATTTTGAAATTTTATTTGTTTATTTTTTTAATTTTAATTGTTAAAATGCCTACAAAATGGTAAGAAGATGTGGAAAGTAATTCGAGGAAAAAATATAAATTTTAAAAATTGTATATATAAATATTTATTTTTCGGTGCAATGAACAAGTCCTTGTGTTAAGTGAATAAATATGCATCGAATTACTTTTACGAGTGCAAAGGGTTAATTTACAATTTGTATTATTCATTACAACATAAAATCTTCGAAATAATTTCCTTCGTTTCTATTCAAGTTGTTTTCCTAATTGGGACAAATAGATTTGTAATGTTTCCTATAGCAAATTTCTCACAAATGTTTTTTTCCTACTTGATTTTTTTTTTTTTTTTGAAAAGCAGAGGAAACATTGATTTTGATTATTTATGATGCCTTTTTTAAACATCGATGTTTAATTTTTCTCAACACACTGAAGTATGTACGTTGGAATCAGTGGCAACTTACTAGCCAGGCAGACTAGGCAGCTCAGATGAAAAAGACACGCAAATAAGCCAAATTTAAAAAATTTTAATTTTTATATAAAATATTTTGTAAAAAATATAAATTCTTCTAGGAATAATTAGATATTCAGATAATCTTAGCAATTTATTAAAAATAATTAGTCAGGTTCCTATATTTTTATTACGTTCATTTAGTTATTAGAATATTTACAAAACCGTACATCTACTTAAACAGTATTCCATGTACAGAAGTCTAGGGTCATGATAGATAAAAGAAGACATACATGCTTCAAGACATTAAAAAAAACATTTACTTAAAACAAATCATTAATATGTTAGAAAAGATCTAAAATGTGAAACTTAATTGACTATCTTATTTAAAAACTGAACATCACAATGCATTATTTAAGTCCCGATGCACCTAAATACGCCACCGGCAGGAACCAACTTCTTTCAACTATAGGTTCCAAATATTTGTATTGTTGTAATCTTTTCCAGAGCTTCAGATAGCGCAATTAAATGCTCCAAAAAAGTTCTGTCACGATTTTGAGAAGTAAATAAGCCTTTCTAATCCTAAGAATGTTCTCTGATCTTTTCTCCGTGCAGAAAGAAAAAAAATGATTTCTTACTTTTTTTTAATTTAATAAATGCGTTCAATGAATTCGTGCTTATCTATCGACATAATTTCATTTAAAATCTAAGGCAAAATCTACGGATATCAATTTAAGTAATATTGGATGCAACAAAATAACCATACATTCCAAAAGGGGCATTCAAAAATTCTATACTTTTAACTCAACCGTGTAATAAATTTTACTAAGACTAGGTTTAGTTTATTTTTAGTTATATTAACGTCCCGTTTGAAGCAACACTAGGGCTATTTAAGGACGGACCTCGTAATTTTGAACCGCGGTCAGATGACGAGGACGACACCTGAGCTGGCACCCCCCCTCTCCACACCACACCACACCAGCGGGAGAACGTTTGGTCAGGACGGATTTAACGTGCAACAGACCCCCTTACACGACGGTTCTTTGGTGGAATCGGGGCTCGAACCTGAAACCCTCCGGTTCCGAAGCCAAGATCTTGCCACCAGGCCACCGCGGCCCTTTTACTAAGACTAGGACTATTATTTATACACCACATAAAAAGGTGCAACAGTTTTGACATAGGAGCAAGTAAAATAAACTCTTCTATCATAAATGTCTCTTTTAATAAATTTAAAGCATTTGTATAATTCTCAACAGAGTGGAAATCCTTTAACAGTATCTGCTATAGCACCTCCAAATCGTGATTTAAGTACGCAGTTTATACAAATTATGAGTAGCTGCCTTTGGCCATCAGCTGTTGGTTATTTAAAATTTCAATTGAATTTTTGATAGTTGACAGTTTTAATAGTTTTTCTCAGCAAAATATTTAATTTTGACAATCAGGTAAATAATATTTTAAAACTCCTTGAACAGTTATGATTATTGCGATATATGCCTTTCTAATTTTCTGTTAATTTCTACTAAAATTTGAAGTCTAATTTTCAAAGAAAAGTTTTTAAGCTTGAATTAATCTGTTACATAGTTTCTGAATTGAAACACATTCGCAAAAAATGTAAGGACAGAAATTTAATTCAACTTTGAATGTTTGCGTGTATTAAAGAATATATTTTGATATTTATGTAATATATTAGAAAATTATTTTATAAAATTTCTCTTATTGAATTTTAAAAAATCAGACCGAATAAGAAATAAAAAAAGAACGGCAATAAATAAAAGCATTAAAAACGCAAACATATTTAGAAAAAATTCATAATTTCTTGAATTTACGTTTTCTGTAGTTCCATAACATTCAAGAATTTTATTAAAAGCTTGGTTTAAATAGAAATTTATTCCCTTTGAAAATTCATATAAATTTTTATAGTTTGATCATTTACATTGAAAGAAACAATTCATCGATAAAACATTAGCGGCAATGCAAGCAACGATTTGGGTTTCATTTACATTAATGAAAGTATTGTGGTAAATTATGCTTAAAAATACATAAATAATTCATTAAATTTAAACTGAAGAGTTTTATAGCAACTAAATTAAGCATTAAAAAGATAATTATTTTAACTTATAGTAGTGCAAAAAAAAAACAAGTTTTTGAGGTGGGAGTAGTTTAGGAAGTTATGGCAAAAAAGCTTCAGACACTTGCTCCATTTGTAATTAGTTAAAATTCCAAAAAAAATTGCTCCAAAGCGCTTATTTTCACTCTTTATAGTTTATATATGCCAAATCTGATTTGTCTTGTAGAGCACTAACTTTTGTATAGATCAAATGGATTTTCATGTAAAGTACCAACAAATACACATTCTTTTTTTATAATTACAATAAATGCTTTAATTCACAGACGAATTTCCAAATATCAATGCATTCTTATGACAGAATTATTTAGCGAAATTATCTGGCATTCAATTCTGTTTTGGAATCTTTTCTGGGCCAAAATTATAGAAATACAAATGATAATTTTTAGCGTTGATTGACAGTTGACTCAGTTTCTAAAAGAAATGTTCTTTCAATGCAAGCAATACGTTTTTGCATCTCACGATTAGAGTATTAATAACTGCTTAAATACTTTACAAATAACTGTGTTCTTGAAGAATATTGAGAGTATGAGAATTTAACCTATGTAAAATTCTAATTTTATGTCATTAATATATTTCACAAAAGAGAAGTTTTAAGAATTGTAAGCTCTGAAAGTTTATCCAATTTCGGGATTCTTAATTTTAAATATTCAGCGCCAGTTGAAATCAAATAAAACTTTGAGACATTCAAATGGGAAGAATTTTTTAAAAAAATCCCTAAACATATTTCAAATCTCTTAGTATGAATACATTCAAGTTAGACTACCTAAATAAATATGGCATCATTTTATTCGGATCAAACATAAAATTTGAATTTATTCAAATTATTTAAAATAGTCACATTCAAATCGAAACAATACGATTAAAGTTTGAATACTGAAGCTACAGCAATACTAAAATTATGAAGTAAACATCTAGAAATTCGGATTTACTCACTTTTATCTAATGTTCAAACATTCTAAAATGTTGACTTCATATTTTCAAATTCTTTATGGAATTTTTTACCATTTCTCTTTCTTTCCGTTTGGATAGCAAAATGATTGGCTTCAAATTTTATTTTCAGTTATTCTTTTTTTTCATACACTTCTCGATTTTACTTTCAATTTATGAATCTATGCAAATTCAGCTTCCTGGCACCGCTGCACTAAGATATAATTCTCCAATATATAATATTAAAGTCAGGTTCTATTATAAACTTATTAGTTTGTAAACTCAGCCATTTATTTTTATATCTAGTTAATAAATATACAGAAATATGGAAGTCCATCTCGAACGAGAATACAAACGAAAGCACAGTTGCCAGACTAGGTTTTGGTACATGCGCAGTTTCATTGTGTAAAATACAAATTTATACCGATATTCTGTATTCGTATACTTGTATCTGTATTTCCTGATACAGCCATGGACTGATTATTTTTCTGTCGTAATAAAGCCGAGTACTGGGCGGAAATCAGTTGTGCCGAGATTATTAGCTAGTACTGATACGATTATAATTCCAAATTGGGATTTCACTTCTTCAGAAGAGGTATTAATGAGGATATGCCAATGACTTTGGTTTTGAGAGTGATTGACGGATGGGTAAGAAAAGGAAAGAAAAAGCTTTGCGAATATAGATATTGTAGAAGAAGGCGGATTTTTTTCAATGATATGCTAGCCATTAAATGGGGTAAAAGTCAATAATGTTTATTTATAGTTATATATATAATATAGTTATATATACAGGGTGATTATAATTAAACTTCCCCTATAAACAGCATCCTTCAATGCAAACGGATGAACAAATTGCAGCGAAATTTGGTATATAGGCTACATACGAGATGCGCTCACAGAATTCCGAAGAAAAAAAAATTAGTTCCAAAATGTTCACCAGAGGGTATTTTCCGGAAAAATATCAAATTTAACACAATAAACTTCCAAAACGGAATACAGAAACAATATTAACAATGCAGAACAAAAATTATGAGTAATAAAATGTAAAACCGGGGAAAGCTGCCAATTCTAGGAAAAAAATGTCGAAATTTGCATGCTTACAAAGAAGAGAAAACTTTATGCAAAACAGGTTAGGATAAGAAACGTTTGGATTCGTTATATTTTTTATGTCGATATTTCCGGCTCTAATGATGACGGTATCTTGTTGCGACGTGTAATGACAAAGAACTGCATAACGCCTCATGTGCGAAGCGTTACAATTGATCAATTACGATCTGCTGTTGAACACACGGTCCATCGACTTGAAATTTTGCAGGTGAATGAGGGTGGTCACATGGAGCACCTTTCCCTACATCGTTCTGAACACGGTTAACAACTGCTTCTCTTGTGCGATTGCGTCCTAATCTGTTCTTGTTTCTGAAAACTGAATGTTTTTCTCAAACAGCGAACTGTTATTTTTTCCTTACCTTTACTTAATATGGTTTAGTAACAAGGTGATCAGAAACTAGTCAATAAATGTTAATATTGTTTCTGTATTTCGTTTTATTCTCTTCTTGTGTTGAAATTAATCTTTTTCTGGAAAAGACGCCCCTGGGAAACATTTTGGAGTTATTTTTTTTTAATTCCGTGAGCGCATTTCATGTGCAGCCTATATACCAAATTTCGTTGCAATCCGTTCGCCCGTTTGCGTTGTATGATGCTGTTTATAGGGGAAGTTTAATCATAACCATCCTGTATATATATTATAATGGAAATATATAGTTAAATATACAGAGCGACAGCTCTTAGTGTCACCGATGCGGGATGGCGAACTGGGTTATATCGACCTAATACTTTGTACAAAATGGATATAATATCGCCTGATTAAAAATTAATGAAGTTAAGGAAACCTATAAATCGGTATTAACCGAGTCTAAAAATTAAAATCGAATAATTGATACTCATCAATATTAATTTTGTGTCCCTGATATTTTTGAGCACCTGTAAGCAAGGGTTGATAAAGTATCATTCTAACTATGTCTGACCACATTAATAAATTTTGGGAGACAACATTAAAAGAATGGTCGGGATACAATTCGCAGACTATTAGCGATTTCTGTTTGGAACAGTAATATTTATGGATTGACTTACTACATGTGAATTTGGCATGTACAATGAATGCAACAGGCATTATGAAAAGAAACCGCTTTAAGGAACAAATAATCAAAACTGTCAATATTAATTCAGCTACTTTTTTTTGTAAGTTCCCCCTAAAAATTGATTCTACCTTTTTTTTATTTAAAACTTAATCAACATTTTGGAATTTTTTTCCTTCATAATTTTTGAATATATAATTAAACGAACCTTTTTGCATGACTTTTAAATTCATAGACGTAGTTTCACAGAGATCACAATTTCATTGCATTGAAATTTCTATTTCATTTTAATAAATTAATCATATATTTTAATTATAGTTTAAAACAATTTATTTTTTACTTGCACTCATGTACATTATGACAATATAAAATAATTTTGAACATTTCATTACCATTATAATATAAAAACGTACAAACGTGCAAAATTAAATAATAGAAAGATGAATTTATCATAAAATATTATTATGCTACGATGTATTAGTATAAAGGTCCGGATCTCTTTTGAATTATTATTATCTTTGTAGAGAGTGCAGTTGTAACATGTTATTTTTAACCCTACGTCTGTTTTAGCAACTGTCGTCTAGACATGTACAAAAAACCTCTTTGAGAATAATTATATAATATAAATTTATAAAAACTAAATTTTTGCATAGTATTTCCTTCCCATTATAATGCTCAGTGAAAGTTTACACTTTTCTAACGAAACTTAAAACAAAGATTTGATTACAAAGATAGCAAATCGGCAACTGTATTTCATTTTAAAATATGAACTAACTCAGTTTATGAGTTTCGGTGTTAGATTGAATTATGTAGGTTGAATGTACCAAATTAAGCAGTTAGTAACATCTTAAAAATAAAAAAAATATTCAAAAAGAACCAGATAGATTACGGAATATAAATAAACAGCGGGTCTAAAAGAATAATTACAAAAATTAGAATAGTACCGGAGATATACTGTACATGTACCACAATTCATCCATAAGCTGAGTCGGCTTAATATTTAAATAGAAATATCTCCGTCAGAATTTGTCTCACAGAAGTGAAACTTTTTCTGTTGTATTTGTTAAAATACACTGGTGTGCAAAACTTAAGCAACAGGTATGTTTTCTGCCATAACTTCACGAGAAATCATCTGAGAGACATGAAATTCAGAAATGAGATACAGCATTTTGTTCTGAAAGAATGACGGAAGCATAGTTGCGCAGAAATGAAGACAATGCATACAGTATGGAATCAAACAAAAAAAGGCTTTATTGAACTCATAGTATCGTTACACATGATTGTCTGTCCAAGAGGAAGGAACAGCAAGCAGATGTTCCTTAGTATGGGATATGCCCTCCCCTTACTGTAATGGTTGCTTCGCACCGTCTCCCCATACTCAGCACCAGATTGTCCAACAGTTCTTGAGGTAAGAGTGCCCATTCCTGGGATGAAACCGTGTCCCGACCTCTCTCCAAATCAACTGGCGTTGGGAATGGCTTGTAACATCACGGAAAGAGACCGTTTCGCTGGTCCTGGAGTTGTCGTATGGGGAGGCATTATGATGAACGGGCGGACTGAGCTCCACGTTTTCGACAGAGGTTCTGTAACTGGAGATCGCTATTGTCAGGAGGTGATCCTTCCCCATGTGCGTCTGTTCCGAGATGCCATTGGATCAGACTTCGTTTTTATGGATGACATGCACGTCCACACAGGACTCATGCTGTTGAGGAGCTCCTGGAAAGTGAAGATATCACTCGAATGGATTGGCCGGCGTGATCCCCTGATTTAAATCCGACAGAACATGTGTGGGATGCTTTGGGGAGATGCCTTGCGGTACGATTACATCCTCCTGGGAACACCCGACAACTTAAACAGATGCTGATTGAGGAATGGGCACTCTTACCTCAAGAACTGTTGGACAATCTGGTGCTGAGTATGGGGAGACGGTGCGAAGCAACCATTGCAGTAAGGGGAGAGCATATCCCAAACTAAGGAACATCTGCTTGCTGTTCTTCCTCTTGGACAGACAATCATTTGTAACGATACTATGAGTTCAATAAAGCCTTTTTTTGTTTGATTCCATACTGTATGCATTGTATTCATTTCTGCGCAACTACGCTTCCGTCATTCTTTCAGAACAAAATGCTGTATCTCATTTCTGAATTTCATGTCTCTCAGATGATTTCTCGTTAAGTTATGGCAAAAAACATACCTGTTGCTTAAGTTTTGCACATCAGTGTATATGTAAATATTTTTGCTAGATGCAACTGTAGGATAAGCAGGACCATATAAAAAGTTAAAATTTTGTAATTTTTATAAAATTAATATTTTTTTATATTTTGGAAAATACCATATCAGAAAATATCAAATATCTGATTTGAAAAGTTTTAGTGATTGAAAATATATATCTATTATTTGCGGCTGCGAAATTAAGAGGTCGGTTAAAGATAATAAGCTATATCCTCTATATTGCATTTGAACATATTCAAGCATTTTTCTTTTCTTTAAAATAATTTTTAACTCTGTCTTATAAAGTGTAATGAAAATTTTTATGTCCTTGGAAAAACGATGAATATAAAATCTAAAACGTAACTTTCTCGTCATATGTAACCACTTCTGAATAAGAAAAATGATAAATGAGCAGGACTTGACGAGTGCTTTCAAACGTCGCACACTGCGAGCATTTCGATCCGTTTGAGATCTTGCGTTTCTCGAAGCGGCGGCGTAAAAAAGGTCGGCGTCTGAGATCTTCGCTACGAAACAAATATTTGACAACTGTATTAAAGCTAGTTCCATTTCAATTTTATGAATGGAGGTTCTTTTCGTGCGACGTTTCGCCGACGTTTAACTTTGTCTTTATTTCCAATTTTAAAAAAAATACAAATATACGAATGATGTTTTCAATATTCTTTTGAAATACATATATTGAAATTATTGTAAGTGTATCGGAAATTTACAAATACGCGTTTAAATCTGATACAGTTTTAAAACTTGTTTAAAACTGAATTTGTATTGACAAAAACTGCTTTTTTTTGTATATAAAATAATATTTTTAAAAACAACATTTTTGCAATACAAGGTAATTGAAATTAGAGTATATTGTTATAGTAGAGTGATGGGGAGATATCTTAGCTTAGTTGTAAGGCCGCGGTGGCCTGGTGGTAAGGTCTCGGCTTTGGAACCGGAGGGCTTCAGGTTCGAGACCCGATTCCACCGAAGAACTGTCATGTAAGAGGGTCTGTTGCACGTTAAATCCGTCCTGGCCAAACGTCCTCCCGCTGGTGTGGTGTGGTGTAGAGAGGGGGTGCCAGCTCAGGTGCCGTCCTCGTCATCTGACCGCGGTTCAAAATTACGAGGTCCGTCCCAAAATTGTCCTCGTGTTGCTTCAAACGGGACGTTAATATAACTAAACTAAACAAACTTAGCTTAGTTGTAAAAACATTTCGTTCTTGAAGTAACATTAAAGATATTTTGGGACGAAATTCGTAATTGTCTAAACTATATATATTCTGAATGTAGTAGAACACCCTGGTTCCGAAATCCCATCACCTCCGATTTCTTACTTTTCCAATTGACCTAGGGGAGAGATAGATAGCAGTTATAAAACACCAGAACTGAATGAAATGTGCACGGTGATTTTGAAATGTTAATTTGAATTTGAGGGGATGAAATTCAGTGGAATCCGAAAAATGAATGATGCAAAAAAATTAAGTCTTCGTTTCCGAGCATAGTTTTACAGAATGTTACGTTTTGTATTAAGACTTCATCATTTGGTGAAGAGATTCGTGTATGCATTTTGGTATAGTATTTCCCCAAGTTGACGAGTCAGATTCAAAAAAATTGATATAGATCTGCAGTTTTAATAATAAGACCAACTATAATTTTCTAGTTTATTTTATTTTCTCGCAAACGAAATATGTAAAGTGAAAGTATTGTAATCATCAGAAAATTGGAACTCGAGGCTTTGATAAACCTCTCCATTTCAGGCCTTTCTGAACCCGAAAACACATTTTTGCAATTACGTTTGTTTATCCGTGAAAATAAACAAATAATAACAAATAGGAAGAAGATCTGTTAAATGGTGCCATCATATTTTCTTATTGACGTTTGAATCGTAAATAATTTTATTTTGTGGTAAGTGAACAAAAAACAACAGAAGTTTAGACCAGCTAACATTCCACATCGTATTAGCTCGTCAGCTAATAGATGGATATTCCTCAAGAAAAAGGAAAGTCCGTCCTTCTTTCTTCCGAACAAACAAAGAGTATGGTTCAACTTGATGTGCGCCGCTTAGCCAGTGTGGAAAATCATATGCCGAAGTTGTTTTTCTAACAATAAACGATGTAGAAAATGTAGTACAAAATACCAATTAAGAGGACCTGCTGTATATGTGCATATAATAAGGTACTCTTGTGTATTGCAATACGATTTTCATCTTTTCCATGGGAAATAATCGATATTCAATTGAATTTTTTATGACCGGAAATGATTCCGGGTGACGTATATTTCCCATCCCAAGAATTTAAATGTAAACGTGAAATTCGAAAAAATAATATTTATTTCTTTAAGTATTAATGTTTAATCTATACTTATAATAAAGCTGAATGTGTGTGTGTGTGTGTGTGTGTGTGTGTGTGTGTGTGTGTGTGTGT
>JAPMOR010084008.1:696932-713439 GCA_026543865.1 Argiope aurantia | reverse complement strand
TGTGTGTGTGTGTGTGTGTGTGTGTGTGTGTGTGTGTGTGTGTGTGTACTGCTACCAAATTTGGCACATGTACACCTTGGAGATTGGTAATGTGTACCTCGGAGTGATTTTTCGAATTTTTAATTAGAACTTTAATTAATTAAAAATTAAGCGAAATTTTAACGTTTTTCCGCTATGACTTCCGAAAATATTACAGCACAGAATTGATTTTTACATATTGAAGCTCCAAAAATAATTTTTTAATGATACTAATGTTTTAACCAACAAATTAAATTTCGATTTTTAAAAAACAATTTAATTATATTTTTCAACAAATTATTTCACACAAAATAAAAATGAAATTTAACTTGCACGTTACGTGGGAAAAATTAGCTTTTATCAACAAATTGCCATCACATTGACAAAATCTCAAACTAAAAAATAAG
This sequence comes from Argiope aurantia, assembly GCA_026543865.1. Classification (NCBI taxonomy): domain Eukaryota; kingdom Metazoa; phylum Arthropoda; class Arachnida; order Araneae; family Araneidae; genus Argiope; species Argiope aurantia. The sequence goes on along the minus strand of JAPMOR010084008.1, from coordinate 713,014 downwards.
TTAAATATTACTGCAAACCTAGAAAAGTATAATTTCCACTTTAATTTAAAACTGATTCTTTCGGACGCTGATAGAAAATTACAGAGATACGTAATACAATGAACAGAACTGCTTAAGGCTTACATAATAGCATAAGTGATGTATATGACTATCAAAATTTGAAGATTAAAAATATTTTGCTGAAAAAAAAACTATTATGAGACCAGATTAAATAAAAAAATTTCAGATTACATAATTGAAAATTTTAACTAGTATTAATACTACCGAACCGGCTGGTAGCCAAAGCCGGCTAGCTGGTAATAAAACAAAAAGACTGGGACGAATTCAAAAGAGAAGTGAAAGACTCACGAAAAGGTTAAAATAAAAAAAATCTGTTATTGAAATTGAACAAATCCATACTTCAAGGAAAGATTATTTTTATACATATGCCATATTCCCATGTCTCATACTATGAAAATACAATGCATTTTTGTAAAAAAAATGGACGGAATATTTCTGAATTCCTCCTCATCTATAAACATTGAAAGAACAGTAATATATATATACAACAACAAAAATACTTTTGTTCTTTCCGAGAGGGTAAAAATGGTAAGCAAAGAAATAAATTCCAAATCTAAAGTAGTTCTCCTGAAACGTACTCGGAGAAAATACTTTATTCCTCTCTAAACCCAACAAAGTTCCTTTCTAGAAGCTGAATCAGTAGGTGTGACGGAAGTCTTTCATTCTACAGGATATTCAAGTCTTCTAAATCGAAAAAGTAACCGAAACGTTCCGAGGTTCCGACTTCGAATGGAATCGGACTTTCTATTGGCTGAATAAAGGAATGGCAGGAAGTTTTGAATGGGAAATTGTGTCCCGAACTACGATTTTGAGATAAAAAAACAAACGTGCATGAAATCATTCGCTCTAGGCAGCTGAAATAGTTTAATAATATGCAGAAATGCCGTGAAGTATGGTATTTCACCGAAATCTGTCATATATGCTTATACTGAGACGCCATTTTTCAAATGAATTGATACCAAATGCAATGAATACTTTGAAATTCAGAGAAAAAAATTAATTTCATTTATAAAAGCGGAGCTGAGAAAAAGAAGTTTCATTTTCTTACTTTTGTTTGATACGAAATAGGTCTCAAAATTAACTTTAAACAAATAAAATAAAATTAATTTCGAACTTCTCCTTACAAATGTTTTCTTATTTGCTTACTAAGCTCAAATGCTAAAATTAGACCAAAAACAATATTTGATTTAATAAATTGGCTTCAAATGGTGTATATTCATAATATTTAGACTTATTCAATGTTATTTTTAATATTGAAATATTTTATAACAATTTCTTTTTCTGTTTTCAAATCTTTTTGAAAATTCCTACACAATTGTAAAACTTTTAGATATAAATTTTACAGGAATGCAATCCGACTTAGAGTGATCTAAAAATATTTCATGCTTTCATTAATGATTGTAAAATATAGATCGTAGATTGCCTTTACTAATATAGATTGCCTTTTACTAATATTTTCCATTGCTTAAGTAATCGCTTTATTTCTAATAAACGTACATTCCTTTCACATAAATAGGGTAGCTCTGAGCTATTTCTGAATAATGTGAAAATAAGTAGAAAACCGAAATAGAGTCATGCCTTTTACAAATTGTAGAGGGAAATGGTGGAGCTACATTCATTGTAAGTCTACATTCATACATACGGTATGCTAATAATTCCCTTTTTCTCACTTCTGAAAGTGTGAAAATTCACGTTGCATAAAATCTTGTTACAAGGAGTAATTATCTCTCGATGGTTTGGCATAGTATATCAGGTACGTAATATGACGACATATTCTAATTAGTAGTATAAGCTACCGTTAATGTGGCATATTTTGACAAAATGTCTTTGAATATTGATCAATATTATAAGAATTTTTTTTTTAATTTTACGAATTGTTAACTAGTGGAAATATAATGAGAGATGAATACAAAATATGCACTAAAAAGTTTTCAAGAATTAAAGACATACAAATTTATAAAAGAGTCTGAAAATAGCGGAACAAACATTTATTTCCCTAAACAGTGTGGCAAGACATATACTTCCAATTACAAGTTTCATTAAATAAGCCAAATAATTGTAAGAAGTTTTGGGTTCTAAGAAATTTGATATTAAAGAAAAATAATTACACATTTAAATTGTTATACACACCCTATAGTGTAAAAATGCCATTTAAGAAATATTTCTCTTAAACTCGTCTCTTAATGCTTTTATCTATAATATTTGCAGAAGTATGCTTATTTTAAAATGATTAGAGGCTTACCGAAAATTTAGATGAAAACTTGTATTCAAATAATGATTTGAGTTTTGAACTACCAAACATTTAAAATAGCAAAGAAGTAGTGGAATGCCTGATAAAATTACTTGTGCGCGCGCGCGCTCGTGTGTGTGTGTGTTTGTGTGTGTGTGTGTGTGTGTGTGTGTGTGTGTGTGTGTGTGTGTGTGTGTGTGTGTGTGTGTGTGTGTGTGTGTGCGCGCGCTATAGAAACTTGTGTTTCAGTTAATTTATTTTTCAAGTTATCCTTATTTAAGAGTATACGAACTTCTAAATTTCGAATGATTTATAAATTTAGATAGAAACATTTATTTTAAAAATACAATTTTATTGAATATAGAAAACTTGTCACAAGAAAATACTTTTCTAGTATTACATCATTTAATAACTTTTAATTAAAACAAATTTGTTAGCAATTCTGTTATTTTTCACTTAGAGTGGTTGACAACAGCAAACTCGATTTAATAAAGAAGCTTAAAGAATCTTGGTGAACTTAGATTTAGTATATTTCAGAAAAGTAATACAATTAAAAAAAAACTTTGTTTGCATATACACATTAAGTTTTCCTCAAAAATAAAATATTTCAGTAATGAAGATTTCGATATTTTGATGACTTACTCAAGTATCAAAAATATTGATTTTAAATAAGTTTTGTAAATGCTTCAATAAATATATTATTTCAATTTTTTTATAAATTTTAATACGATATAAGAAATATATTATTATCTTCTGATTCTGTTTTTTAATTTTAAAAAAAATTATTATTCATGTATTCTTTCCGTAATATACGGTAAAAGACTGGTTCGGACATTAATCAGAACTTGGAAAAGTAGTTCGTCAATGAATTTATTTTACAATATCTTTACAAATTTTATGGATGGAAGCTTGAAACTGAGGGTATTTATATGAATGTAAAAAACAATACTTAACTGGTAATTTTATATTATATGGGCTGTATAAAAAAAATTAGCTTTTTAGAATCAACTTTCTCAGAATTTAAAATGTATTCATACTAGTACCAAACTTTTTTAATGAAACATTGTAGCCTAGAATATAGCTCTATTAGCAATATTTGGGGGAATAAATGCCTTTATCTACTTTTTTCGGACACCTCATTTATCTCTAGAATTAATTCGCACTCAATAATGATTTTTAAGCTTTTCTATCAATTTCAACATTCAATAATTGACTTAAATTTCATAATATTAGAATAATCGAGTATCCGAATGCTTTAACGTATATTCTGAAGATGAAATTTTATTATAAGAATAGAGAAAAATTAGAATAGAGCAAAAATCTAAAATGAAATTAATTTTTCTCCTTTTTATAAGTTGAAAGTGCATCTCAAAAGTTGAAAGGATTATTATATTTTTGAAAAACATCTCGGATTCTGAAAGTCAATTGCCGTGTCTCTTCTTTCTTCTTCCTTGTATTCGTCGTAAAATATTTTATTGTCTGAACAAAACCTTCCATGACTTCGACGTCCCTACGAATTCATGTGGTAATACCTGTTGAAAAGAACATTTATTCTTCATAAAAATCTGAAAGAATTCTGATAGATTCATGTAGCTTTGTCGGAATTTTTTCATCAGAATTTTCCTATTTGCAACAGATTGGTTCTTCTCTTTTTACCGTATGCTTTCATTCCATTTTTCTTATTCCACTTGTCATGGATTTTCTCAAGCTGTTTTTGTATCGCTTTTCAGGTTCTGAAGGTTTCTTACCTTTCTAAAAATGTATGCATAAGGAAAAAAAAAAGAAGACTGCGTGGTAGTATTCAGAATTTATAAATTTTTAGAAGAGGATTTTGTCAGCTTGTTGAGGAAAAATTTGTTACATACACATGATTTTCAAATGATATTGTAGCATATTTCAATATTTAAAGTTACCGAAATTTTACCATGAGAAATATGGAAAAGCTAAAAGCCCACGCAAAGAAAATTAGAGCTTTTTTTTATATCTTAATTTATGTACTTATAAAAAGGTTAATTTATGAACATGAGTAAATCCAATTTATTATATTTCCTCTCTGAAATCCTCTGGTTATATGAGAAGGTGAAAAGTTCTTATTAAATCGCATCTTTATTCCTCTTTGTGTTCTAATTTTAAAAAGTTCATTACTTAGCATCTATTGAAAGTTCTTTCTTAAACCCAGGGCCATAGTGCGATGATTCACCACAGCAAGACAGAAAGCAAGAAAAGAGCTCCAAGAAAAGTCATTTGGAAACAATATAGTTCATAATAAACATTTTCCTAAAAATTAGAAGAAACATTTATTTTAGGCGCGTGTATTTCATGCGACATGTGACAGTTATAATTGCATAAATTATATTCAAAAAAGACTGGAAAAGATTTGTCCCTGCAATTCAGAAGTTAAAATGAAGTTTAATTCAAATTAATAAAAATATTTACTTTTAAGAAAGCAGAAAAATTGAATTTATTGTATATATATATGTTATATATATGTTAATGTGAAGTACTGAATTCTAGCAAATGCCGACATTTGCTAGAATTCAGTCCAAATGCCAAATATGTGGTTGAAAGACAGATGTATTTGCTAAATGTTATTAGTTTTCACTTATTAGTTATTAGTTTTCATGTTATTAGTTATTCCGACAAATGCCGTCATTCAGCATGCATTGATGGTGAATGTTGATTAAAAATATGTTTGTTGCATTAAGACAAGAATGCAACTTTTTAAATAGTACTTAATTATTAAAATATAATTTATGCCAAAATAGAATCAAGGTTAAGTAACAGCATATGGTAAATAAAACTGTTGAACCTAAGAGGACTGGGATTTTAAAATAAGCAAAAAATGGGCAAAAATATAAACATTTCATTTTATTTTTCATGACCCAAATATATGTTTATATTCAACTAATGCAGCATTATGAAATGTATTGCTCAATAAAGTTAATAGTTAAAGGCGCTAAAGAAATGATATTCTAACTAGTAATATCATTTTTATATAATATATCTATATTCTAATAATCTAATAATAAATTGATATTCTAATTAGATTAAAATATCTTTAAAAGGTTTCAAGTGCCTTAATTTTTGAGGAAATAAAATTAAATTTACAATAAAGAGTTCGGTAAAGCATTGCAAGAAAACGGATTATGCTTTTTATGTTTCAAATTTTTTTAGGTATTTAAAAGTCAGTTTTAGTTCAGAAAAATAAACGTCTTATGAAAATTCAATGCGTGTGTTTCATTTCAGCTTAATTATAATAATTAGTTCTGTTTAAAGATATTTCCTTTTATATTTTTAATTCAATTAGGTCACTAAGTCATTCCTATATGACTTTGTCTTTTTGTTCCATTTAATCGGTTTAAGAATTTCAAGTTCCATCTGCTAAGAAATCTTAACTTCATTTTTATTCTGCTGATCAAATTAAAAGTCGTATAATACTTTAATTCTACATTTTGCTTGCAATAAGTCTTATTAACAATGCCTTTATTTAGAATGATAATAACTGTATTTTTCTTTAAATGAGGGTCATGGTATATTCATTTAGGGAACATTACTATAGCATTTTTCACTGACTAACACGAAGCTATTCTGGATAAAATTGTTTCTTTAAGAACTATTTCGATGGTTAAATTACTCTCTTGATATTCCCCAAACTTAAGCCGGAAAGCGAATTCTCTCAGCTTAACAAGACTAAACAATATAACAAATGGGTCAGGCCATTAAATGAAAATTAGAATCGTGTGAATTCCAGAAAGGGTATAAACTCATAATTAAATGCAGTCCTTCACATTATGTTTATTTCTCTCGTAAAGTATGATACAAAGGATGAATATTTCAGTAATGCTACAGCATGTGTTACAGTGTTTTATAAGAATGGACTTAGACGACTCGGATTTCAGATTTGTAATTAAAAAATTACAGATAATTTACTTCTATTGACGTGATAATATTTATAGACTGGCATTATCTTTATGATGCCAGGTTCATGATGTAAAATTGCTTAAAATTTTCGATGGAAAAAATCATTTCGACTGGAAAAACTAAATTTGACTCGTAGTTTCTTCTTAAGTAGTAAGTGCTCAATTAAAAGCGATTTTGGACTTTAAAACCTTAGTTAATAACTAAACATATTTTTTTACGTTTCTCTTTAATTTCATATCACATTATTGGATAAAAATACCTCGTCTACACCACTTTAAATTAAAAAAAGCAATAAATAAGTAAATATGCATTTTAGCGATATCCAATTTATTCTTATTAAACGTCTTCTTTTGTTTTAATAAAGTTTTTAAATTATTTTCGGATATATTTCACAATAATATTTATTTATTGTAAAATATTTAAATAGATGTATTTTTAATTATTTATTAATTATTATATTCACGCATGTTATGACCATTTTATATGCATGTTTGCCTGTGTGTGTGCGCGCGCGTACGCTTATCACTATTATTTAATTAAGAATAACTTAAGAATAAAAATAAAATATAGGTTAAATACTAATCTCATTTTATTGTATTTCGAGAGGATATGTTTAAATAACAACCTATAGATAAATGAGAAGTTAATGTATAATAATTAAAATGTTCGATTAAAATGTTAATGATTTTTTAAACTGTCTTTTTAAGTTTTTGTTCTCAATGGCAGAATAAATATTGAAAAATTTTAACGCTGAAAAGTTTTTGTGATCTCTGAAAATATACATTTGTTGTTATATTTTTTAGAATTGAATGAAACCCTGCAATGCATAACCTTTGAATTGCAATGAAAGCGTAAAATTAAAAATTTAAATGTCAGCAATAGATATAGTAAGCATTTAGTTTGAATCTGATAACGCATGATGTTGACATATTGATTGCTTAAATTGGTGGATTGAGAATTTATTGAGATTGATTGGTTAAATTGGTGGATTTGAAAATTATTGAGATTGATTGATTAAATTGGTGGATTGAGAAATTATTGAGATTGATTGGTTAAATTGGTGGATTTGAAAATTATTGAGATTGATTGGTTAAATTGGTCGATTGAGAAATTATTGAAATTGATTGGTTAAATTGGTGGATTGAGAAATTATTGAGATTGATTGGTTAAATTGGTGAATGGAGATATTTATTGAGATTGATTGGTTAAATTGGATGGAGATATTTATTGAGATTGATTGGTTAAATTGGTGGATTGAGAAATTTATTGAGATTGATGGCCCTTTTTAAAGCTATGCGGCATCCAATTTGCAACGAATTTTTCAAACTATTAACTATCTATGAATCTATGACGATATCTATGAATGCAGCGATAATGTGAATTTTCTGTTCCCGTTTAAAGTAACTTTAAATTTGATATTTAAGAACTATTCATCATTTATTTATTGCAAAATATTAGTAACTTTATAGAAAGAAATACTAAATGATCCAAATGTTTGTATATATTTAAAAAAAACCATTAAAAATAGGGAAATCATTGGATATTAAACTCCGGATTATAATTCCGATATGGTTATGAAAATCATGGTTGAATTTTCTGACGATTACAATAGTTTATATTTAAAAAAAGTAAAATTCCCATTCTTCATTCTATGCCTTTATTGAAGAAAATTTTAAAAATATTCCTTATTAAATTTATCAAAGATTATCCCTTATTAGATTAGACATTAGATTTATCAAAGTTCATTCTAAGCATAAAACATAAGTTTTCTGAGGATTTTTGCTTGAGGAGAAGAAATTTAAAAAAAAATCGAAACGAAACAAATATTTGGCGATATACGAGTAGAAGTCGAAAATGGTGCCCCGATGGCAGCACGTAAGAGGGTTTAACCGGATTACTAAGAAAAAAGGAAACAAACTTACTCCTCGGCTTCATTATTGCTACCCAAAATAGATGCAGCTAATAAAAAGAGGGAGACTGCAACAGAAAGAAGGAAGAATCCAATGCAATCTAAATGTGGAACTTTTCAGTTAGATGAGGTGGATTGCCGATTTCCCTTTCCCCAATGGACTTCTTCATTTCGTGAAGATATCGAATCCGAATGGATTTTTTTCCACCACTTTGTACTTTGATGTTAACAAAACAAGACAAATTTATAAGTTCCCACTCTCTGAATAGCTGAAAAGATAAGTTTTTTAATTGCTTGGAGAGAATAAAGAATTTAGATGAAACGGAAATGAATCAATTCTTTCTATTCTTAGATTTATTTTAGTTTTATGCAAATAAAAAATAAAAAATGAAACTGTCAAGGAAATGTATAAAGTTTTAATCAGCAGAAAAGGCAATATTGGAGCTTCTATTGTATCCTATTTTTCATCATTTCAATATGAGATTATTTATTTCTTTTATGAATGATTTCAAATTTTGCAATTTTAAGATTGGTTCAGTTAGAATTTTACCTTCATAATTAGATAATGATGGCTCGACCTCCAACGGCAGGAACAACACGTCTTTTATTTTGGCCTTAGCTCTTGAAGTCGGGCGATAATTGAAAATTCTCAATAGAAACATCAATTTCGGTAAGGTAATAAAGCTATCAAGCCAAATTTTTGGGAGAAGCAAAAAAATCTGTTTTAAATAATTTTTTAATAAACATTTTTTTTTGAGAGAGAGAGAGGGAAAGACTTCTTAGAAAATTAAGGTTTTTTTGTTTTTTTTTACTTGGTTTTCACAGTGGCGGAAATCAGGATACAAATATATTTGAAAAATTTGAAATTGTATGAATTTAAATGGTACTTAAAAATGAAATTCAAAATTCAGTTCACACTATTTGCTAATTAATCTACGGCACAATACTGGCATCTGGCTTTTATATGTAGCGAAATCCGTTAATTGTTTGGCTTGTAGAGGATTTCCAACAAAACAGAATAGATAGCTGCTTAAAACTGCTAGACTAAGATCAAAAGAAGGTCGATTTTTAAAAAATTATTTTTTCAGCTGTCAAATAAATCAATTTATAAAAAGAGGCATATTCTATAAATGACCAAGGTTAATACCAAAACCCTAATCACTAACCGACACTTAATTCTCTTGGTTGCTACCATATATTATTTTCTGCTCATCTTTTCCAATTTAACCAAATAAATTTAAATTGTCACCAAATTCAATTATCTGATAGGGTATCTGAATATCAAATGTTCAAAAATATTACTCAAGTACTTTTTTATACTTCGCGAAAGAATTAAGTGAAAATCATCGGATTTGTAGAGGGAAATATCACTGCTTAGAAGCCAAGACTATCTAGTAATCAATCTCGAATCAACGGCGATTTTGTCCAAGTACCAGATCTCTATTTTAGAACATTAATCTGCTCACCTGATGTCGTTCTACGCAACCTCTATTTATCTCCAAGGTGAAATCAGCACTGAAAGGGTTTAGCTTTATGACTTTATAGATTCAGTGAAAGGAAAAACGGCAGGGATCGTAAAAGGGCTTTCAGAAGTTGTCTGAAATTTTGTATTAAATAATGGGACATTCGTATAGAGTGTATAGGGATCAAGTAGGGGAATATTTTAAAGATAATAATATCAAAACTATAAAAAAAAACTAGAATTTTATAATAGTTGTCTAACTATATCTTCAGTAGCTTTGCTAAAATGTCTGTTGTCAGACAATAATTCTAAAAAAATATTGCAAATGGATATATTCGATGAGATCTGTACAAAGAAAATTCTTCCTCTGAATTAAAATTTCGAGAAACTTATTCCCAGCCAAAATTCGCCATTTTTAATCACACTATCTTTACACTACCATATCAAATAACATTTTTATGATTTTACAAGAGAAATATGAGTATCTGGACAGACTTACGAAATTACTTTCCTTTCAATTCAAAAGAAAATTTTAAGTATATCGATCTCTTTAGCGTTCAAGTTCAAAAAGGATATAAGTTTTGCTTTCAATGACTGAAGCAAAAAAAGATTGAATCACATCGAACACATGCTTAGTGACATTTTTCCTGAGAGAAAGCAATCAATCATATTAAAAATGTAGCGAAAAATTTCTAAGGAATAGTTTCGCCAAACTAAGTATATTTTGAGGTTCTTTGAAAAGCTTCTCTTAAGTGTTAGTTTAAGTTGAATAATATAAAACGACATCAATCACTGTCTTGTTACTTATAACAGAGTGTCTCACGAATTAATGGCTCATTCTAATTCTTAAGACTTGACGGTAGCTTTTTCGCCTTTATTTCTAAAGTCATTCTCTCTTTGGAAGTTTTGTTTCCTTGAATAATTTACAAAGAGTTTTATTAAATTTTACGGACTGGAATGCTACGCTTTTATCTAGTATTTTTTAAAGAAAATATAAGGTTTGAAATGTAATTCAGTGTTCAAGATAATGATAATTTTTTTTTCAACAGTGAAAACATTAAATTCTTAATGCGTAACATAATTAGCAATTATTTAGTGACAATTTTGTTTAACAGAATTTAGTTTGAAATTATAAAGATTTTATGAAATCCAGTTTTGTCTTGAGCTGTTGGCAACATATCAAGAAAATGCTAGAATTTTAAGACACAAAAATTTAAATATTTACATTAACATTTATTTTGCTAGATGTAAACAGTTGATAAAAGTTTTAATGAACTTGAGGGCTTATCACAAACCTAATCTTCAGAAAATGAAAGGTTGGAAATGTAATTTAATTTTCAACATAATAATTATTTTCACCAGATATAACACTAACTTCTCAATGCTTGACAATTGCAATTATTTAGGAACAATTTTACTTACCAGAATTTAGATTAAAACTATAAAAATATTATGGAATGCGGTTTTGTCCTGCACCTTTGGCAACATATCATTAAAGACGCTAGAATTTGAGACACAGTATTTTAAACATTAACATTTATTTTGTTATATGTAAACGGTTTTAATGAACTTGAGAGTTTATTACAAGTCTCATCTTCAGAAAATAAGCCGGTCGAAATTTAATTTTCAACGTAATATTTAATTTTTTAAAAATGTAACACTAAATTCATAATAATTTACATGGTACAAATATTTAATTATTTAGTAACTAATTTTATTCAACAGAATCTATTCTGTAAAACCTAAGGATTTATGGAATTCAGTTTTCGCTTGCTTCCTTGGTAACTTTTAGTTAAATTTTGATGCCCGCTTCTTTGGGCATAAATAATTTTTACCGTTTAAGATTATATTTTAATATAAAATTGTTTTGTAATACGCAAATTGTTGATATTAGATTATTGTAGGGCTTTCTTTAACTCTAATTATTAAAATAATAAAACACCTACTTTTAAATGATAATGCTTCTACAAATATATTCACTTTGTACTGTTTTTAACCCGACAAACTTCCTGTTAATCGTGTGTAATAAAAATATTAACGCATAGATTACAACGCTGTACAGAGCGGAGCTCGGAATCGGTAAATATAAATTCGAAATACAATTACTTTTCGAATACTCACTAAGAATGGGTTTTAAGAATTTTAACTACGATTTTCATTAAAATTTCCTTTTATAACTCCATAACATATTATTGCACACAAACAGTTATTAAACGATCCATTTTTTTAATTATACAATACTATTTTTTAAAAATAAAAGCTATATATTTTTATACGATTTTCAGCATTTATCACAAGCTGAATTTTGAGACCAGCTATTTCACCGGTGGTATTTGTTAAATTTAATTTCAATAAAATCATTTACATATAATAATGTGTATCATTCCATCAAATTTCCAGAAATTAAAACTGTGTTATTTTAATTCTCGTACGTATGTTCTGTTCGTTGTGTATATGAACTTTTCTAATGGAAGACAGTATATTGACATTCATAAAGCTAATAAAAACATAAACGTGTCTTCTAAAGTTTGCGGTGTTGTAACTTCACTTCTTTTATTCGTCTTGTAAAACTACACGGATATTAAATAAAATTCTTCATCTTTAGTTTTTAACAATGGGAGAAAATTACGTGCTTAAATTTGCAGATTAATATTTATCAGGTACATAAGTTTTTGACTTGTTTAAAAAATTCAGAAAGGATCTATAAAAGATCAATACCCTAAATGGGCACGCTCGACAAACATTTAGCCTGCCGAAGTATTCTCCGAAATGTTGCTAGGGCAGGTGAAGGGTTAACGTTCAATCAACAATGCAGCTATCTCTGTGTCCTTACCAGAGTACCCTTACAGGTAGGGGGAAAGCTACCAGATTTGAGGGATGGGGAAACATGGTTTCTTCGTCAGGACATTATTTCAACAACATTTCAGAGACGGCCAAGTCTTAGCACATGACCCCTGTTTTAGAGCATCAACCTGTTTTCCTGGTCTTTTCTGATATAACCATAATTTATTTCCCAAAGTCTAGATAATTCTGAAGAAAAGACAAAGCTAATAAAAACGTAAATGTAAGTTTCGTCTAAGTTTCGCGGTATTGTAACTTCACCTTTTTATAAAGTATTAAACAATTTTTCTTCTTTAACTTTCCGGAATGAAACAAAATCACGCAATTAAATATTTAATGAAACAATGAAGATGGTTTGAATTTCAGGGCAATATTGTAATCTATTGTCAGAAATTAAGCAAAATAATATGATGTAAAAAATTTCCGAAATTCAGAAAAAATTCGACGAATATTAAATTAATGTCGGTGGAAAGATAATATTTTGCATTTTAAGTTGGAAGTCGACCATTTTTCATTCTGCAATCATTTTTTCTGCTGTAATAATTTTACAAGTTATGGAAGATAGATCAAAATATCGCTTGAAATTTCGCTTGAAATTTCAAAATAAAACCGCTTACAGACCCACGTCCTACCCTGCAAAGTATATACATAAAAAGTCTGTTAGCTCTAAGTCAAACGTGTGAGCTACTGAGCGCCAGCAAGCACAGACACCCACATTCATCTTTATTATTAGTAGAGACTGGTAATAATTTTAAACAATACTTATCGCCTTTGGCGGTCAGCAGATTGGCTGGGGAAAAGGGTTCTATTTCAGTTCATCTCAATCATTTAGATATGACATCACATTCGTGACTCCCTCAAATTGTTAAATATTAAAGCTGTTTTGTATTTCATATGTTCGGTGAATTCTGTATCTGGGACTTTCCAACTCAGACTATGTCATCATAATGCTATTAAAAACTTAATTGTCTGAATTATCTACTTTCTAACTTTCGAGATATTTAACTTCTTTGTCACACACACACACACACACACTTTTTTTTTTTAATTCGTTTTACTATCGACACAGATTTAAACAGAATCATTTTTTCTTTAGCTTTCAACAACAGAAAAGAAATCGTACGATTAAATGCTTGATGACGCAATGAAAGCGATTTGAATTTTAACTCCGCGATGGAACCTATTAAGGGAATCGAGTTTCAATTTCTGCTTTTTCCATATGATTTAGTTATTTTAGCATCATAATTTTTAATGTTTTGACACAGCAAGTAAATATCAATTTCTTATAACATAAATGCATATTAAGCTTACGACATTATTAAATCCAAATAAACCAAATTTCGTAGTCATAAATTCTTGAACCATCCGTAACTCTCTAGTACAAATTATTTCTACAATAGTTTATCACGAATCGTGGGAAAGGGAAGAATTGATTGCTGATTATCACCGGTGCGTATTTGCAGTTATATCAGCGTGCACGAAAAATTGTTCAATTCCGCGATATTTTCTGAAAATATTAATTCAAAAAGATATTTTTATCCAATATAAAGTTTTGAAAACGTTAATATTTTCGGAAAATAATGCGAAATCAAACATTATGCTATTTATTAAAGTCTTTTTAAAGGCCAAAGGAAAAATATTCTCCAAATAAAGATAATCTGGTTAAAAGATATAATATATGAATATTATAAAACATCCGCATAAGTTTATTCGCATACATCTTTGCTCAGTATAAACATTTTAATTTGTATGTGCATTAAATCTATCTTTATCTGCAGTACATCTTTCAGCATCAAATTAAACACTCAGTTTGCATATCAGCTGAAAATAGCAGCATATGTTGCTTACGTTGTTTCAAGTCTATGTTCTTTCTTGAGTAAACAGAAAATTGGATGAATATAATAAATAAAGAAAACAGTCCTTAAGATACAGATAGTAATTAGAAAATGCGGCCTCCACTTTGCAAAGATTAATGGACAGAAAATTTATAAACCAATAAAGATTAGAGTTTCCCTACATTTTAAATATTAATACTGTATAACTTTTGCAAAATATTATTCATTAACACTAGCTCTTCTAGTTTCAAAACTTCAGTATGTGTGCCTTATGAAAACTTTGATATCGTTGTTTTCACTCAATTTGGCATTTAACCCTTTAATTTTATTTATGATCTTTACGGTAGTTCAGATGCACAGCTTTGTTATCTTTTCAGTACATTGCAGTCAATAAACTTCAAAAGAATTATGATGACTTCTGGAGTGATATCAACTTGCCATGGAAAATCGATATAAAAATGATCCGTATCAAAATCTTAACAGAATATCTGTTCAGTTTGATTCTGAAATGTAAAAAGAAAAAGTGAGGGAAGAAAGTGCCTTGGATTTTTTAAATATTCGAATTAATGCTTTTTATTCAATATTTATTCTTCTCGTAGGGATGTCGTTGACATTTTTGCATTAATTCTTCTTAAAACACTTCTTTAGAAAGAAAAAAAGCTGATTAGATATTTATTGTTAAATTAAAAATAAAAGAAATGCTAAGCTTCCTAAATGGACATTTCGCAGAAAGGTTTTAAAAATAAATGTTTTTAACGGAAAATGTTTACAAAATTTTCTAACTTTTAAGATTTTTCTCTATTTAACTATTCCTATTTCCTACAACAATATTTAAAATTGTACGAAATTTTATATGCATTAAATATTGATAGCAAAATTTTCGAAATAAATATCGGATTTATGCTAAGATGGTTTTTTAAACATTTTGAATGAATCCAATAGGAATATTGATCTTATTTAAATCCTTGTTAAATTGCCTGAATTAGATAATTCTTTTATCACAAAATTCAGAAAATGTTTGTTAATACTTATTTTTTATAAAATTCCTATTTGCAGTTATATTATACTTAATAGCAAAAGGGTGAAAAAATGTGTAATAATTCTTTATATAAAAGGCTTTTTAATATCAAGCAAATCATAAATTTTTGTTAATTTTGATTTAAAATTTTTTGTTGGATTTTTTTATTTCATTTTTTTAAACGTTAGAAAAATTCAATTAATTCAATTAGCCTGTCATAAGAAATGTTTTTGTAAAATGAGAGAAAAAAATAAAAGTGGCCGGTCCTTGGTAAAACATGTGTCGAATTGAGGGGAAAATGTAGGAGTATGGTCACTAAAAGGACTGCCATAGCCCCGAGAAATTGATTTATGGGTAGTAAGATAGTGAATGGAATTGAAGGGATCAGTCACAGTGTACGCTTGAATGGTCCTTTCACAATAAGCCCTGTTCATACGACTTAGTTTTGAGGCTACGGGGTGGCTGGTTGTAATAAAAAAATTATCTCCAATGCTTTGAAACATCTGTGCCATCGGTATGCCAATCTATCAAAATCGCATAGAAGAAATCAGAATGTAAATAACGGAGCTACTTGATGACAGCTTCCTCCGTTTCAGATGTTATGTGATGCACCCAAGTTTTTTCTCCTTTACCAACACTATGATGTAAGGATGAAATAGCTTTCGCTTGATATCACATTAAATCCTGAAAAGGCAATCCTATTCGCGTAGTTATATTGTCACTTAAGATTTGGCACGGTGTCTAGCAAGAACGCAACGTGTGTGTGTGTGTGTGTGTGTGTGTGTGTGTGTGTGTGTGTGTGTGTG
>JAPMOR010084008.1:677564-696922 GCA_026543865.1 Argiope aurantia | reverse complement strand
GTGTGTGTGTGTGTGTGTGTGTGTGTGTGTGTGTGTGTGTGTGTGTGCGCGTGTGTGTGTGTGCGTGTGTGTGTGTGTGTGTGTGTAATATCCGGTACATTGCCAGCGGATGTTCAGTTTGTATGTAATCTCCTTTATTACATATATATGACAATCAGTTCAAATGAAAATCTTCGGAAAAGCATATTTTATCATCCTAATTGGGTGTGTTTGACTAACTGAATGTACTAACATTATCATATGTGTTTATAAATAGTTCGTGTAAAAAAGGACGGTGAACCATTTGTTACGTTCATATGAAGAGAGTACATTGGTAAAGAAAAATGTCTGTTAGATTTTGATAAATTTCTGAGTTTTCCAGTTCCCAAAAAAATTAATTAATCTATTAATTAGTTTCAAATATGTTTGTTCAAATATGTTATGCATAAATATAAATATGTTTCAAATTTTGGGTCAAATAAAAAGTTTTCAAAAGGAAGTGTATTCTTTTTTGCCGGATATTTCAGAAATATAAAAAGTTGGATAAATAAAAATTTTAACCCTCCATGTGGCAAGCCCTCAAAAACACAGAATCTTTTCTCCCTTCAAAATGGCGAACCCGTCAAAAGACGGAAACAAAAACTCCCTTAAAACTGTCGCTGCCCGTATTTTTACGGGTTCCTGTTTTTCCCTTCCCCCAATCTCAAGCTGTGAGATCATGAGAAGGGAATGTGAGATAAGGAAAAATGAATCGTTATCAGTGGATGATATGATGGATGACTTCCTTCTCGCGTTCTTTTAAACATTTAAGATTTCGCTTAGCTCTGAGCCGTTACTTTTGAGATTTTGATAATAAATACGTATCCAAAATGAGTTTTAAATAAAAGAAATAAAATTGAACGTATGAAAATCTATACCTGGAATGAATACATATATGTATTATTATTAATATTTTGATCCATAAGATTTTAAAGATTTCTAGCATAAGAAAATAATTTATCTAAAAAATAAATAAAAAATATAAAATTAAAATCTGAAAAGTTTCTCTTTTATAGCGTGCTTTCATTTAAGGATTTTCGAATTGAGATTGCTTGAGCAACTTATTTTTGAAAATATAAGATTATATACAGAATTATGATTTCACATTATATAACATATACAGATTATATACAGAATTATGATTTCAGATTATATAACATATGCCGATTATATACAGAAACAACATATATAACATATACAAACACAATCAAAAACATTTTGAAAATATATGTTTACTTATATACACATTTTCATTGACATGTTACTTTTATTAGCAGGTTATAGTAAAACTTCTACTTGTGTTATTACATCAGGTTTTTAATGAAGGGATTGTTACCTGAAACTAAAACATTTTTGATTCCGCTTGACATTATTAATTCCTTAAATAAAAAATTAATCTCTTCAAAAATCCATCATGCACCTAGAAACTCAATGTTTTACCAACGTTCAATTATGGTTCAAGCAATCTATACATATTTGCACTAAATCTAAGATTAAAAATATTGTTAAAGCTGGCTTTTAATATACTTTTAGAAATTTTTTGTAATTGATCTTAAGTTTAATTTTACAACTAAGCAGTGAAGAAAATTTTTGAATGTTGCATTCATTTTAAAAATATCTGCTCTATCCTGTAATATAATTAGAATTATTGTTATATACCATTCTTATTATAATAAGCTGAATTGTACTTGAATCAGGGAAATTTTCTCTGAATAAGATATATGATAGATTGTCTGAAACATTTCAAAAATTAAAAATAAATATTGAGTAGTATAAATAAAACTTTATTGCTAAAGGATTCTATTCTCCGAATTTAGAAATTTAAAAAATCTGATTGGTTTCAACAAAAAATGTATTGCATTAATTGAACTTTATTCACTCCCTTTTTAAATTAAGGATTTATTGTCGAGCAGCTGAGAGAAAATTCAAAAATTATGTAGTATAGAATGGTGCATGGCGTCTGAAACATTATGAGTTATATGACTATCAAAGTTTAAAATTTCAAGATGTTTTGCTGAAGGAACCATTTAATTTAAAATTTTATATTGACTAACAACCTAGGCACATGTTTTGGTCGGCAGAAGCAGCTAGGAAGAAATCTATATACTTATAATAGAGCTCAATGTGTGTGTGTGTGTGTGTGTGTGTGTGTGTGTGTGTGTGTGTGTGTGTGTGTGTGTGTGTGTGTTGGCGCTCTACAGACCAGACCATTCAACCTACAGCTACCAAATTTGGCACGTGTATACCTTGGAGGCCGGGAATGTGCACCTGGGGGTTATTTTTTCGAATTTTTAACTAGAATTTTATTTATTTAAAAATTAAGCGAAATTTTGACGTGTTTCTGCTATAACTGCCGAAAATATTACCGCACAAAAAAGATTTTTATATGAAGTTAAAGATAAAAAATTTATCTTTTAAATGATACTACTGTTTTAATCTTAAAATTAAATTTCTATTTTTAATGAATTTTTAAATAAATATTTTAACTATGTTTTTCAATAATTTTTTTCGTCAAAAATAAAAATGAGGATTAAGCACGTTTCGCATTCCTGAGAAAAAAATAGCTTTTTTTAAAGTGTTGCCATCACATTAATTAAAGCTCTAACTGAAAATAAATTAAATCTTTTTGGAAATGAAATCTGCAAAATTATAATTTTCGGCAAGTGTCTGTAAGAAATGAAACAAATATGAAATATTATTTTTTTCTAAAAAATAAATTCAAGAAAAATTATTTTATGATCTTTTACACTCTCTATACAGGGTGTTTATTCAGTCCCGGATCCATTTTGATATTTAATGACTCATAAAATAATGAATATGTAAACAAACTTATGGCATTTATTGATGGAATAACTCATATATTTTCCTTTTCAGGATTGAATATTTCTACTTTTGTAAATATCGTCTGCGCGTGTTTTTAATTTGAGATAATTTCATTTTCCAGTCTAAATATCTGTACTTTTCTAAATATCGTCTGCTTATTAATTGCATTTTTCTCTCTTTTGTTTTTGGCAACTATTGAAATGTTATGTTTACTTTTGATGTGTTTGTTCTAAGTAGTACTTTTGTATGTGATGTTTTATTCGATCGGTTATTAAGAAGAATGCATACACCGCAAGAGAAAGCACAGAATTTATGGTGGTCATAGAGTTAATTTCCAATCAACTAAATCACTGACTTTTAAGAGTTAATTTCAAATCACTTAAACTGACTGATTTATGAAGATTTGAATATCACTATTCAATAAAAAAAGGATAATTTTAGATTTTCCATCGATCGTTTGAAAGAAAATACGCCAATCAGCGCGCAGGTTTCTCAAGATTAATTGGCCTAAGATTATGAAAATGGTGAGTTTTTCTAAATTTTTAACATTTAAAACTTTATAAATAAGTCTTAGTTGATCGTGGAAAATAGAAACATTCATTCATTTATTTAAAATTTGGTGTGTCTAGAATATTTATCAGAATAGGATACCTTACTCCATTAAATTTAGACTTCATAATTTTTGAAATATATTTATAAGCAGGAACAAAATATTATTATTGATTTCATTTCAATCCTTTTGAAAGCAAAACTAAAAACTGAATTTTATACTGAATCTCAGAAATTTTTGTTGAATTATTGTTTGAGATATTACATAAACTATGAAAAATATTTTGTAGTTAACATAAGACTTAAATACCGAGCGATTCTATTTGCAATACTCATATTCAATAATAATAATAATTAATAAATAACAATAAAGATGATTAATAAAATAAAACTCTTGGTTTTATTAAAAAAATATCTTAATATTAATTGCAATTTCGTCATTTACATTTTTAATTAAAGTTGAAGTTTTACCGGAAATGGCAACAAATTAGCAAAATATATATAGTAAATTGAACGAAACGATCTAAACAATATAAGTTTGGTATGACTATCAAAATTTGAAGATTAAAAATGTTTTGTTTGAGAATCCTTTAAGAAACCAGTTACTTAAAATATTTAATTGAAAATTGTAGCGAGCGGTAATACTGGCGAACCGGCTGGTCGCCAAAGGCGGCTAGTAAGTAATAAAAGATCAATGCAACTGCATTTGCAAAAGTTTTAAATTCAGAAATTTTTTTAATCATTCGTTTACTCCACGGTATGTCGTTATCCAATTGCAAAAAATCCGAGAGCTTTGATTCTAACCCGAATAACTTCAAGTTGATTTTTTTTAATTGTAATTTATTTTGAAACGGTTCTTAATATTCTATAGGAGCTTTCTTGAAAAGCATTCGAAAAATTTCAGTTGCAAATGGATAATTATAAGTCTAAACAACCTGTATAATTTCAGTCATTTTTCCAGCTAAATTTGTCTATATCATGAATATTAAAAATAAATATTTTGACAATTACTTTTATTTGTTGCAGTCGTAAGGCGCATCAGCTGCATTGTCCAGTTATTTCAGCATTACTGAATTATTGTAAAATATATTTAATTACAAAATTTTAATCACGCAGATAAATACCAAAAATCGATATCTCGGAAATTGAAATATCGTATGAAATTCCCTAATTATGCAATTATTTTTCTAAATACTGAAGAAACAAAATTATTATTTTGTGTTACTTATCGCAATGAATGTTACAAACGCGCATTTTAAAATATTGCAATACATTGGCAATGCGCTGAAAGGAATTTTTTTTTCAAGAATTAAATCGCTTGTACGTAATTTCCAGAAATAATTTCACAATAAGAGGGGATTAAAACTTTTTAGAAACATATTACAATGAAAAAAAGATTAGAGGAATCAACTTGAAGTTATTCGGGTTAGAATCAAAGCTCTCGGATTTTTTGCAATTGGATAACGACATACCGTGGAGTAAACGAATCATTAAAAAAATTTCTGAATTTAAAACTTTTGCAAATGCAGTTGCATTGATCTTTTATTACTTATTTCTTCCTAGCTGCTTCTGCCGACCAAAACATGTACCTAGGTTGTTAGTCAATATAAAATTTTAAATTAAATGGTTCCTTCAGCAAAACATCTTGAAATTTTAAATTTTGATAGTCATATAACTCATAATGTTTCAGACGCCATGCACCATTCTATACTACATAATTTTTGAATTTTCTCTCAGCTGCTCGACAATAAATCCTTAATTTAAAAAGCTTATACTTATATACTTATATATACTTATCAAATTAAACATGACAATAATTTATTCCTAACATACATTTTATGTCATGTTTTATGAAATAATCGAAAAACCTCTAAAACTCAATCACAGCATGCATTTTCATATCGATGTTATTGTCACACTCTTATTAAACACTAAAAGAAAAAATGCTCTTAAAAATCTAAAGACTGCGATAAGCAACACCTGCCACTCGCACCATGTGGTCTGCTAATCACTCAGACCTTGCAGCACTGAACTTACCACAAAAGGGGAAAGCAATCCCTTTGTCCAAACCCTGACACTTTTAAGAATAAACCTGTTATTCAGGCGTACAGCTTTCGATAAGTATAGCAATCTGAATACCGCGGTCAGAAAGGTAAATACACTTTTATTACCAGACACCGAAGACAAATTGGAAATAAAAATGCGCACGAAGTTAAAATGTCTGATAGTGCAAAAATAATTTTGATTAGAAAATTTCGAACATGATAGATGTAGGCTAAGGGCATTCAATAAAATTAAATTCTTTTATAAACAGCACACATTATAGTGATCACTTTTTACATTTAAAAATAATTTCTGTATACCTAAATTATTTTTCAAATATATCTTATTATTTTAGAAACAACCTATAGGCAATATATTGTTACGAAATTTCTGCCGGGGTTCGTTTGGATAGTGGAAGTTATATGGTGTGGAGAACGCTCAATAATCAGGCGGCAATGGAAAAAGAAACAACGACGTTTATTTACACGAAGACACACAGGACAGCACAAAAGCGACAACTATATACAGCACAGAATTATCTTCACCCGAGACGTGTAGCATACAACAGCACACACAGCAGCATACAACCAGAATCTACTGCATACGGTAGCGCACAGCTCATTTCAGCACCAGCTTGACTCCGTCGCTTCCGACTACTCTGTCTTCTACTTATCCGACTCTGACTCGGATTACTGACTTGACTTTTCTGGCAGCTGCAGCCCCTTTTATAGGCCTCAGGAGGCGGGGCTAGAAGCCTCTCAACCAATCAGGTACGTTCGAGCCGTATCTCGGTTCCTACTGGACGGATCGGGAAAATTCTCGAAGTTTCGGGTATAATCTATTTTGGCGCCAAAGTCGCCAAGTTTGTCGCCAAGCTCTGGGACCCCCGACACGACGCTCAGACTCTGTCCCACACAGATAACTGTAAAACATTCTTTCCAATGATGGAACCAACTATGCTGGGAAGCAGCATTACGGATTCGTAAGACTGTCCCCCTCCTAAGGACTGCACGTCCCGGGCAGTACAATATCTGAGTAAGAAGAATCTACTTACAGGATTACCATATTCACACAATAAGCAAGTATAAAATCACAAATACTCAAAATGGCATACAGCGTAAATATTTTCAAAATTTAATATATTTATATTTTCAAAAATAAATTACAATACTAAAACAACAAAATTAAGAAGATAAATGATTTACATTATTTATTATATAATGAGCGACCATGGTCTGAACTAAAAAAGATCTTAATCACCTTGGCCAAGGTAAGGGGCTAGCCTGTTACAATGTATCACCTTCGGTTTTGAGTGTGGTGATTTCTGTATACGTACCACAACGTCATTCAGTCTTTTAAGGACTGTATAAGGACCCTCTCAGTTAGTCTGCAACTTCGGTGAAAGTCCTTTGCGACGTTTCGGATTCCATAACCACAGTTGATCTCCTTCGTGGAAATTGTGTCCCGTTGCTGAAACATCGTATCGGGTCTTCATCTTTTCTGAAGCCATGCGGATCCTATCTCTGGCCAGATGATGCACCTCCTCCATCCGTGTCCGGAGATTCTCGACATATTCCTCAGGCACCAAGGGAGCATCTGGAGGCCGGCTAAACAGTAGATCTCCAGGCAGACGAAGGTCACGTCCGAAGAGCATTTGAGATGGGGAATAGCCAGTAGTCTCGTGAACGGCACTTCTATAGGCAAGAAGGAAAAGGGGAAGTTTCTTGTCCCAGTCCTGTTGATTGCTGGACACCAGGAGAGAGAGACTGTTCAGAATGGTCCGATTGAATCTCTCTACCATGCCATCCGACTGAGGATGTAAAGCCGTAGTTCGAGTTTTGTCGATGCCGAGTATCTCACATAGTTTCCTGCAGACAGCCGAATCGAAGTTTCTTCCTTGATCAGAGTGCAGTTGTAGAGGAACTCCGTATCTTGAAATCCAGTTTTGAACTAGAATCTCTGCAACAGTCGGGGCTTCTTGATTGGGAATGGGATAAACTTCAAGCCATTTGGTGAAGTAGTCCATGACAACCAGGATGTTGTTGTTGCCATCTGATGACCTAGGAAGAGGGCCTAGGATGTCAAAAGCTATTCGTTCGAAAGGTGCCCCCACATTATACAGCTGCAGTCTTCCTTTAATGCGTTTCCCAGGACCTTTACGTGCAGCACAGGGATCACATGTGTGATACCACTTCTCCACGTCATTTCGCACGTTATTTCAGTAGAAACGTTCTCGAACTTTTTGTAACGTCTTCGTAACACCAAAATGATCCCCAGTCGGACTGCCATGGAGTTCCTTAAGGACTGTTGATACTCTTGTCTTTGGGAGTATTAATTGCCATCTGAATGCTTTTCTTTCGTCAGTCTCCCATTTGCGACACAGCACATCATTTCTTAGATGGAGAGAATCCCAAAGAGCCCAGAAACGCTTCGTTGTAGGATGGAAAGGGGCGATGTCTTGCCAGCTAGGCTTTCCGCCTGTTGACTCTTTAAAATCAATTATTGGTTTTATTTCAGAATCAGCTAGTTGATCTTTCCGGACGCTCTCGTCACTCCATGGATCTGATTCCGATGTTGATGGTGTTGTCATTTGGCGAACTACAGGATCTACCATGCCTAATTTCTTTTCCACTCTAGGGCAGTATTTGCAGTTCTCCGAGCATGGTCTTCTCGAAAGAGCATCTGCGTTTCCATGCGCTGATCCTTTTCGATGGCGAATTTCCATGTCATATTCCTGTAGTCTCTGTATCCACCTGGCTATTTGACCTTCTGGATTTTTAAAATTGAATAGCCAGGTTAATGAAGCATGATCTATAAGAAGCAGAAACCTTCGACCGTAGAGGTAAGGGTGGAAGTTCTCTACGGCCTTTACGATAGCCAGGAGTTCCTTCCTGGTCACACAATAATTCCTTTCCTGTTTGGACAGACACTTACTGAAATAGGCGATGACACGCTCCTGTCCATCTATTTCTTGGGACAACACAGCTCCGATGCATTCATGGCTTGCATCCGTATCCAGAATAAATTGCTTTCCAATTTCAGGATATGCCAGGACGGGAGCAGGTGTTAGGGCATCTTTGAGCATGTTGAAGGCGTTGTCACACTCGTCCGTCCAGATGAATTTCTGTTTCGCTTCGGTCAGCTTTTGGAGTGGTCTGGCGATTGTTGAGAAGTTTTTCTCGAATTTTCGGTAATACGTGCATAAGCCTAAGAAACTCCGGAGCTGGTGAACATCCGTCGGGCAGGTCCAATGTCTTACAGCCGATATCATATCCGGGTCTGTTCGAACACCTTCCGCCGAAATGATATGCCCAAGATAGGCGAATTCACGCCTGAATAGGTGGCACTTGGACGGGCTTAATTTCAGGTTAGCTTCCTTCAGCTTTTGCAGTACACGTCTAACATTTTGAAGATGTTCTTCAAAGGAACGCCCCATGATGATGATGTCATCGAGGTAAACCAGACAGGTTTCATAAGAAAGCCCTCCGAGAACTGCTTCCATAAGGCGTTCAAATGTTGCCGGTGCATTACACAAGCCAAAAGACATAACTTTAAACTGCCATAGCCCTTGTCCTGTGGTGAAAGCCGTCTTCTCTTTATCTTCAGGATGGATTTCTACTTGCCAATACCCACTCTTGAGGTCCAGGGTGGAAAACCAGGTATTGCCGGCAAGTGTATCAAGCGTGTCATCTATCCTTGGTAAAGGGTAGCTGTCCTTCTTGGTGACATCATTCAACCGGCGATAATCCACACAAAATCTAGTAGAGCCGTCCTTCTTCCTTACTAAGACGATAGGGGATGTCCAAGGACTTGATGACGGCTCAATTACGTCATTATCTTACATTTCTTTAATTAGTGTTTGAACTTCTTCATGTTTAGCGAATGGTAGTCATCTGGGGTGCTGCCTAATAGGAGGATGCTCTCCTGTATCAATTCGGTGTTTTACTAGTTGAGTCCTTCCAAAGTCCTCAGATGTTCGGGAAAATAAGTCCTGGAATTCTTTAATCAACTCTCTAGCAGCACACCTCTGTTTTTCATCTAAATCTGTATACTGCAGCAGATTTTGGACTAGATCGTCTGAAGAAACGTCCTGACTATTGCACTTCCTGTCTATACAAGTGACAGGAATGCAAGTTGCTAGCACCTCTCCTTTCTGTATAATCTTCGTCTTATCACTGATGTTAGCCACTCTCACTGGGATGACTGACTTTGAGAGGTCCACTACTGACGAAGCTACCAACACTCCTGCTCTGGCACGGTCTGTGTCAGGATAATCCATTACACCAAATCGGAATTTTCGGTCATCTGCTACCAAACCAGGTATTACACATTCAGTCCTAGTCGATAAGGAGATGTCAGTTTTAGCTATTATTTTCTGACTGGATTCCAGTTCAGCGTGTAGTCCAAAGAGAGTGATGTCTTCAAATTTTGAGTTCATTCTACTATTTCCGAAGTCCATTTTGAAGTCGTATTTCCGCAGAAAATCTAGTCCGAGAATGCAAGGGTCGGTAATTTCTGCTACAAATGCCGTATGGTGGTAGTTTATATTTCCAAAGCGTATAGCGAGGTTGACTTTCCCATGAACATGAATCTTATCTCCCGTCACTGTCTGTAAAGTAATGCAGGGCGGCGTCCAGATTATTTTAATTTTTAATTTTCGTGCCAGATCTTCTCTTATTATGGTCACATTGGCTCCAGTGTCGACAACCATACGGCATGAGATGTTACCAATTTGTCCTATCGCGTAAAGTCCATTGTCACCGCCACTTATGGATGATATTTGATATACTTTGAAATGGGGCTTTTGACTATCTGGACACCTCCGCCCCGAGAGATGGCCACATATTAGTTTCCCTGATGTGGTGGAGAATTATTTCCACCACCTCTAGAAACCCTGCAGTTTCTACGGACGTGTCCGGCTGTATCACAAGTCCAACACCGAATTTCCGTACTTCTGCCATCTTTGCGCTCTTTTAACCTCCGAATTTCCCTTCGCAGATCGTCAATCTGTTTCACGAAATCAGAGTTCAAATCCACAGCAGAGACAGCTCTGATTGGGTGTCGGTCCTTGCGTGTGGCCTGCTGGGCAGCCTCTATTTTGTGTGCAAAGACTAAAGCAGATCCTATATCTTAGACATCTGCTAGTCTAAGAGCCTTCTGTGTTTCCGGATCCCGCACACTATCGATGAAGTGCTGGAGAGCCAAATCTTGACATGTCTCAACCGGGCAATCAGAAAATGCTAAATGGGAAAGTCGCTGAATATCGGCAGCTAATTCCTACAGACTTTCACCCGCCTTTTGATAACGGGACTTTAACTGCTATCGGCTGTATTCTTTAGTGCACTTCTCTCCAAACCACAGCTCAAGTGCACTCGATAGAGCTTCGAAATCATGTCTTTGTTCCTCCGTAAGAGTCTCAAGAATGTCGGCAGCGTCTACTCTTAACGAAGCTGCCAAGTGAAACGCTTTGACTTGAGGACTCCATCCATTAGCTTCCGCTGCCATAGTAAACTGCGTTTTGTATACTTGCCAGGATGTTTTTCCGTCGAATGTCGAGAGTTTAATCGTCGCTAGGGAAGGTGCAAATATCACTTTGGAATTCCTCATATTCGTGGGAAATCTGCTTCTTCAGACTTTCGATCTCTTTCCCAAATTTCTGTTCAAATTCTTTTCCGATGTCTTCTCGAAACTTCTTGTCAAGACTTTCTTCCATCTTCAAGATGTTAATTTCAATGTTTTCTCGAACCTTCCTGTCAATACTTTCTTCCATCTTCGAGATGTTAATTTCAATGTTTTCTCGAACTTTCCTGTCAATACTTTCTTCCATCTTCAAAACTTTAGTTTCCACTGAAATTACCTTATTCTCAAATGAAGTCACCTTATCTTCAATTGCATTCATCTTCTCCTGAATGATATTGGAGAATTCCTCTTTAACACTTACGATGTCCTTCTTAAGCGCCTCCTGTCCGGATTTCATCTCCTGCTCCATTCTTTCTTATCTTTTCTTCATCTCATCTTGTCCTTGCTTCATCTCATCCATAGATTTCTTCGTCTCATCTTGTCCTTGCTTCATCTCATCCATAGATTTCTTCATCTCCTCTTGTCCAGCTTCCATAGATTTCTTCATCTCCTCTTGTCCAGCTTCCATAGATCTCTTCATCTCAGCCAACAGGGCCAGTAACTCACCATTACCGCTATCAGCCATTGTTGCTTGGGATCTCGTCAGAACCATACACTGTTGACCACTACCCCACTTCTGACACCAAATGTTACGAAATTTCTGCCGCGGTTCGTTTGGATAGTGGAAGTTATATGGTGTGGAGAACGCTCAATAATCAGGCGGCAATGGAAAAAGAAACAACGACGTTTATTTACACGAAGACACACAGGACAGCACAAAAGCGACAACTATATACAGCACAGAATTATCTTCCCCCGAGACGTGTAGCATACAACAGCACACACAGCAGCATACAACCAGAATCTACTGCATACGGTAGCGCACAGCTCATTTCAGCACTAGCTTGACTCCGTCGCTTCCGACTATTTTGTCTTCTACTTCTCCGACTCTGACTCGGATTACTGACTTGACTTCTCTGGCAGCTGCAGCCCCTTTTATAGGTCTCAGAAGGCAGGGCTAGAAGCCTCTCAACCAATCAGGAACGTTCGAGGCGCATCTCGGTTCCTACTGGACGGATCTGGAAAATTCTCGAAGTTTCGGGTATAATCTATTTTGGCGCCAAAGTCGCCAAATTGGTCTCCAAGTTTGTCGACAAGCTCTGGGACCCCCGACACGACGCCCAGACTCTGTCCCATACAGATGACTGTAAAACATTCTTTCCAATGATGGAACCAACTATGCTGGGAAGCAGCATTACGGATTCGTAACAATATCCATTACAGAAAACCTGTACAGCTTTATTTAGATAAGACTTCACTATATATCCTTTTTTATTTAAAATATTTCAAGATTTCTTTATTTAGTATATCCATTTCTTCCATAACATCTAACAAGCAGAAATCATTATTGCAAAGTTCTTTTCGAATTACTGTCCAGCAAAATATCTTTGATATTCGTGGTAAACTTTAAAAAATTACCGGCAAGATAAAAATTGAAAAAAAAAATCTTGACTTAATTGGAATAGAAAATGTCCCTCAAAGCAGTCATTGTCCTTGTTTTCAACAGCAAAATACACAAGAATTGGATTTTTTAACATTTATCATTACAGCTGCCTTACAAAACAAATAAATAACTTTGATTTTATCTATAATGAGAATTTTCTTCAATGCGCCTTCAATTTTTTTGACAGATAGTTCAGTCTGAATCACTTTTTTTTTGACAGATAATTTTGCGATTTCGGGCAGTGAATCAAATCCGATTTGAAGTTTTTTAAGAAACCGAAGGATTTATTACCAGGAGGAAGAAAATAAGATAACTGAAGTTCGGATCGTCTTGAATTCAAAGCCCTTACACATTCTACGAACATTTCGTTCTATAAAATCTCTTGTAGAAAAATAAATAATAGGTATGTAAATAACTGGTTATTCCCTGTTTGTATTTAATTATTATTTTTTAATCACTTCTCTAGCTTCCTAGGTTGCTACAGTTTCAAAATTTTGTATATAGTTCTGTATTCTCTATATAATATTTCAATGCGTTGTGGTTAATCCAGACACTTTCAGACTTATGCCTTTTTTTATTTCTTCAGAAATACTGTACGAATTGTCTTTAAATTATTACCATGCAAAAATTGCACTCTATTTCAAGAAATAAATTTTATTAATAATAATACGTTTTATTTCTGATACCTAATTCATCGTAATTTATTTAAATTTTTAATTTATAAACATGAGAATATATAGCATATTTAAAACTTTTTGTAATATTCAGTGTAACTGTTCTAAGATTATAGTTTTAAAAAAATCAATTCGGAAAAATGATCTCATCTTTTAGCTTCTCATTGTGAGAAAGTAAAATTCAACTCATTATAACGCCATTATCTTTTTGGATTTTAATGATACTTGATTTATGCAAATTTGCTCATATAATTGGATCTGAAATTATGAAATTCATAATATGTCACATTTTACGTATGCATAGCTAAAATTTATTTAATAAAAAATTAGATATTCCTTTGAATGATTATAGAATTCAATTTAAGTCATAATATAATACTTTAATCATATTTTGTCATAGGTTTTGTAAGGTGAGCACGATATGCTTGATGGAGGTGTAAGTAGTTTTGACTAGAATTAATGTTGATATAAAAAAATAAATATATTTCTGGAAAAAAATTCTCTCTGCAGTCTCACATTCGCTCTGGAATCTGGCAATCAATACAAAGCTGTAGCATGATAAATAGATCGTTAGAATTTGTTTACAACGAATCAAATTTCGAAATTCATTGTGCATTATCATATCAGAAATTACTTATTTTAATGCATCTTAAAACTACTTATCTTTGCATCAATATTTTTCTAAATTATTTATTGTTTCCTTTTGATGTTCAATATTTAGGAAAGCTCCATTGTATTCTTATTTTATAACTACATTTATGCATGGTTTTGATTTGAACGCCTCATGCATCTGGTATGAGATACATCAAAATTTTCAGTCTTTTTTAGTTTTCTGCAACTTAGCATATAGTTAATTTATAAAAGGTAATTAAGCATACATAGGTATTACATAGGAATCAAGGTTTGAAGGACCTAAAACCCATTCTGAAGACTCCAAGCAGATTACACTACAGAATATCTCTTTATTCTTCGTTATTATTTTTATTTTTTTTAATGGGGGAGGGGAGATGGAGGCATGATTTTACATTTTAAATATTCTCCTTCGTTTATGTTTTCTATTCGATAATTTTATTATGATAATTTGAAATAATAAATTTTAAGACTATCTAAATGCATATGGCGTTGTTGAAATGATTGATACGCATGTTTTAAAAACTGGAAGCTACCTTGATGCATCAGTGGTAGAAAAACTCAACGGAATGCATGGATTGAAATATATAAAGTCATCGACGTTTAATATTTATTCAGAAATAAACATTATTAAATTTAATTTGGCTTGCTAACAACTTAATGTAAGTTCAAAGTAAAGTAACTGAAAGTTGTTTAACTAAAAGAAAATAGTAATATTAATTAAATGCCAATTTAAGTAAATAAATAGATAAAAAGTTGAGATTGGAAAATTATAATTATCTATTGTAGTTTACTTTCCATTATCTGAAGCATACAGCATTTTAGTATTCATTCATTTTCATAATCATTTTCTCACAGAATAAATATTTAATTATTATTGTAATATACATGATGTCTGAAAATTTTTGGACAGATTTAAAAAATTATATAAATTAAAAACCAAACTGTATGAAAACAAAATATCTGTAATTATTATACACTTGAATTGTTAAAGTTAATATATCTCAATGTTAGATCATTTCATTGCGCATAGTATGGGCATACATTTGCAAGTACTAGGTGTTGTAAACTGAAAAGCAGCTGTGACGCACTGTTTTAAACCCTACAAATTATCATAGTCATTTGATACAATCTTTCTACAACCTTACATGAAAAACATTCTAAAGAACTTACTTTTGGAAATCCCGTGATATAACTACTAAGTAAATTTTTTTCATTAAATTATCATCATAAAGTCATATATAGCACCATCTATTCAATTTTGAGAAATAAAAATGCTGCGAAAAAAAATAAAACTTTATGAGCCATGTTATACGAGTATTGAAAAAAAGTCATTATTTTAAATTATTCTTTTACATAATTTTGCAATGTGCTAAGAATTCTCAGATATCCTGTATTTAGAAGAAAAATATAAAAGACATTTATCTATACTTATATAAAGTTCAATGTGTGTGTGTGTGTTGGCGCTTTACAGGCCAGACCGTTCGACCTATAACTACCAAATTTGGCACATGCATACCTTGGAGGTCGGGAATGTGCACCTGGGGTTCCTTTTTTGAATTTTTAATTAGCATTTAAATTATTAATTAAAAACTAACTTTCCTGCCAAAAAAAATCTTTTTATTTCCCCACCGCCAAATGAGTAAGTCTTCCTTTTTTTTTTTTTTTTTTCCCACGCTAAAGAGGATAGGCTGAAGAAATTTTCGGCAGATTATTTCAAAGGATTCTGTTTATTTTCTTAATGTTTGATGCATTTAAAATTAAACGTTGTTAATTAATCGATCTTTCAGATTCCTTCTGAAGTACTTTTGAATTAAAATAAAACAGAATAAAGGAAATTAAAAATTTCTAATCTGCGTAGCGTTACCTCAACTAGCGTAGAAAATTCACGCATTTGCGTTATCATAATTGGCGTTGAAAATTCACGCATGCGCATTGTGTTCTGATTGTTGACAACTATTTTCAACGGATACGGACTTGGTTTTGAAGGCTTAATATGTTTTCGACAGATTTTTTCAAACGATTCTGTTTATTTTTGTAGTGTTTGATGCATTTAAAACTAAACATTGTTAATTAATCGATCTGTTCATGATGAATCTGAGAAAAGTTTGTTGAAAACTTCTTGAGATATTATATAAATTAAGAAAAATATTCTTTAGTGCCCATAAGGTTTAAATATTCAGCGACTCTGTTTTCAGTACTCATATTTAAAAAAATGCTTCGTTTCAATAAAAAAAAATATTATATTTATTGCAGTTTAATCATTTCCACTTTAATTTAAAGCATAAATTCTACAGGAACTAACAGAAAATTAGAGAGATACATATTACGTTATAGCTGAAGGCCTTTATAATATAATGAGTGAATTATATGACTATTAAAATTTGAAGTTTTAAAATATTTTAATGAAGAAGCACTAAAAATGGGAGTTCCATAAAATATTTAATTATTAAAATTTTAACGTGCATTAAGATTGGTGAATCGGCTGGTCGCCAAAGAAGCCGGCTAGTTCTAAATAAACCTGGTGTGTCATCGACTTTTATTTCAAGTTGCTTGTCAGGTGATAAGTAGCCTTGACGGTGGTGTTGTGCTTCCCCCCCCCCTCCAAAGTACTATCAGGGGAGGAGAAGTGTTCTATTATCTATTGAAGCCGCTTCAATGCTGCTTTCTGTCATTCATTCCACATGTTGTTTGATTTCATCTCTGGGATTGACTAAAAGAAACATAAAAATACATGAACTAGACGACTCAAATAACGGATGTGATACTTTTAAAGAATGGAAGAAGAAAAAATCCTATGAAGAAGCAATATACTATCACAGTTTTTTTAAAAAAAAGGCAATGTACGATCTTTTCAACACTGTTTTATATTTTAATGAGATAGCTCTAGATAAATGGGTTTTGGATACATGATTTCACTTCAAATATATGTGAATTTAAATTTGATGCGATGCAAAGGATTTTACTCGACGATTTGTTTTATATTTATTTTCCTAAATATATGATAATTTCATGAATTCGATATTAGAAATGATATTTTATATTGGGTAACTCGGACTCTTCCCCCTTTTAAAAATAAATGAAGAAAATTAAAGCAGATTCAAACTGGCATCATACTAGAATAATTTTCAAGCTTGTTTCATTCTGTCTTGATTTTTTAAAAGTAATTATATACCAACAATAACAGGCTTATAAAAAAAGAAATTTAATAACATCGCACTTTGCATATGTTTAATTATCTAAAAATTAATTAAATTAAATTAAAATGCATTGGAAAATTAATTAATAATGATAATATTGATTGAATTAAAATTTATAACATTAATAAGATTTTTTTTAATTCTAAAATGGTAAAAAAAAAAAATGGTGTTTGTACTATAATATGGTGTGAAATTATGAAGAAAAAAACTTTAACATTCTGATTAATATTTAATTAAAAATCAAATTAAAATTTTGAAAAATCCTTTCTTCGTAACCACTTATTATCCAAGAAGAAACAACCTAACAAATTTGGCATTTTATGTTTTCAATAATTTTTGCATCATTCGCAATGCTTAACACCACGTGCTATTTACACAACTACGATCCAACTAATAAGAATGATGTTTTAAAAAAAAAGAAAACGTTTGATAAGAAAAAATAAAGATAAATTAGGTAAAAAATTAGAAGAACCACTTAGCCGAAAACAAGTTTCTGCGTTTAACATGGTATGTTCTATCTGTATCATTTAAGAATATCCCCAAATTATGTGCCGAAGGTGAAAGTCTTTCTTTTTCTTACTATCAACAATATTTCACTTGAATGGTTCAGGTTTTTAGGACCATTAAGTTAATTTACAACCTTTTCATTTTAAAATCAATTAGCACGTGTTATGGAGAGATAAAAAAAACTGGCTTTTCTTGATAGCAATAGGACTTTAACTATTCGCATTTTAAAGCAATGCCATTTTCTAATTTCCATTTGAAAGGAAAGAGACATCGGGTCGTTTACAATTCTTCGTTGACCGCTTCGATGACAGTGAAATAAATCATCAATGAACGTCACCTGTAAGGAGTTCTAAAATCCCATCTGCCTTCAGACCCCATAGGAGGGTTATGTGGCCAGAGCGGACAGTGGCTACAGCGGACTCGTGACAAGAGCTGGGTGGGCAGAGCGAACATTCTTGCACCTATTGTGTTGTTTTCCTAATCAGTCACATGTCATCTATTGTGTAATTTCGAGCTTTGCACCTGCAGTAGAGATAAGCCGATACTTTTGAGAGAGAATGCCTTTCTCATTTTCTCAGTAGATGTTTGATCCTTATGAAGTGTGTATGTCGTTTTATATCGTCGAAAAAATCTGTGATGGTACCCATAGCCATTTCGACAAAATTACTCTCTACAAAAAAGAGAAAAGAATGTTTAGTTGTAGATGATTATTCGCACCGTTTACACCGAAAAAATAAATTAGGAATGAGTTGGGTATGTGTAAAATAAAAGACACATCGTTGTAAAGGAAATGTAAAGACAAATTTTCATTACTAAGTACTGAAGGAAACTGCGTTCCCAGCGTTGCTGAGATCGAAGTTAAAATGAAGTTAAAGACTTGCGGGAAAAGAGCCAGAGAAGAAACATCAGTTCCCGTTCCCTAGATATTTCAAGAACTTTCAGAATTATCAGAAGAGAAAGGCTTTGGGAGTTACCCTAAATAACCAAAATGCCAACGACATTCAGTTTGCAAACCATAGACTTATACTTTTTAATGGAGAAAACTTTCTTCGTTTAGACTTTCAAAATGGCCAAGATAACAGGATTTTAGTATTTGGAGGAGAAGAATCTCGATACTTTTTGGAAAATGGAAAGACCTTTTTCTTATGCGGAACATTTAAAAGTTGTCCGAAATAATTTGCTCAAATATATATATACAATACACGTCGATTTAAGGAGTACAACAACTGAGACCAACGTTTATCCAGCGCTTTTTGTATTTCTGCCTGAGAAGAGACAAGCAACGTACATTGCAATGTTTCAAGAAGTGAAACGTTGATGCCCTGAATAGAAGTCGAATATTATAAAATAGGACTTTGAAGCCGCAGCCATCAGTAGTTATATGATAGAATTTCCCAGTTCGACTATTTCCGGTTGTAACTTTCATTTTAATCACTGTTTGTGGTGTAAGATACAAGAAATATGTCTAGTAAAGGAATATAAAGAGAACGAAGATATAAGAAATATCTGTAGAATGATTTCTGCATTCACTTACTTGCCAATTGAACACATAGATGATGCTTGGAGCATTGTATGGGAAAAAGCCTTTAGAATTGACCAACTTGCCACATTCATTGATTATTTTGTCGAGCAGTGGATGGACAATCCAAATATGCCCATTAAAGTATGGAATGTATATGGACAGTGTCATAGCACAAATAATTCTGTTGAAGGGTGGAATTCCAAATTAAATGCAATCACTGGTGGAAACCAGCCTAATGTCCACTTATTAGTTAAAATACTAAAAGAAGA
>JAPMOR010084008.1:664554-677554 GCA_026543865.1 Argiope aurantia | reverse complement strand
AAAATACTAAAAGAAGAAACACAAAAAGTGTCTTTTAATTTGAAATCTAGAGAATTAGGCGATCCTGGAATAAAAAGGAAAAAAGCATATGTAAAAGTGGATGAAAGAATTGAAAACATCCTAAAAGAATTCGAAACATCAAACAATTTAGAAAAGTGTCTAAAATCTTTTAAGTTTTGTAACTAGGTTGGACTAAATTCTATGGTAAATGATATTTATGCCTTTATAATAAAGGTTAGTTAATATTTATTTACTTGTATCTGTTTTATATATTTTACTTCTAGTATTTATTTTTACTTACATTAATGAAACTAATTAATTTTATGGCAATTGCACCTGTTCTAATATTTTAATATTTATTTGACACTAAAATACAGTTTTCCACAAAATCCCTGAAATTCGTTCATACCCTTCATTATACTGTTACTTACTATCAATTTTTAAATATTTCTCTGAAAGTTTTTATTTTTATTACATTTCGCTATGTTTAAAATGCATTCGCACTATAATATAATATAAATAATTAAATTGGATTGGCAAAAATGTATTTATCTTTGTAATTCGATAATCGAGTGCAAAAACAGAAAACTTCGATTAAATAAAACGTTATCCCACGTGAAAGAGATTTGCCACTTAAAATACTGTTTTAAATTATATTTTTGACTTTTAAAAGTTATTTATCTGCACCCTTTATCTGTTCTAAGATGGGGGGGAATTTGCCCGCTCTAACCACAATGAGTTCCGTAGTGACCACGAAATCTTATGTGGCGGTTTTAGCCACGTCCGCTGTATGTAGCTATACAGCGGACGTGTCCACTGTAGGGCTTTCATACCCTCCCTTCCTCCGAACCATTGTTCAGCTCCTTTACCCAAAAGAATCTTGAAACGTTCCCCTCGAACTATGTTGCTTTTTCAATGCTTGCTCTTAGTTTTGAAGGTCACACCTTGACCAAAGCATCGTCTTCGCTGAATCAGTCTTGAAGATGCTTTTGCACAAATTAGACTAACGTGGCTGTTCAACTAGTCTACGCAAGTTAGCACTTGGAAACATTTATTTATTTAGTGTGTATATGCATTAGTGTATATGCATTTATTTAGTGTTCCATTAATCATCAGTTTGCAGTCTTTAGTGTAATCGAACTTCGCTGAAGATCCTTGAATAACTAAGGTGACTAAAAAAAACAAATATCTGAAAAGCGACCATTTTGACATTTGTAATCGAGCGGAAAAGAAGAAGCGAGTCAGTTTTCTTGAAATTAAATTTGATATTTTATCAACAAAATGGACGAAGTTGTGAAGTTAGATGTGTACAAATATTTAATTGAATATGAGAGACCGATCATTCTGCAACAACTCATGAAGTATGGGAATAAGTCTCTCATCAAACGCCTGTTTGGCGAGGACAGAAAACTGATAAATTATTGTATATTTGTTCCGAAGTATAAAAACATACCTTCTATTTTCAAGATAATAGACAGTGTTCACTTTGGACGTCGAGATGGAAATTTCTATGAGGTAGCACTCTCAGGCAAGAAGTAAGAGATTTTTTTTTTTTCTCATTTTCTTAGATTAGAGACTGAATTTTCCAGTATACCAAATTTAAATCATTAATATATGTGTTTGTTTCAGGGCGATTAGTTGCATTTTTTTAAAGTGTTAATGTTTAATAGGGGAGTTAACAGACCATTTGCATAAAAGTTCACAAATTATTAAAATCCTTAAAAATATGTGAATATTTTAATAAATTTTAAATATCATTTTATTTCAATAATTAATGTTAAAAAATTTTATCCTAATATTTTTTCATAAATTTTATTGACAAAAATAATTAAACAGATTATTGTTATCGAGATATTACTGGCATTACGTTTTTTTTTTTTTTTCTGTGTTTGGAACTTGCAGATTTATTAAATAGGATTGTTTTTAAATAGCTGTACTAGTTACTATATTTATTTATTTTGATAATACGATTGTTTGGTAATATATGTAACCATGTTTGTACGTAACAGACATTAATATTTTGAATTCATTTGAAATGACATAAGATTTTTACTGTAAAATAATTTTCTGATTTTGTGAAATGGAGTCACAGTGATTTCTGTATTAGATGTTAAATAATGCAATAGAGTGAATTTGCGTCGTCACATGATAAATTGAAATGTTGACTAAATTTACGTATAAATGCTAGACTACATAAAACAGTATGCGCGCTTCCATTGTTTAATAATTTATACTATGCTATTTAACCTGTTACATTGCTTATATTTCGAGCAATCTTTTCAAATGTAAAATACGTTTTAGAATTACGTTCTCATTTGTTGATATTCAAAAAAATTTCCCATTTCTGTTGAATGACTTTCAGTTATTAATCATGATATAAGAAATTCAAACGCAAGTTTAAAGGCTAACATCTTGATCCTGTTTTATTATAAGATGACCCTAGGCGTTAAGGGGCGCATAACAATGGCCAGTAATTTTAACAGTGCTAAAATAAAATTACATAGGAATATTAATTACATTCTTGAATGGAGATAGTTTTTACACTTTATTTGTGGTTATTATTTTGTCCATTTTTCGGCAAGAATATTTTTTTAATAAATATCTTAAATGTTTGGCATTGCTTGTGTTATATAAAAAACGCCTTTTTTTTTTTTCTCAACAACTTCTAGTGCTTTTTGACAAAATCGGATGCTCGTGTTATATAAAAAACGATTCGCCCCCCACTTTTTTTTTTGTCAAGAACTCCTAGTGCTTTTTGACAAAATCTGATGCTCGTGTTATATAAAAAACGATCCCCGCCCCTCTTTTTTTTTATAAACGATTTCTAGTGCTTTTTGATAAAATCGGATGTTCGTGTTAGATAAGAAACGCAATTTTTGTTAACGACTCCTAATGCTTTCCGACAATCTGGTCCAACGCTGTCAAACATTCAGCACTTTTTATTTTAGGTATAATAGTATTTTTAATACAATTATATATATATATATATATATATATATATATATTATTACTATTATTATTATTATTATTATTAACCAATGAAAAATAAATAGTTTTATAAATGATTCTAATTAACTATATTTGTTATAACTTAAAATATAGACAATGTAATTTATATTCTAAAGTAAGCACATAATGATATTGAATGAATCAGACGATGCTTAAAAACAAAAAGTAACGAAAAAAAATTAAACTTAATTACAATTAGTCTACTATAATTTAATTGCCAAAGAATATATAAAGGAAAAAAAAGAACAAAAAGCCTAACTTCTTGTTGTTTGCGGACAATAAACAAAAGATTATTGAAGTGGAATTGCTGCAAGTCAACATTACAAATGGCAATGCATGTATTTATTGAAAAAAAAATTCTTTTTTTTTAATATTTTTAAATTCTCTAATTCAGCATTTTTAATTCCTTGATATTTATTCACATATTTTAAACTAATATTTTATGAAAAGCTTGATTTAAAAAGTGTGAGAGAAAGTGCAGCATAATATTTACTATTAATGAAAACATTCAGTGTATTCTGTATTGTGCTATCGACTTAAAAATAAAACTACTTGTTACATATTTGTTATTTTGAAACAGACCTCATAATTGTCAACTGTGGTCACTGACGATTTTGGCAACCAATATCCTCTTTCCAAATTTCCCCGTCGCAAAAACAAAAAATGTTTTGAACTCTGTATCAAATTTAGCATATATTATGCTCGTAAAAAGAGGCAAAGAAGCTTATAAAAGCAATAGTGTCAATATTAAGTTTTAGATTTCTATGAAAAGAAACCTACATTTACCCCTGAAAACAGAATTGAGAGTAATTTATGTAAATTGAAATGAAAATTTGTAAGAGATAATTAAATAGATTTATTTCAAATTCTGCTCACATATATCATAAAATGAATTTTTTAACCTAAGTTTTAATATAATATTTCCTTTTTTATTAACTGAAATCGATAATCGATAATTTTTCATTTTTTCACTAAATAGTGCTGATTTCTCTCTCTTCTAGCTGCAAGATATCTTAAAACAGCAAGAAGACGAAAATTACAAGAAATAAGACGATTTTGTATATTATAAAATTTTATAATGTGAGGGAGGGGCTGCATTAAAAATATTTATCATTTTAAAAAAGTTTTTATGCACTTACCCGTTGGTATTCCGTAGAATGTTAATCTTAATTATGCTTTTACTTTCTCTTTGA
Source organism: Argiope aurantia (assembly GCA_026543865.1). Taxonomy (NCBI): domain Eukaryota; kingdom Metazoa; phylum Arthropoda; class Arachnida; order Araneae; family Araneidae; genus Argiope; species Argiope aurantia. The sequence continues at coordinate 673,352 of JAPMOR010084008.1, read as the reverse complement.
CGTTTACACCATATAGTCGACATGTTATGATAACTGTATCTGTTATATGTTGTTAATTTATTTGTGAAGTTATCAATATTTTAAATGTTTTAACAAGTACTGAATAATAAGGAAAATTTCACGAAATTAACTAATTATTAATAATAAAAGTGAAATTATTTTCCTATCTAGTAACGCTGGACATATCAACTAATAAGAAATTGAAATCTTCAAAGTAATATAACTTTTTTCGATGGTGCTATTTTCTCTGAAAACAAAAACAAAAAAAGTATTTTCTCATTTCTTATGGGCTATTTTAAATTAAATAAAAGAATTTTGTTCGTAAGATATAGAATATTTGAGTAGTGAACTTCGACGAGGAACTACTACCACATTTCGTTTTACAACGAGTAATTACTACATATTATCAAATAATTGCGCGTTTGACATAAAGACAGATGGATTGCACTCAACGTTACAATGAGTGAAACCGCGTGTGACAAAATACTCTCTCCGTTTATCGTTAAATGGAGCTGTTATCGTATATTGGAAAGAGTATATATACATCCAAAAAATTTTGGCCATTAAGATTTCCCGTAAGTGAAAAGCAAGAAAGTTTGCTCTTTGAAATTATATTATATGCAGTTGACAATGTGCACTTGTTTTCTTTTGTACTTTTTGGGATTTCTTTTCCAGTGTTGAAATTTTTAACTGTTTTAATAAAAAAGAAGTCCAGCGTTTACACCTAGAGATTAGGTTTGAAGAATAAATCTTCATTTTATATTATTAGTTTATATTAATATGTTATATTATTATTACATTCTATCATATGGTCATTAGATATATTTAGATCAATTATTGTTATTAGCAGAGTCTAAAGTTTTTTTTTTCTGATTATGTTTTTTTTTTATTATTATTTATTTAACCTAACTAAAACTTATCACCACGCCATGATTGCAGCAGAAATCTTGACAATAATATGATAAAAATTAACTCAATTATTTCAACGCGCGCGCACAGACGCACACACATAATATCGTTTTGAGTAAATTTTTAAATTTTTATGATTATATTTGCGCAATTTTATTCTTAATAAGAAATATTTTTTTTTTCTAGGAGTGACTTTACTGGAGCAGTGTTCACAGGAATACGATCCACTTTGACTCCAAGAAGATATCAACTTTTGCTCCAGATCTTATGGATTTTCTTCACTAAGGACATAAATCCTTCTGGTGCCGAAAATACTTTGCGATTAATTTGGGCATCTGTACCAGATCCCATTATCATCTTCCATGAAATCGAGAATGCGTTAAAGCACGTATTCGGTCCAGAAGAAATTAAAGATATTTACAATTTTTATGCGAAAAGTGTTGGTATCGAAGTTTCTAAACGTGAACCTCGAAGCTTAAAGCAGCTATGCAGAACGATGATAAGAAGACAGATATGTAGCAAGGATCTGTGGCTGCCCGACATCATAAATAAATTTGACATACCAAAAACACTGAAAGAATTTTTAAACCTTGATGAATAACTGTGTTCGTATACATTTTAATAAATTATTTTGTGTTTTATTGTAAAAAAAATGCATTTTTATGAGTTGCATTCTAAAGCAATCTACAATATTTGTATGTGAATTTTTGAGTTCAACTTTTTCACTTCAATGAATTAGAAACATTATAAACAAATAAATTCGATATCAATTTTAAATTAAAATTATTAATGTATTTTTAATTTTAATTAATTAGAATTTTAATGAATTAAAATCTGGTTTTTGTGATAGCTATTTGTTAACTACATTTAAATTATTCCGAATTATTGATGAACAATTCAGAACTTAAAATGTTTAATAATGTGCATAATATGTAGTATATGGAAATAATTTCAAGGCATTTTGAAAATGTTCGTAACAAGATTCTTCTTTCATCAATTGAATATTTAAACGTTTAATGAATAACTAGACTGGAAACTGCAAAGCATAAGAACTAAAATGTTTTTTTAATGTGTTAAAATCTGGTGTGTGTGAATAATATATAAAAATTTAAAAAAATATTTCAATACCTTAAAAATCTGCTCTGAAGGGATACAAGGAAGAACAGCTTAAATACATTTCAATGTGTTAAAACCTATTATCGTTGATTAATTGTGTTAAAATCTGATATATGTGAATAAATGTATTAAAATCTGAATTGTGTGGTTAATTATGTTAAATAGCAATATATATTTAAAGTTTCAAATTAAAGAGCAGGAGAAAAAAATGAAAATGGTATTGACTTTATTATAAGCGATTTAAAATTATTTCAAATTCATAATTTTTTTTTCATTTGCAATATTTGTTGATTGCCTAAAAAACTAACTTGCTAAATAATATTAAATGGAAAGTGAAAGGAAGAGGAATTTACGAAATCTCTTTGGAAGTTGATATTTATTCACATTTGAGTCAATATAAATTTGAATATAATTTTTATTATCACTGTGCGCAAATACTGGTTCAGAAAGATTTATTCAAAAACGAAATTTGTAAATACAGTACATTTCCGAGTCCGGCCTTTTATTCTTCTTGTCGCAATTAAATGACGAAGGCTAGGCGTTGGCATTGGCAACATTGCCAAAGCAGTAGAAGTAGGCGTTTGCTACGATCCACCTACGTGTCGTGTGCAAAATAAAAGTTGTGACTGGAAAAGAGCAACGTTCTGCTCATTTTTCATTGTTTCGTCTGTGTGTAACGGACCTCATTTGTTGCCGCTGTTCCTGATTATAATTGTACAGTATTAGTAAAATGTTCATGGGATATGCTTAATGTTTTTTAAGTGTAGATTGCAAAATGGGTGATAACTGCATAAAAAAAGTTGTAGTGACTATGGAGGAGAAATTACGCAATATGGAGCGACTAGACTCTGGCGTAATAGCAAAAGCCGGTAACTGCCTCTATGGCTCGCCAAGCTGCGTTCACATTGTACTTGGCTTGAGAAAATGGAGGGCTTAGTACTCACTAAGAAAATACTTTTTATAACACTGAGTTTTGGTATAAAAATTTTGTCTTCTGGTGTTAGTGGGCAAACAAATGAGCTCATAGAACTCCAGCCTATTAGGCTTTTTTGATATCCGGTTTCTCCTTCCGCCACATTAGGCCAGATATTTCGGAGTGTACTGTACATACACTTAATAGATTAAAATGAAGGTCTGCCTGAAATGACAGTGATATAAACTAACTCAGGTAACTTTTGACGCCATTATGCCAAATATCAATCGCAGCTTTGATGCATTTATTCTAATATATATAAGAACTAAACCAAGTAAAAATTATTTTTTCCTTGTAAATACTAATTTTCAATTCCCTTTGATGATTATTAATGCATTGGAAAATGATATCTGTTTTGTCAAAATTTAACCTGTTTTTATAATTCGTTACAAACTTTGACGCAATTTAACTATGTTTTAATTGATTTTTAAAAAGCAATCTGTTAATCAAACTGCTTTATATATGTGCCTGTATGTCGAACATGCTGTGCATGCATAATGATAACACAAGGCTACTAAAATATTTTCTATTTAGAGACTATTAAAATTATTTGCAATTGCATTTATTTTGCTGATTTCAAATATGAAAATATTTTGATTTCATCACCTTTTTTTTTGAGATCTCAAAATAAGTAAATTATAAAATAATAAAAACTTAGAAAAGAAAAGAGTTCCCTATTAGAGGAACTAAAAAAAAAAGTATTTGAGGCATGTATCACGGAGTTCTTGAACTGAAAAATTCTTAACCTCCGAACTGATCATGTGATGCGGATATTAGCATGGCTTTGAGATTACTTAGTAAGTGAGCGTGTTTATTGAGTGAATATTTTTCATGGAACAGTAATTGATGATAATTTATACTTCAATAAATAAAATTTAAAAAAAGTTTAAAAAAAACAGACTTTTACATCAGCCAGTTTTCGGCAAAGTCGATCCATTCCAGAGTCAAGTAGGTGTGGTAAAACTATTATAAATTTAGGGCAAGAATGAAGATGGCAAGGTCTCCTGGGGTTCTTCGGAAATATAATATTAGTATTTGTTCTCATATAAAAAAAATTAATAATAAATTTTAAAAATTAATATAGCTTTGGTCACAAAGAAAATTAAATTTACGAACTTCAACAGATAATTTTCTATGGATTTCAAATTATTTCCTTGATTAGCAAGGTGATAAAAGGAATTTTTGTTTCACCTTAAGAACAGTAAAACTAAACAATATAATTGGATAAGAAAAGGGTAATGTAACAGAAGAAGCATGTTTGAAAGAAAAAAATAGATTCATTAATACTTAGTCGGAGGGTAGAATCATTTCGTCATTTCTGCATATAAAGCAAGACTTAATGAGACTGCTTCAGGACAACTCTTGATCAGGATAGTATTTGCTTTGCATGTATATAGGACAAAAAAAAATTTGGAATAAGCAGGAAAAAAAAAGGTTATAATTGGATTTTTTTTTATTATCGTCAAATCAAACAGTCATTTCATGTTTTCCATGTACAGAGCGAAAAGAATGGGATTCCTTTACTCTAGCTTTCAAAATCTTTCTGGGTAAGCCCAAGGCTGAAAATTATTTTAATGTAACCAAAAACTTTTGAAAATCTATTAGTATATGAATATATTCAGTGTTTTAATAAGCATTTAGATAGATTCCGGATTGTTCCGACTGAATTAGAGAACGATTGTGAAAGTAAGAATGTAAATGATTTCATCAGGACATAAAGGAAGTAGAGGACTAATACTAGAGTATATGGGATACTCACATGATAGCAAATTGCGGTTGAAACATGGAAGGAAATTATGTTGGCAATTTGCATTCAAAAATGCCAGAGAAAAGAAACCTTCTAAATGGAACAAAATAACTTTTTTTTTTCTTTTAATCTGATCAGATTAGTTCATTTGTAATTGGGCTGTTTATCTAAAAATCCAGGAAATACACCTGGATAGCGATTATAAAAGAACATAAAAAAAGAACTAATCAGAATAGAGAGGATACTCATCTGATTAGAGATTGAAACAAAAAATCCTGTGCAGACTTTAACACTTTTTTTTTATTTCATTCAAGAATGACAAGAAAAGAACAAAACAGCCTACAATTGTTCTTATTTTAGTTTTAATTTTTAAAAATTCTATAGTAATTTTACAAGAGATTCCATAGTAATTTTTAAATCTTTCAATCAGAATATTTCGCGTAATTTTTAAAGAATATAATTTACTCTTATATTCTAGGCTTAATTTAATATATTAATTTAAAATATTGCCATTATATCTTACAGACAAGAGATGATGTGCCGGCGTCCTGGCATTGGGGTAGCACGTCTTCCCCGTGTTCTTGGCGTCCTGGGTTCGAGTCCCGGTTTGGGCATGGTTGTTCTATCTGTGAGATGTGTGAATGTGCCCTCCTGTAAAAAGGGATTGTACAAGCGATTGTGATGCGTGAGTAGCTACGTCGTACTCTTGACTCTAGTTGGCGCTACTAAAAAAACAAGAGGCACTCCCTCCCCCCCCCTCCCCCACACCGGCTTAAAATCGCTGTCTTCGTAACAGCGGGCGTGTCCATGGCAAGTGCCATAAGAACCAACAACAACAGAAATGATGTGCAAACATTAAATTCATGTATGTACTTAAATACAAGACTTACAAAAAAAATTAAATAAAAAAAAAACCAGACAGCAAAATAAGTATTAACCATAGTAATCGATTCTTGATTTTTTTTTTCTTCTTCTAAAAATGGTAGGTATTTCCATCAATGGAGAATCTCTCATCCTATGTTATTTCTAATCACCTGCAAAGAGTTGTGTTTCTACGAATCCTATTATAATGGAACATTGCCCATCATAATCATTAATGATATCACAATCACAAACAACTGCTTCGACCCTCCTTGAAGATACGCAGAAAAAACTGAATGACAGGACCGCCGCAATAGCATTGGCAGGAACTAAGGTTGTATTCTAAGGACCATCACCGGCCACGCTATAACCCTTCTCCTAAGAGGCACGTCCCATCGTCAGTAGGGGTTAGTCGACTCTACACTTCAATTTGTGGGTTGGCAAAGGATAGCGAGAACAAACCACCATACCAGACCCTCCTCATTCCAATGTCTTAGGTGCCTGCAGGTAGGGTCATCTCTAAGGATAACAATCTAAAAGAATCCCTAGTTAATTTAATTTAGCTTCTAAATAAATCATTAATATATTAAAAATGTTCGAAAATCCGAAACAAAATTGATCATCTTACTTAAAGAAGAAATTCATAATGTACATTGCCTAGAGACGCAAAATACTTAAATACATCACTGAGGGGAATGGGGTGGGCTTTTAATTTCTGTCTATTGAAATGCTTTCATATCAATCACATTTGTTATTTAATATATGTTAAAAAAATCAGGAAAGTGAATGATTATTCAACAACAGGTATTCAACTAGGCAATAAATTGTTGTAACTATAACTGAGAGGCCTCAAATTATTTACATGGTAGAAATTTTTTAAAGTTTAGAAAGTTCTAAAGTAATTAATACTGATCGATTATGTAATAAATAAAACTTTTGTGAAATAATTTAATAACACTAGGCTGTTATTTTGTACCATTAAAGTAGATAGTATATAGAAATTTGATTAAATATGCGATAATATGTCGTCTTCGAATGTTTTTTCATTTTTTTATTATGAACTAAATAGGTTTCATTTTATTTTAAAATTAATATAATTAATCACTTTTAAAATTTTTTAAGGAACCATTTTTATATAATTTAAAGCTTGGATAATCTGAACAAATTCTGCAAGAAAATTTAAAAGCTAAAACTGTGAGTATTTTATGTCATGTATTTCTGCTACAAATTACCAATATTAAATCTTTGTCGAGAAATTGTCTGCTCTTCTTTTGTAGTCTTCTTGAAGAAAAATGAAGGTACCAAAGAATTGGTATTTCATTGACAGATTTTGATTATCAGTTCTAAAGAGGAAATTTGCCAAATGTATCGCCTCTCTCTCATTGAGTGGATAAAACCAGTCAGTTGAAAAATGACCTTCAGAACTGATTCAATGTCGAAGAATTGACATATGATTCTTATTTTGCACGTTTAAACTCGTGCTCACTTGAACCAGATGTATGGAGTTCAGTGTTTCATCATCAGCGAAGGAGCTTATGTGTTGAATTGAAAACTGATGCCATTAAATTAGGTCAAAAAAAGTGATAGACGAAAAATAAGCTAAAGAAATGACATTTCCTTTATTCGATACTAATGAAACTTCTGATAAATTCAATTACATAAGGAGCCGATCTGATATATCGCTTTATTGTTGTTGTTGTTGTTGTTCGTTAGTCTTTTTATTAAACGCTTCGTCATGTTTCAGAATTCTAGACCTACTATTAAACAGTTACGATCTTATCTTTACGTGTAGAATAGTTTAGTATGCGTATGTGTGTGGTGGTCAATGAAAATGTAAACTTAGGGTTGGGTTATAATTTTATTTTTTTGAAATTTTGACAAAAAAATTACATTAATGGTATTTTTTTCCCCTTTCCTCTCTAAGTTGAGATATGTTACAAAATGAGCTTTGACTTGAGGAATTCTCCCTTTGGAATTATAGTTCTAATCAGAATGTTCTTTCATTTAGTAACTTTTACTTATGTTATTGAAACTTTACTTTTATTATACTTATATTGCAGTTCATCAGAATTAATTGGCATGACTAAATTATCCTTATTAATATTAGTCGTCTATAGCAACCATAATAATAAAATTCATATTGTCATGCTGAGGAATTTTGATGAGTCAAATAACTACTTTAAAAAAGTACTATTGTAAAGTATGACTGTATAATAATCCCTTAAATCTCTTTTAATTTTTTGACTAATACTGCTTAAGTGCACAGTTAGAAGCTAAAACCTCACTCTCTCTCTCTCTACCTATATATATATATATAATATTTTTCTTCGAATCCTGTCGGCTAAATAATATGTAACATTATTTTAGTTGAAGCTGAATGCAGGTTCGAAGCCGTTGAAATGGCATGTTATATTTTTAAATTAATTTGAATATCAATTTTGTGAAAGCCTAATTATTTACTAGAAGCAGACGCAGCTCGGCACAAAAGTAGAAGTAAGAAAAAAAAGGGAAGAAGGGACGAACAAATGATCTCTAGTCTTATATAAAATAGGATTTCTGGCCCGGCGCCAATTCAATATACGTGTGACCTTTGACACCTTTTCAAGGGCAACGGGAAGTATCACTTTCATTTGAAAGTAGTTCTGATGGCGCATTAGTTTTACGGAGGAATTAATTAAACCGAAAGCGGAATTGGATCAAAAAATAAGAGAATATTTTAGAATGAAGTTACGATAAGCTAAATCAAGATAAAGTTTTGGAAATTAATTTGGATTAAATTAAGAGTTTAAAATATCATTACATATATATATATATGTAGGTTGTTTGTGGGCGTCTTAACATATAAAGGATGAGATGGTCAACTGATGATAAAATGACTATATTCTGGTATTTAGTTACATTTATGGATGATGGACGGAACAGGAACAATACAAACACTGAATTAAACAAAGTTATTAAGGTATTATTTTACGTCGTCTTCTTTCAAGTTATAGAATGTTACGGCTATCGTCTACAGTGGCATCGTCAAAACACGTCTTCTTTCTAGCTATGCAACGAACGTCTTCTGTTGCAAAACGTCTTTCACCGCGGCCCACTCTCAACTGGCAGCTACTGTACTTTTGCCGCTAGAGGCGCTGGTTTTGGCGCGCTGTCATGACGGCACCACACACACACACACACACACACACACAC
>JAPMOR010084008.1:645874-664154 GCA_026543865.1 Argiope aurantia | reverse complement strand
ATTAGAGTGCAAAGATAGCTTTCATTAATCATTTTACAATACAGAAGTGCTAAAAAGGGAATCTATATGACAAAATATTCTCCACCCCTGCAAAGGATAATCATTTAATTGGAGTGATGTTAAAAAAATGTTTAGGGATTTAAAGCTACGTTCATTCGTATTTTCAATTTATGGAAAAGTTTCTAGGATATGTTATGAACATAATATTTTTAACATGATAGTAAAATTTTAAGCTGCATCATTATCTGAAACGAAAGATAGTCTTTTCAATGTAACTAGTAAAAGTCCTTTTTCTGCATAAAATCTAGACATAAGCAGTTATCGTAAACCTCGTAAGAGAATAATCTTTATTTATAATAGTTATTTTAACTATTAAAGAACCCTCTAAATTTGAAAGAGGCTCTGATGAATAAATATTCAGCATTTCAGTTTAAATCTAATAATATTCTACTCAAAGTTATTTTAGAGAGAGGACAAATCCATAAATGAGATTTAAGAAATAACTTGCTTTTCATTGCAATTTAAGACTTAAAAGGTATAAGAGGAGCTTAGATAAAGTGCAAATAAAGTTAAATATAAGTTACCTTTTTCTATAAAAAAAATAGTATCAATAATCATAAAGAGTTATCGAACAATTCTATTGTGTGAAAAATTTGTTTCAAAAGTAATTGAAGCAGAATGGCAAATACAGAACTTGATCCTATAATACTATTTACAAGAAAAAAAATTTACAAAACATTGTATATCATTCCTTATAAAAATAGACGACTCAGCAAATAATAAGATGTAGCTTTTAAGATGTTTGTTGTATTTTCCCTTTAATTTCGTATGTGGAAGTTTTTACAATATAAACCAGAAGGAATGATCCCCTAAAACCTCGTACTTTTTCTAATAAACTTTTCATGCAAAAGAACGCCTTGCATAGTATTGGCGTTAAATAGTTACGAAATATTAACTTTTGGCATGAAATTAGCATTTAATGACTCTGTCGTGTCATTCTTGGCGAATAATTTGGAAATTATTCCCTGGCATACCATTAATAGTATCCGAAAATCGAATTTGAGTTTAAGACACTTTTTTCTCAACTGACTGAAACAAAGAGTTCACAAGAAATTGCACTTGTAGTCACAAAATCCCTTACCAAATTTGATATATTTAAATTATTGCGTTTTTGAATTAATTTTTAAATTGACAATTAAATTAAATTTGTTAAGTTAATTAAATTTGACACGTTCTGAACTACATGTTATATCTTTGTACCGAATCTTATCTAGCTAGATCTCTTCGTTTTGTAATCATCGTGTTAATTTGTATTAAAACAGCCGGACAGACGAACATTCTCTGAACTGATTTTTCTCAAAATTTGATAAAAATCTTCAAATTTGTTGTAAAGATCGTATACAAAATTTTAACCATCTAGCTCAAAGTATTTTTGTGCTGTCTTTGTGACTGACAAATAGACGGGCGGACATTTTCTTAAAATGTGTTTTTCAGAGGTCTAAAACTTGTAGATTTGTCAAAATTTGAAGAGTTCGAATTTTTTGACGATTACTATACTTTTTCTGTACTACAAGATACCACCTCCCCCCCCCCCCCCCAAAAAAAACCCGTGAAAGTAAACATGTATGTGAAACTTAATACCGACGTAAAAATTATTTTTCTTCGAATACAATTTAAAAGCAGAATAGGTCAACCACTTCACACTAAAAAATTATGATGTTTGAATTTGTCGTATGAAACATTGTAACTTGATAATGCTTCACTCTTAATTCAAAAGCATTTATAATATTTAAAAAAAACACTTTCAATTACACATGAATGATAATGCCCAAAGAATGTATTTAATATCACTGTAAACTTATTATCAGCACATATAATTGCAAAAAATTTATTTAAAAGCATCTTTTACTCATCCTTTATTGATATATCTTTGTCTGATAACATTTTCAAGAATTGAAAAAAAAAATCCTACTTTTATAATAATAAACCATTTGAAAGCGTTTTTACTACTTTTCTGCAGATTCTCTAATAGAGCTATATTTTGTTTTTATTCAGAACCGTATAGAGTAAAATTCAGATCATTAGTAGAGATATACCCATTTTGCAAATTACTGCTGATAGAACAGATTATCCTCGTAAATATCCTTTAATACAAGAAGGATATTTTCAAATCCACAAAACCTTTAGCAGAGCACGAACCAAACATTATAATAAGTAAAAGATCAAACTACAGTGTATAATTCCAGCAGATGAAATATGAACTCATAATTATTTCATCCAGACTCCTCATGTATACGGAGACAAACGAGTGCAATAATACATCAAAGGAGCATACAGATTTACACTTCTTTACCCTCTTAGACAGGTTATTAAATATTGATATAATCCGGAAAGGGATGGCCGAACCTGCTCTTGGAAGACTTCCAGCAATCTTATAAAGCAGTTCTCTGCTAAAGTAATTGCTTTAAATCTTTCTTGGTTCTTCTGGGGAGCGATACATCACTTTGAGGGAGAAATGGAAGGAGATCATTCTCCCCAGTTAATGGCGATGTGTGATAATGTTCGAGAAGAAGTTATTTCCTTCGGAACAGACTCTCTTTCGAAAAGTGCTATTTGTTAAGAGGAGTTGATAGAACAATTGGAAGCGAATGAGGATTGTTGGAGATACTGTTGGATTGTTTGTAAAAGATGCTTTCTTGTTTATAATAAGTATTGGAGTTTCAAGATGGGAAATTTGGAACAGAAAGGAAGTTATCAAAGACAAAAAGCAGCGAAAAGACTGGGGATTAATTTATTATGAATGCTAAGGTTATCGTTTTTTTTAACTTAAATTCAACATACTACAGAACTCGGTAAATGTTATTATGCAAAATCTAAGAAATATTTAAATAAATGAAATAAACATTCATGCATAGAATGAATTCAGATTTAATTATTAAATAGTTATGAACAAATACGAAATTATAAATAATTTATTTTGATAGATACTGAATTCTTAATTTGTCTTTGAAATTGGTTCATATAAAGGGTATCCCAAAATTAGCGCAAGATTTGAATTTGCCGTCATTCGTGCAGTAAAATGTTAGCAAGCCTATTAAAAAACATTTAAAAGATTATTGTTTAGAAATAATAAAAATGGAACGTTATATGATAGAACAACGTATTTTCCTTGTTGAACAATATTTCAAAAATAATGAAAGTCTGGCGGCTACAGTTCAAAAATGTGAGAATTGGCCCTCTAGATCGTGTGATTTAACACCACTGGATTTTTATAGGGTTATTTGAAGTCAAAGATGTATGCCAACAAGCCCGCAAGCACCCGTGCATTGAAGGAGGAAATTCAACACGATATCAACAAAATTCAGCCACATTTATGCAAAATGGTCATGGAAGATTTCGACAAAAAATTGCGTATGTGGCAGCAAAGCCGTGGAGACCATTTGCCCTATGTGCTATTCCATACATAATCCTATCCTGTGTACTTTAGAATTTAATAAATATATAACAATTTAAAAAAATACTGTTTTTTTTTTAATTTAACTCAAATCTTGTGTTAATACACTGCTCTATTGTATAACGCTCTATTTTTTACTAACCCTAAAATATCAGCTGTCAAATGTTTTTTCAATAGAGTTGCCAACACTTTACAACGCGAATGATGGCAAATTCAAAACTTAACTTTATTTTGGGACACCCTTTATATTGGTCACATTAGGATGATTATATTTTAAATAGAGTGTACGTTGAGAAGAAAAATTCTTCAGTAAGTCAAATCTAGACATTCTTTTAAAATAACTTATATGTGGATCCAGAATAAAAAAACAGAAAATTTCAACATTTAATTCAAATTTGGAAAGTGTTTTTAATTCAGAATATATATTCAAAAATCAAAGATGTATTGAGTATATCCGAGACAATTTGTTAATTTATTAAAGATCTGGAATTTAAATCAAACCTTTCTATTAGATTTTTTAAAATTTAAATCTAGATAATACGTTTAAGAATAATATGATCTATTTACTAATAAGTAAAATTTAACCAGTCTGGTAAACAAATTTTGAGATAAGAGCAAAACTATTAACTTTTTTTAATTTGGAAAATAGTGCGAAAAAATCTCTTTATATAAACTATGAAGTTTGGCCACCTTAGCTATACACTAATTCTTTTCAAGAAATGTTTAAGGAAAAAAACAGAAATATAGATTATGTTTAGTTTTGTAACTTCCAATTCTTATGTCATTTTTCAATGACGCCCATATTAAGAAAATCTCTTCTGAGTACTATTTATTTGATACTAGTTTTTCAAGAAAAGAAATTTGATTCGGCAATAATGAAATTATTATCAATAATTAAAGAAATTATTTCTAAAAAACCTTTCATAAAGAATGTGTAAATTTTCATAAATTTGAACATTTTTACGTAAGGGGGTAAATGAAAAATATTGGAAATGAAATGTGGTATAATATATAATTGTTCATAAATTCGAAATTAATATACATATTTTGACTCTTGAGTTGTAAATACATTTAGAATAAAAAGACTTCAAATATATTTTCCAAGAATTATTTTAAGAAGATTAATAGTGAAAAATAAGTCAGCATTTCGGCTTCACAATTTTCTTATCTCTGTCTTCCAATATCTACGATTTTCATTTGGAATACAATGGAAAATATTAATATTTTTTAAAAATATGTCTAGAATTGAAAAATAGATCATTTGCCATAACTCCAACAGAAAAAGATTCTGACAAAAATTTTGATGAAGCTTTTAGGGTTTTTTTTAATGTTGTCGAAATACGAATATGCTACTAGCTATGAGAAATTATATTGACGTTATTTTAGAAGCTAGTTTAATAAGAAGAAATTGGAAAAGATATCTTCACAAATTATTTCACAGACTTTTAGAGACATCCCACTTTAAGATAAGTGCTGAAACTCTCGACATCTAAAACGCAAGCCATCCATAATATTTCAAATTAATGCCAAGGGACAGCTCGCAAAGGAGAATCCCATTCCATTTTCTCGAGACTTCTTTCTTTTTTTCCTTCTACTTAAAATTTCCCACCCGCCCTTACGTGCTAAGAGCAGGCGTTCTTTTAAATTGCTTTCTGCCTATGCATAAATCTCAATTCATTCATACCTGTTCAAAGGCCTGTTTGGGGACCATGGGCTGGTAAAGAAGTTCCCAACAAATACGTGTGGATTTGAAAGGATTTTCCTTTAGGAGGCGGTAAAGGGAAACTAAGAAAACAGTTGAGGAAAATTTACGAAGTTTTCTGAAATTACCATGGAATTCTTAATGAGTAATTTCTGTTCCTCGCTAGATCTCCAGCATTTATGAATATTGATTAATATAAATATGACACAAGCGGTGTTACATTGTTGATAACTCTTTGAATAATAGCTTGGAGGTTGAAAGTTTAAAATTCTGGGATTCGGCATAATATTTTAAGCCGAATTATAACTAAGCTCATAGGCTGGATTTGTTATGATTATGATTTTTGTTTTATCTTCAATATTTTGAAATAAAATTGCATAATAAGCAATGTATTAATGTTTCCAAGAGAATTATGTATTCTATATTTGAAATATATTTGGTTTCAGATTTATTATCGTGCAGCTATTTTAAGCATTTTAGTAACAACTTTAAGCATTTTAATAACGTTTTTCATTGAAAGAATTTAGAATTTATTTTCGTTATATTTAAGTAATTTAGTATTATTGATATGCATTTATTTACATATAACCATGCTATTTAATTTTATAACAACAAATTGTATATTTTCTTATTATTCCTTTGTTAATTAGTTCCTTGTCAGTTGTGTATACAAAAAGACAAAACTGTAAATGGCAAGGATTTCTTCCTTGATAACTGAAAAATTATCTCTAAGCTTTCAACAACCCAGAATCTGAAAAAAAAAAATCATTTTCGTTACTCCTTGAATAAAATCCGTTATGTGATTTTTTTTTACATCAAAGTTATAGATTTATTTAACATTTCACCTATCTATCATAAGGTGTCTATCTGCCTATCAGTTACTATACAAATGAATTCTATTGCATTGGTAAAGAAATTTTTTTAATGATTTATAAACAGAATTAAGAATATATAACAAATTTTTGACCAAATATGTTTATTGTTGAACTTTTTATCGTTCCATTTAATTGTATATGTGTGAATGTGATTGCTCAAAAAGTGAATTTAGTGAAATTTTAAACGGGACCTTGACACCAAAAACATCAAATCTTTAATCTAATTTATGACTTCATATTCATAAATAGAACTTGAGTAATATGAACATCATTCTATGAACATAGTTCATAGTTCATGGAAATTACAAATGCTTACTCGATTATTTTGCTTTTACGATGAAGTAAAATATAATATATGGAAATATACGAAAAAGTTGAGAGAAGAATAATGCCTCTGATTTTCTATATATTTTACTCTTTTCAAAGTTTCTCTTCCGGCTTCTATCATTTCATACTATTTTCATTATGTCATTTCATACTACTTTCATTTATGCAGAAGCAATACATTTAAACTTGAGCATAGAAAAAAATCTAAATATTCATTAAAAAATTATATATAATTTCTAATTTTCATTATATAGTATTTACACACAACATTTGTAATAATTCTATATATTTTTTTTATTAAAAACAAATTCTCCATAGTTTATTTTTAAGCATTGGGAATTTAGTTGTAATAATTATATAATTATGAGCAACGTTTGTTGAGATAAACAAACTGATTAACCAAATTAATTAACTGCTATATCGAATTATCTACAATTAATAGTTAATTATCTACTATTTTGACCTTAGAGAAATCAAACCGTTTTAATAATTCGATACAGCATGCCTTTTTATGAAAGTGTATCAAATTATGTTTCGAATTTCGCAATAGTTCTTGAAATACAATTTTTTCCCTGAAAACTTTTTCTGAATGGAGCCAACACACCGGGGGCCGATATTAAGTAAATCTTAGGTTAATTTCATGATGATAATCGACTCAACAAAAAAATATGAAAAATAATAGAAAATTTCGAGGTAGTAGTTAATTGTTTAATCAGTTTGTTGTTTGTACCTTCGAGTCATTTCAATCGACATCAAATTTCTTAAAATGCGATAATAAATTTTTTAAAGTTGAGTATGGCTTTTTTGTTGTTGTTGACCAGTTTTATTAATAGTTCGGATGAAAAGGTGGTAACACTTTAGGATTGCAGGAATTTTTCGGTAACAAATCCCAAGAAGTCATTCTTCCTTCTTTGAAATCATATCCAACTAGAACAAGCCCCTTTCAGCAAAAAAAAAAAAAAAAATTCAGCTACAGTTTACTTTAGAACTGTCCTAGCTATGCTTAAAGCGAAACCTTCATCTAAATCATTAAACAGAATAGGCAGTGCTTCAGGTATTCTAGACTTTTATATCGTTGAACACAAATTACGCATAACATTATAGACTACATCAAAGGACTGTAAATATTTCAATTCTTAAAATATGTTGCATCCTTTTAGGGCAAGAAATCTATGATGCTCGATGTCCTGACTGCTGTTCTGTTTATTGAAATTCAAACTCTTTTTTATATGTGTGTGTGTTCGGTAAACCTGCATGTATGTAGATGTTTAACATTTAAAACTTATTACTATACTCGGAGTTAATCATTATTCATAATTAGCCTTTCTCTATTCAAAATCATTTTAATGCTTCATGAAATAATCATGTTCCAGAATTCTTATCTGGCAGATGCTTACGTGATTAGCAGTACTAAGCAACGCTAAGTAACGTAATAAAATCTAGATATTCCTGGGCAAATCCTTACAAATAGCAATTAGAGCATTTCTTTGTTTCTCCTTAACTCACGCTGCTTCTTAGAGATTAATTCCTTGCGAGTACTAACCCTCATGGAAATAAAAGATAAAAACAAAATCTGCAGCCTTTTATTTTCCATTCGAAACAGTCTCTTTTGTGCTAGAAGCTCGTTTCATTGTTTTTGACTCTCTTGGGCAATTCCATAATCTTACATTAGAAAGAGACAGAAGTGATCAAGCTTCTGCTTTAGAGAAATTTAATTGAATTAGTCTTTGTTTCAAAGAACAAAACAGACTCTCCGTTTTTTTCTTGCGTCAAGGTCTTAATTTCCTGTTTGTTCAAACATTCTTAGAAAGATATAATTAAAATTTTTCAATGGTATATTAAATTGTGCGGATATTAGGGTTCCATTTTAATATTTCAATTTCTTTATAGGATTATGTAATAATTTGGGAATTATTAATATAATGAAGAACATAAATCTTTTCTTAGTTTTATAGAAAACTGAAAATGACATTTTTTTTCTGCGTAAGACAAATATAGAATCAATAGTCTTTATTGAGGATTAATTGGTTCATTTTGTGAGTTTTAATTAATAAATTTTAATTTTTTATAGTAATTAATTCGGTAAATGTAAATAGAATTTGGACACTCTTCATTAAAGCATTAAAAAATATCGATACCTATTCTATAATTAAATAATTTAATATTATATACCACTCGACTTTGGAGACCATCTGATTTGTCATCATATTAATGATAATAATTAAATCATGTAGCACAACTTCAAATTTTTATAATAATTCCTTCAACTAACATTAAAAAAATAGGAATTGTAAAAACAGTACACAACTAATATATTAATACATCAATTAAATTTTGTTGCTTAAGCAAAATCGAAATGTACCGTAGTTGTTAAAAGTATAAGGTAAAATTACATTGAAAAAACTATAAGATTTGGTGAAGATTTGTTTGTATTTTGATGTCATTTAAAATTATAATTTTAAATTGCAATAATTATAGATTATTCAACTAAACTAAAGGTGGCGTGGCTACAGCGGACGTGGCTATAGCGGACACATAAGATTTCGTGGTTAGAGCGGACACATTTTCCCCCCATCTTAGAACAGATAAAGTGTGCGGATAAATAAGTAAATAAATACTTTTAAAAATCACAAATATAATTTAAAACAGTATTTTAAGTGGCAAATCTCTTTCACGTGGGATAACGTTTTTTTTTTTTTTTTTTTTTTTTTTTACCGAAGTTTTCTGTTTTTGCACTCGATTATCGAATTACAAGGATAAATAAATTTTTGTCAATCAAATTTAATTATTTGTATTATATTACAGTACGAATACATTTAAAACATAGTGAAATGTAATAAAAATAAAAACTTTCAGAGAAATATTTAAAAATTGATAGTAAGTAACAGTATAATGAAGGGTATGAACGAATTTCAAGCATTTTGTGGAAAACTGTATTTTAGAGTCAAATAAATATTAGAACAGGTGCAATTGCCCTAAAATTAATTAGTTTCATTAATGTAAGTAAAAATAAATACTAGAAGTAAAATATATAAAACAGATACAAGTAAATAAATATTAACTAACCTTTATTATAAAGGCATAAATATCATTTACCATAGAATTTAGTCCAACCTAGTTACAACACTTAAAAATTTTAGACACTTTTCGAAATTGTTTGATGTTTCGAATTCTTTTAGGATGTTTTCAATTCTTTCATCCAATTTTAGATATGCTTTTTTCCTTTTTATTCCAGGGGCGTCTAACTCTTTGGATTTCAAATTAAAAGACACTTTTTTGTGTTTCTTCTTTTAGTATTTTAACTAATAAGTGGACATTAGGCTGGTTTCTGCTAGTGATTGCATTTAATTTGGAATTCCACCTTTCAACAGAATTATTTGTCCTATGACGCTGTCCATATACATTCCATACTTTAAAGGGCATATTTGGACAAAGGCCTTCGCTCACAAAAATATCAGTTTATCTCTACAGCAGGTGCAAATACAATAGATGACATATGACTGATTAGGGAAACAACACAATAGGTGCAAAAATGTCCGCTCTGCCCACCCAGCTCCTCTCACGTGTCCGCTGTAGCCACTGTCCGCTCTGACCACGTCCGCTCTGGCCGCGTAACCAAACTAAATACGGTGTATTTTAAATCCTTAATCCCATGAGTTAAATTATCGTTCCCATGAGTTAAATTATCTGTTTTGAAACTTATAAGCTGACATTAAATCTTTTTAAAACGTTATATTCAATTCAATATAATTTAATATAAAAATTACTCGTGATCCTTAATAACTCAAGAGTACTAAAGATACTTAATTAAATCAATAAAATAGAATATTCTTGAAATAGAAAATGTCATTTAATTAGATCACGGAAAAACAAAACAGGTAATATAATTGCAATATATAAATATACATTATAAACTTAGTTGAATATTATCTTGCATTAAAGAATAAATGGGTTTAAAATTTTATCCAAGAAATTACGAAAACTAACAGAAAAATGTATTTTTAAAACTGTACCTCATTTATACAAAAAAAAAAATCAGATCAGCAAAAGCTTCATACTTTGAAGTAAAATAAAATCGCTCAAACTTTTTGCGCTTACTTTTTATTTATCATTATTTTTTCCTTGATTTTCTTTTGTTATTTATTTTAAGATGTTCTAATTTCCTTTCTTGAAATTTTTTTCCTCAATAAAAAGAAACTTAAAAGCACATTATCTATTATCATTAAGTTCTACATCTCCTACACTACTCTTCTTAATTAAAATCCCTACTGAGAGACAGGCGCATTTTGGAAATGCTAGGATTCAACAGAAAATCACTGGAAATAAGGGAAAGCATAAACACTTAAAATCCTTCCATAATAGCATGCATGTGTAAAATTTCAGAATAACTTATATTTTCTCACTTTTAACTTAAAAAGTTAAAAAAAATGCATTTAAATATTGATGGATTTAGATAATGAAACATCAAATAAGCACTAAAAATTTCATGCACTTAACAAATTTAACGCCTGTATCTGTATCCAGTTTAATGATCAAATCTGAAATATTTTATTGATTCCTGGAACCATTAAATATTTTACCTTTACGTTCTTATTCAACGACAAAATAGCAATCACTCATGTAACATACACATATTTTTTCATTTGTATCCAAATATATTTTAATAAATATTCAAAGATTTTTATATATAAATAGAACTAAAAATTACGTAGCAGAAATCGTGTGTATTTGTAAATCGTCGACTTCTTGGAGGGTGAGTCTGCAGTGAAAGCTTATAAGCTAGTTAACAGCTACGCTACACGAGCAATTGCTTTTGTATTGTGGTCATGTTACTCGGCTGTGAACCAAAAGATCCCAGGTTCTATCTTCGCTCATCGCAAACCGCCACAGATGTCTTTAAAATCTATTAAATACTTTGTGAATCCATTCTTTCCAATTTTTTCGTTAATAAACTAAATTTGGGTTTATATATGTTGGACTTGCTTTGTTAGAAAAATAAAAAGAATTTATGTTTTCATTAGGAATAACGAATCGATCTTCATGAAAATGAATTCGTATTTGCAAATGACTTGCTTGCTTTTATGTAAATGCAAAGAAATATGTATGAAAAGCCATAATGTATAATATTTTACAGTTTTCAATGTATGGTTAGTTGTATTTTCACAATTTCAGTTTTTAAACATTTTGTATTATCACACAGTTTATACTTGTTACCATCAAGAACCAGTCGCAAATTATGGTTGGAAGCATGCAATAAGAAAGTTTCTCTCAATTTATTCTAAATCAAAATGTTGTGCTTTTTAACAATTTCAGTCCTCAGTAAATCCATGTTAATGTTGAAAATATTTAATATTATGAGTCTTTCCCTTTTTAAGCAATCATGAATGCAAAATCCTGCATCCCTGTGAAACATACAGACGAAGAAGAATATGCTTCTCACATTTTAAATCCAATATTTTCTATGCCATGCTCCTAAGTAAAAGTTTTTACAAAATTTTTATTTCATTCAGATAAATTCATTTTTATCATTTCATCATTTCTCATAAAATGATGCCATTATCAATTTTGCTTTTCTTCGTTGAATGTATGATATTGTATGCGATATTCCCATGATGTTGTCCGATATTCTGAATGCACACAGTATCATGATGATATTGTTACAATGGGCTAATCGCTTTGTGTTAAAATGGGAACAATTAAAATTTTTAAATTAGAAAAATAACCATCTGTCTATTTATTTTATTCTTAAACATTTCTTAAGAAATAGATGGAGTATATCTAAGGTAACCAGACTTATTAGAACAGATGGGAGGAATTTTCTTCTTATTCTTATCTTATCAAATAAGAGATAAATATTTTAGTTTGTCCATAAAATTCACAATATTAAATAATTCACAATAAAAAACATTAGCTATATTTAAATTCAAAAAATATCTAATAAAAGTGTTAAATTTAAAATCCATCTTTTTTTCCACCACCATTCTATTCTGATTTCGAAACATTTCTCGTGGATTGAAAATATGTTCCGTTAAAAAAATTCTAAAATTAAGCATCCAGTTTACTTTGGTTGCTTTCTTTCAGATTCATAAAAAATCCATTAAAAGAATTAACTGCAAAATATATAATTTAAGCTTTTATGCATGTTCTTGCAGTTTTAAATCGTTAACTATTTCATTATTCGTGTATTTAAATTCAAAATTAATTAGTGCTGTGCTGTTGAATGTTATTTCCCTAGTGTTTTTTTTTCTTTTTTTTTTTTCTTTTTTTTCTGCAAACTAGATTGAAGTTTCTTTTCAAAAGCGGTCATTTTAGTGTTCATAATAAATTCATCCCCACTCTTTTTACTGCTTTTTGTCTTTGATAACTTCCTTTCTGCTTCTAATTTCCCATCTTGAAACTCCTATGCTTATTACAAACAAGAAAGCATCTTTTACAAACAATCCAACTGCAACAATCCTCATTCGCTTCCAATTGTTCTATCAACTCCTCTTAACAAATAGCACTTTTCGAAAGAGAGTCTGTTCCGAAGGAAATAACTTCTACACGAACATTATCACACATCGCCATTAACTGGGGAGAATGATCTTCTTCCATTTCTCCCTCAAAGTGATGTATCGCTCCCCAGAAGAACCAAGAAAGATTTAAAGCAATTACTTTAACAGAGAACTGCTTTATACGATTGCTGGAAGTCTTCCAAGAGCAGGTTCGGCCATCCCTTTCCGAATCATATCAATATTTTATAATCTGTCTAAGAGGGTAAAGAAGTGTAAATCTGTATGCTCCTTTGATGTATTATTGCACTCGTTTGTCTCCGTATACATGAGGAGTCTGGATGAAATAGTTACGAGCTCATATTTCATCTGCTGGAATTATGCACTGTAGTTTGATCTTTTACTTATTATAATGTTTGGTTCGTGCTCTGTTAAAGGTTTTTTGGATTTGAAAATATCTTCTTGTATTAAAGAATATTTATGAAGATAATCTGTTCTATAAAAAGTAATTTGTTTGATGGGTGTAACTCTATTAAAGATATGAATTTTACTCTAACGGTTATGAATAAAAAGAAAATACAACTCTTTTAAAGAATTTGTAAATGAGACAAAAAGTAATGAAAATGTTTTCAATTTAGTTTATTATTATAAAAGTATGTTGTTGTTTTGTTTCGCTTTCAAATCACGAAAATGCTATCAGGCAAAGATATATCCATAAAAGGTAGCATGTTAAAGCTTAAATACCAGACATTCAACGACGTGTGACGTTTACTTCACTCCATTCCAAAAGAGGCCTTCGTTGACTCATTCCAACAGCTTTATCAGTGATGTATGATGTCAAAAATGTATTGTGGCTAACTATCCTCAATTACTTAATTGCTTTGAAGAAGAATAAAAGTTAAGTATTTTGTTTCCATGATTTATTTGTATTTATTCCTTTTATATATATGTGTGTGTGTGTAGTGACGAACGCCTGATGACGAGCGCCATCTGCTGGCCAACAGGTGTTGATGCTTGTTAGACGGAGTGCAGACGAGACGGGTCTGAACGAAAGTCAAGACGTGTGAGACGAGACGGGTCTCTGAACGAAAGACGCGACGTAACTTGTGAATTAATCCTGCGACGTATTCGACGAAATCTATTTAATGTTCATTTCTTTTGTTAATGTAATTGTCCGTCCTAAATGTAATTAAATGTGCGTGATTCTAAATAGTAGTGATTCCGGAGTCCTACAAATATGGGGGTTCGACCTGGATTTTAATGAAGACCTGTACATAGACGAAAGAAGAGCTAAACAGGAGTGAAATTTGACGTTCTAAAATAAACCTCTTTGATACCAATTCCTTGTGGACTGACGCAATGTGGATCGACGTTGAAGAAATTGTGAGTACAATTTTGATTTATTCTCAAGTATGGCATTTCTTGCACGAGCACGAAAGAGCAACTTACTAACTTTAGTAGACGAATTAGAACTAACGGCACCACAGGATGCCAAAGTGCGACAGTTAGTTACAATGATAACAGAGTCGAAAAACTATGACGAAGAGTTCGTAAAAAAACTTGCTTTTAACTATCACTCAGGAGCGCGAAAGGTTAGATGCTGAAAACGCCGAAGCCGAAAAGGCCAAAGCCGAAGTCGAAAAAAAATGAATATACTTTGAAAAAGTTAGAACTTGAGTTAAAAAGTAGAGAAAATACTTTAACTGTATCAGATATGCCTAAGACTGATATATTAAAATTGCTGAAGAATTATGATAATAGCGGAGACATAAGTGTTTACCTTTCGTTATTTGAGAAGCAAATAAGTAGGGCTAACATTGCAAAAGAAAACTGGATTTCTTATTTACTCGTGTTATTACCATTAGAAATAGTCAATTTAATTGCTCGTGAACCTGATCCGTCAGCTAATGACTATTATTACATAAAAACCTGTTGCTTAAAAGATTTAAATTAACTTCTGAACAACTCAGGCAGAAGTTCTTTACTCACAAACGAGATTCTTCTTCTTCATGGCGGGATTTCGGTTTTGAACTGAATAACTGTTTTGAGGAATGGATAAATTGTTTAGAAATAACCGATTTTGAAGATTTAAAGCAGCTAATGGTCGTTGACCAGTTAAAGAGTAAAATACCAAATGACGTACGCGATCATTTTCTCGACGATTTGCCCAAAATAAAGAAAGTAGAAGATTTGGTTAATAAACTGGACGAATATGAAGCTGCACGAAGTCACCTTAAAAAGGAAACAAACAGAAATTGGCGTGTTTCTGAAAACAGAAGTAAATTTCATATCGCGAAAGAAGCTAAAAATTCACCATTGCCGTTCGTTCATGCTCAAAAGAATTATGCTGATGATAATTACTATAACAAGAGTAATAATAAATGTTTTAATTGCAATGAGGCTGGCCATAAATCAATTAATTGCAAGTTTAAAAACAAAGGATTAAAATGTTTCCAATGTGGTAGCTTTGGCCACAAAGCCAGTATCTGCCCGCAAAGAGATTTTAAAGTGTCTCTCTCTAATAAAGTGTATAAACTGTAAATAATCTTAGTAAAAAACTCCAAAAACTGTAAATAAGATTAGTAAAAATGTTGAAATAAATGGTGTAAATTGTGATGCATTAATTGATACTGGAAGTGATATTACTATGATTAATTATAATTTTTATTTGAAAATTGGTAAATGTAATTAAACGACTGATAATGTGAAATTAGCTGGTATCAGTGGAGATAGCATTATTCCTCTAGGTTTTTTTTATTGTAATTTATGAATTGATGAATATGTAATATCAACTAATGTGTATGTGTTAGAAATAATGCCGAACGAAATAATCATCGGCATGGACGTATTAAATAATCTAAGCTTTCCATTCCAAGAAAAACGAATTACCATTCATGGGGAAAAAGCTCAAATAAATTACACCCGGCTGGTGAGAAACGAGGTCAAGGTCGTATCACTACGTTCCTCGGAGCTGAAAAGAGACAGACAGGCACCTATTTTTGCTGAGACTTGCAATAAAATAAATACACATCCTCTCCCATACTTCATTCATTTAGCGGATTCGATAAACTATGATGAAATCGACATGAGTCATGTAAAAAAAACCTTGAGACAGGAAATAAATCGTCTTTTAAATAAATATTCGCCAAACAAAACAAAAAGTACGGAGTTACAAATGAAAATAATACTGAGCGATGATATTCCGATTAGTCATAACCCTCGAAGGCTGCCTTTTAAAGAACAAAAATTCGTTGAAACTCAGATTGATAAATGGATACAGGAAGGGATAATAAAACCCAGCTGCTCAAATTACTCTTCACCTGTGGTTTTATGCAAGAAGAAGGATGATAGTTATAGGTTATGCATTGATTTTCGTAAGCTAAATAAAAAGATGATTAAAGATCGGTACCCTTTACCCCACATAGAAGATTTGCTTGACAAACTTGAGCAATCAAAAATATTTACTACTTTGGACTTGAAAAACGGATTTTTTCATGTAGACGTAGAGAAAGATAGCATAAAATTTACGTCTTTTGTAACACATCATGGCCAGTGGGAATTTCTTAAAGTACCATTTGGTCTTTCCAATAGTACGAGTGTATTTCAGCGTTACGTTAATGTGATATTCAGGAATTTGATGCTTGACGGAACTGTACTGATTTATATGGACGACATTATTATACCATCCAAAACCGAGGAAGAAGGGCTAGAAAAATTACAACGTGTTCTACAGGTTGCATCAGAGTACGGTTTGAAGTTTAATTTTAAGTGTCAGTTTTTAAAACCACAAATAGAATTTTTAGGCTATAGAATCCAAAACGGAACTATACAGCCCTCTGTATCTAAAACGGTAGCTGTACGAAAATTTCCACAACCACAAACTGTTAAACAAGTACAAAGCTTTTTAGGCCTTACTAGCTATTTCTGGAAATTTATACCCTACTATTCCAAAAATCGCAAAACCGCTTAGTGATCTACTAAGAAAAGACATTGCATTTAAGTTTGAATCTGAACAAAAGGAAGCTTTTCAAAAACTTAAAGATATTTTAACTCAGGAGCCAATTTTGCATCTCTATCAACAGGGATCAGTTTTAGAACTCCATACAGATGCTAGCAGTCAGGGATTCGGAGCAGTGCTGCTGCAACAGGGAGCCGACAATAAGTTTTATCCTATTCATTATTTTAGTCGAAAAACATCTCCACAACAAGAAAAATATAGCAGCTATGAATTAGAAGTTTTGGCTGTAATCGAAGCGTTGAAAAAATTTAGACATTACTTACTGGGTTCTAAGTTTAAAATTGTGACTGATTGTTCCGCTTTTCAACAAATTATGAGTAAAAGAGATCTTACACCAAAAGTTGCAAGATGGGCTTTACTGTTAGAGGAATTTGATTACCAAATTGTTCACAGATCGGGAAAACAAATGGCACGCGTAGATTCTCTTAGTCGAAACGCAGTACTTGTTGTTACTCGTTCATATAGTGAAGTGGCCACTAAAATAGCCAATGCTCAAAATCAGGACGAATTCCTTAAGAAATTAAAAGCTTTGATAGATAAGCAAGAAGACGGTGAACACATTGTGAGAAATGGAGTTTTATACAAATACGATAATGGTAGAGAATTGCTCATAGTCCCAGAAGCATTACAAAGAGAAATTATTCGAGAAATTCACAATAAAGGACATTACGCTGTGGCTAAGACGGAAGAAATTTTAAAGCAAGAATTTTACATACCAAAGTTGAGGTCAAAAATAGAAAGTGTGGTTGCCAATTGCGTGGAGTGTATTCTGTGTAATAAGAAACGTGGGAAAGGTGAAGGTTTCCTTAACCCCATCCCAAAAGAAAATTTGCCTTTAAGTACATATCACATCGATTTCATTGGCCCTATGCCTTCTACAAATAAGAACTACCAGCATATTTTTTCAATAGTCGACGCTTTTACAAAATTTGTCTGGTTGTATCCGGTTAAATCAACATCTACTCAGGATGCAATAACTAAACTTAAGCTTCAACAATCTACTTTTGGAAATCCGACGTGAATAATAACAGACAGAGGTTCAGCTTTTACCTCAAAAGAATTTGAAACATACTGTCAGGATGAAAATATTGAACATTTCAAAATTAGCACTGGAATTCCTCGCGGAAATGGGCAAATTGAAATAATGCATAAAATTTTAATACCCATTCTATCAAAACTCTCGATAACAGACCCTACCAAATGGTATAAACATGTTGCATCAGTGCAGAAAATAATCAATAGTACCGTTTCGAGAAGTACAAAGTTTACCCCGTTTGAGCTTTTAACTGGAGTAAAATTAAAAAATACAACTGATTTACATTTAAAGGAAATATTGGAAGAAGAATACACAAAAGCAATGATGGAAGATCGAAATAATATGAGAGAAGAAGCAAGGGAAAACATTTTGAAGAT